>JARWIR010000119.1:845000-960487 GCA_029959085.1 Nemophila menziesii | reverse complement strand
CAAAACACTTGTGAAAACTTAGTTTTGTCGTTCACTTTTAAACTTCTTAGCCTTCAAACTATAATATGGTTCAAAACAATTTCTAATTACTTCTTTTGTTTGCATCCTTATATTTTTAAGTCTCTAGCATAAACTTTTTTCAACTTCCTTATACAATGTTTTTATACATTAAATCATGCCATAACTTTTTATATGTTTAGAATTCTATTTTCCTTTGCACTAAAAGTTTCTCAAAATTTCATTTCTAACAACTTTGGTGTAGTACACTTTTCTATTTGAGCAACAAAACTACTGTTAAAATCGTGTTTATGCCAGATTATTAAAATGTTAAAATTCAGGTTTTTACCAAAAGTTTCAGTGTGATTCGGAAACCTTGCATCTCCCGAGCAAGAAAGCGGGAAGACATTTTTCTAAAATCGGCATCGTATTATATTGAGAAAATGCCCCTTAGGGTCTTGAACACACCTCCCTCTTCGAAATAGCAACCCCTCTTAGAGTCTCTTCTTACTAAAGACCTCAAAAAGAATTTGACACATGAAACCTAAAATCCCTATTACCTTACTACCCTCGTTTTATTTTTTGTCTTCTATATATACTAATTTAGAAACCCTACCATTATAATTTCAAATCTATTTTCTCTCACCTCCCTCTACTCCCCACTCCCCTCTTCCGACGTGAGCTACTTCAGCTCCCAAACCGCCGCCGCCACCACCATAACACAACCACCACCACCGAAAATGCTAAAAATAACTAAGACCAGATCTGCAGCCATTACAACATAAAACAACAACTCAAGATCCGCAGCCATGGTGAAGCTTTCGTCGAGAAGAAGGTCGATGTCCAGCGGCGACAGTTCCAGCGAGAGGACCACCACCACTGCGCCGCACAGCCTCGCCGTCAAGCAGGTCGATGCTGCTGTCTTCTTCTTTCGCAGCATTGATTCCGTTGCATAAGCTTGAAGCTTGTGGTTCTATGCAGTGAAAAAGTTTGCAGCTCGCCAGAGTTTCGCTCCAGCTACAGCGCCGAGCACCACCACGCGAGATCTCTGGTGAACCACCACAGCATAGCCACGCGTTCCAAGGGAATTGCAGCTCATTTTCGGTGCTTCTTCAAGCATCTCGTCGAGAAGAAGAAACTTCCATGGCTGGACTGCATCGATGGAGAAGAAGACCATGGATGCTTCCATAGCTGGACTGCTTTGGTGGAGAAGAAGAAGCTGGTGGTGGTGGTGGTGGATTGCTTCGATGGAGAAGAGGAAGCTGGTGGTGGTGGTGGATTGCTTCGTCGACGAGTTTTTTTTTTCCAGATCTGGTCAAACAAAATATTAGTTAGGTTTTTTTTATTATTTTTAATTGTATATTAATTTGTAATTATTTAAAAATGTGTCATAAAGATGAATAAAGGTTTTTTGACTATTTATGCCTTGTTTTTTAATAGTACTCATCAATTTGACTGAGTACTCATTATATTTACGGAGTACTCATCAAAATTATCCGGAGCACTCATCAAAATATATAGAGTACTCAATTTTTTTTGTTCAAACATTTATATAAATATTAGAGTAACACCTACCGGACGGATAAACCAAATCCGGGGCTATAGAGTACTCATTAAAATATATAGAGTACTCAGCAAATTTATAGAGTACTCTTAGTTTTTCCGATACTCATCAATTTTATCTGATACTTTATGTTTTTTCCGGCGACCGGTGACTGGTGGTCGGAGGTCGGTGGTCGGTGGTCGGTGGTCGGTGGTCGGTGGTCGGAGGTCGGAGGTCGGAGGTCGGAGGTCGGAGGTCGGTGGTTGGAGGTCGGTGGTCGAAGGTCGGTGGTAGGTGGGTAGTGGTAGTGGAGAGAGAAACAGTGGCATCACACTTTCTTTGTCTTATAATGTTAGTAAGGGTAGGAAAGACAATTGTCAAAACAGAGGTCTTTAATAAGAAGGAATTCCTGGACCATACTCTATAGAGAAAAAATATGGTCTTCAAGACCCTATGTATAATTCACCCTATTATTTTTCATAAATTATTACTGTTGAACCGGATCTGCCACGTGGAAAATAAAAATCGGATTAGTAATCGAAAATTCCAAATTCGTATAAATAATTCCAATTTTGTTCCAAAAAAAATCAAAAAAAAAATCGGAATCAGAATCGCACGGTAAAAAAGAAATACTAAATACTGAATTTTTGGATGGGAATCGACCTACGACCCTACACGCTTCAAGAAAGAATTCACAAGCTTGTTTTCTCGTTTCATATCATAAATTCAATCTTGTTGTATTAATTATTATATTCACCCATTAGGAGTAACCGTTCAATTTCTTTGTACTTAAACTTCCATCACATTCAAGATAGTTATCTCTAAATCTATATTATAATTTATGATTCAAAAGAGTAGTAGAGCGGCTCGAGCTCGGGGTTGAGTTCAAGGAGAAGTCTTCCCAACGGAATTATATTACTTGTATATGTGATTACACGAGAAAATTGGCTTAATTCACTCAAGTTTGGTTTGTGACATGACTGTTAAAAGTCTCATTGGGTTGTGACATAACCGTTAATAATACCGGGTTTATAGGTTGGTTTAGCCCTGAAAACCTCTTTGTAATGGTTTGTATCTCACATTTAAGAGATATCAATGATCTTAGTGGAAAACCTTTAAGATTCTAAAGGGAAGACCCAAGGTAGTAGATATAAGGAATTTGAACACTATAAATGCTCGTGTATCTTATTTCCCTTATCTTTTACTTAACACTTGCTTTACTTTTGTTTACTTTCTTATCTATATATATACTCTTGTTTATGTTTCCATACCTTTAGTATTTTATTGAAAGCTTTATATAGCTCGTGTCTTACTAAATTTTCTTAGGTTTTATCTTAGTCAAAGTAACTTAACTAGTTGATAGGATCTATCTTTTTTGTTTGAGTAGGTGCTTTGTGGTTTTACTTGCTTAGCTTAAGAATCTTCGCTTCTATACTCTCCCAGAACTTAGATTTGTATTTAAAAAGTCTCTAGAATATCCAGAGAATCCCGTCTTAGAGTTTGGGTTAAAGGTTTGTTTAACCTTTACTTAGAAATATTTTTTTTTTAATTAGGCATAAATTAGTTTAGAGTCCTATTCACCCCCTCTACCTCTGTAGGACTAACACTTGTGGTATAGTAGCATAAGAGAAAGCTTCCTTGGATTACAAAGTGGTTAAGGTTTTATAGGGATTTTCAAAGTGGTACGTCATTAGGTTTGCGTTCTCAACTCGGTTGAAGAGATACGGAGATTAGTGAACAATATTGAAAATTCTAAGGGTCTAATAGACCTTACGTATTGGACTAGTCCTCCAAAATTCTAAGGGTTTAATAGACCTTACGTATGAAGGAGTGAAGCGTTAATCTCTTGTATAGAAAGAATGTGGGTATATTATGATTACTATAAAAGTTTAAGTCTTTATTAAGACAAACAATTTTGTACTTAAACTTGTACAAAATTATTTATTGAGTTTAAAACTTTTTAAGTATTTAACTAAAAAAAGAAATTGTTTATTTATCTTATTTTGTTAAAAAAAAAAGGAAATTTTGTTAAAGGATCACTTCGATTCATAATGCAAAAATGTAGCATTTGTCGAAATTCACCAAATATTAACATATTATACTGTTAAAAAAAGTAATATACAAGAAGCACATATAAATTTATAAGAATAAAGAACTTTGAATTTGCTGATGAAGATATCAATCCAACAACTGAAACATTGGAAGGACCCACACATCTGCTCCAAAACCGGATGCATGACAACACTTAAAATTTCCTACAAGCTAAGATGCTGCAAACTTGATGAATATTAAAAGGTAAATTAAAATCCATAGCAGCAAAAACACGGTGATATATATCTAGTTGTCATTGTTATTTAACATGCGCAGAATTGTGAGGAACAAATTCAAAATGTCCAGGTAAAGAGTAACAGATGCCCCAATGTACTCATCATAGCTAAATCGCTTGATCAAATTGTCTGTATCGTAAATTATGTATCCCGAGAATATTATTGCACTCATAGCGCTGTATACCGCAACAGATGTAGGTCCAAGTGGGAAGAATGTCTACATAATCACAATATTTTCAGTTATTATTTGTCTATTTATGAGTAAAAAGATGGAGAGAATAGAAAAATTACCTGGATTAAGCCGGTTAAAACAAGTACAAAAAGGCTAGTGAATAAAATTGGTCCCATGAAATTGAAATCCATGCCCTTCTTAGAAGCCCAGAAAGTGTACCCAGTTAGAGCAGAGACAACTGCTGATGTCAAGATCAAAGCTTGGAGCACAATTCTACCATCTATGTTAGCGCAGGTTACACCAACAGTGACGCTTAAGCAAGCAGTAAATAACCCCAGAATGATGAAATTTACTGGATGCTTCTTCTGGTATATGTACAAGGGCACCAACACTGACCATAATAACAGTTTTCATTTGTAAGTCAATAATAGTAGAAGAATCCGTGAAATTATAAATATATATATATATATACATAGATAAAACTACCGTGCACCTTATAATTTATATCACATTTTAACAAATAACCATGTATATAGTTCCCAACGTTAATTTTTGTGAAATTTTCATGTGTATTTCTCACTGAAAGAATTGAATTTGTTATTTTAGAATAGCAGTTGTATTTTTTCTTATATTTTAGCATTCCCAAACAACATCCTTGCCCCTGCATCAAACAACTCGAAAATGGAATAATTATACAAAATTTTCTTATCGATTCACCCAATATTTTATCAAAGGCCACACATTTTCCAAATACTTTTTATATCAATTATACTCTAAAGTTTATCAAGAGACCCAAATTTTTGTTCACTTTGCTAATTCAGAAATGTAAATATCAATATACGGATTATGCATGAACATCAATACACACAAACGAAAATTACAAGTATATAAACGTATACTCATAACATATTACATATAAGCATATTTGCATGTATATTTCAAACCACTCATTACTCAATAATCACAAGACACAAATTTATACAAAATTTCCTTAATAATCAGCGATTAAGAAGCAAAATATATAAGACGCATATGTATTTACATATAATAGGACATAGGATTGAGATTTTCTTACGGATGAATGGAAGGAACATGAAAATGAGAAGGAGTGAAGAGTTTCCACGGAGAAGCTCATTAATGGGAGCATATAAAACTGTGACGGAGGAGACGGCCGTTGTGAGAAGGATCTGAGCGGTGAGGATGCCGTAAACCTTGCGAATAAATCCCCATCTCAGCTGGTTCTCTCCGTATCCCAGCCCTGGGTACAGCGACGTCCCTGCTTCGAGGTCAACATCCTTGCTATCCTTCGTGCTCAGCCGCTCGAATCCGTACATTTTCTCAACTCCTTTTCTCTCTCTACAAAATCTATTTATTTTCCGAAATTTGTAAATGGCTGTGTATCTATTGTACAGGTGATATTTATAGTCATCAGGTATATAAGGCTTGAGATACCCCATTAAATGTCAAGAGGCGGATTTCGGAGGGGTGCTATAGTCATTTGGATAATTGTAGATAAAATGGTAAATTATTTACCATTAATTAAGTGGATGGTTCTCTAACATTGCTATTTTATTTTTTCTCCTACCTTAAGAAAGAAAAAGAAATGATATTTTATATATTCTATAGTTTGGATTGAGAATTTTTTTAAAGAAATATAATTTGAGTGATTATGAAAATCATCTATAAATCTCATTGTATAATCATTCTAAATCGGGATCAAATAAAAAAAAAGGATTTTAATAAATAAGTAAAAGAAAAAAAATTGCCTTGACATCTTATAAACACCGATAAAAATAAAATATGTTAATATATTTTTTTCTTTCTTAATTTTTTTTTTCAATTTAAACAAAAAATACTCAAAATTCGTTATGAATGTTTCTTTGTTAAAATTATCTAATCCAAACAATAATTTTCTCTCCCTTTCTTCTTTTATCATTTTTCTTTTTCTTTCTTTTATTATTTTTTTCTCTTTTAAATACAAACACAGGTTTTGTTTGGATTGAAAGAAACGGAAAGAAAAGAAAAGAATAGAAATAATTTTTTATTTTTTATATTGTTTGTATTAGAAAATTTTATAAAAAAAAAGAAATCATTCCAAAAATTACTTCTATGTCCATTTTTATTATTATCACTCTAAATTAGAGTCAAATGGAAAGAAAGAAATTTTATTAATGATTATAGGCCAAAATTAACTTTTTCTTTCCTTTCCTTTTGTATTTTTTTTTTCAATACAAACAAGAGTTATCTATAATCATTTATGAAGTCTTCTTTTAAAAAAATTTCTAATCCAAACAAAAAAATTCATTTCTTTTCTTTTATTTAATAATTTATCTTTTCTTTTCTTTTGTTATTTTTTCCCCTAAATACAAACAGACCCTAATAGAATATTCTATATAATTTAAGACATATGAGTGCGTAAGGGAATAGGGATTACGAGATTTTTTTAGGTAAATGAAATTAGTTGATCTTCTGTCGGTCTTTTCTGAATCAACTAATATCTATTCAGGGGATTTCGTTATAACAACCCCATGACTTTGGGGTTAATAAACAAAAGCCCAGCTATAACTAAACCCATTATCCCATTACACCCCAACTAGAAAAGAGGAAAAAGACCAATAACCCCCCCACTCTCTTATACACTAATAGTCTGAAAAAACAAAAATAAAAACCCGTTATAGGGTTTCGATCGAAACCCTTTTTGCTCTCTCTCCGCGTTCACTGTGCAGAAGAACGAAACCCCACCATTACAGCCTCCCTCCCCCCATTGCCCCTCCCTTTTCTCACCTCCCCACCATTACAGCCTCCTTTCCCCCTCACCTAGCTTCCCACCATGCTCGCCGGCCCCTCACCTTGTCACGCGCGACGGCATAACACCACCACCACCACCACAGATTCTGGCCTCCCTTCCCACATCGACGCCATAACAGCACCACCACCACAGATCTTGGCCTCCCTTCCCCTTCAGCACAGATCCGCCACCACCATGAAAGGAAGAAGACCACCGCTGCGCAATTCTGTTCGTGTAGAAGAGCACTAGATCTGCCACCACCATGAGAAGAAGGAGACCACCGCACCGCTCATGGAGAAGACCACCGCCGACTCGCACCACCACTGCTGCACCGAGCCTTCCACCCTCTAATCCCGGATCTCACCATATCTCTACCATCGAGCTCCTACTCTCCCACCATCGAGATCATGTTGCGCACCTTGTCGCTGTGACGCACCACCATCAGCGCAACCCCGTAGTCAAGGCCCATTAGTCCAGCCCCCTTAGTCAAGGCCCCGTGGTCCAGCCCCCTCAATATCGCAGGATCTGTTTTTTTTTTAAATTCGACGTTGGGTCGAGTTGTTGGGTCTAGATTATTTAGGGTCAATCCTTATTGGGTCCAGCCCGTTGGTAAACAAAATGTTTGAGTTTTTTTACACCTTTTTCTGTAAAAAGTGTTAGGTACAAAATCTTTTGGGCCCAGGTCTTTGGGTCCAGCCCAGTAATAAAAATCCAATCATTTTAATCATTTTCAGTGTTGAGTTTGGCCCAATTCTTTGCAAGGGTCCAGCCTCTCTGGGCCCTTGGGTCCAGACTAGTTAAAAAAATGTTATTGTGTATTCTTTTGTATTTATTTATTCTTTTACTAGTTGTTGTTTTTGCAGGTACACGCCATGTGGTATATCCCCTTGGGTCCAGCCCCTCTTATACTTAGATTGATTTCAGTTTTTTAGTTCCTATGCGATTAAAGGGTACAACCCCCGTGAATACGGACTTCAGTAGTCATACACTTAACATAGACATAAAAAATTATTCATACACGTACAAACCCTATGGTACAGACCCTAGGGTATAACATTGGACATGAATTACTCAATAGATATGGATATATAAAAAACGAGATTTGGGTACAGCCCTTAGTGTATTTGGACCATAAAAGAAATCTCACATAACTTAAAAAAATAAAAAACCAATATAGGTATGTACCCATGGGTACGGACCCATCCGCTTAATAGAAAGAATTGAATTAATAAAAAACGAATTACTGAAAAAAAAGGAAAATGGTAAAATTGGAAAAAATCCAACCAAGAAAATGCAACTAGGATTTTGTTAGTAAACTAGTCTAACTAGGCTTTTTAAACTCTCTTAGTTGGTATTTAGGCTCTTATTTGTACATTCCTCTATCTATTCTAACCAATAAAGGTTGAAATCTGGAGATGGATGAAAAAATTCTCAGAATAGAAAATGCATGTTACATGTCAAAAAAGAGTTTAATGGTGTGACCGATATTCTTACCAAATGTGTTAGACAAAATCTTAGCTTATCAGAATGAATTGATGAATCACTATACGATTTATTTGTTTTTCATGTAGAAAAAAAGGGTAGGATACTATGTACGTTGTAATCTTTTCCTTGACACAAAAAAAAAAAGAATCAACCAATAGCTAAACAAACGAAGCTAATTCCTTGGTTAAAAAATTGTACCCTATTTGTGTGTACTATCCGGAGGCCCTAACAATGGTGTTCGCCTTGTTGTTGAAGGTTCGTGGAATAGGGTGATAGGACATATGCATATACCTATCAACTAACTTCCCAATCTTCCGCAACAAAGGCCAAACCGACCAGCTAGATTCTGGCGAACAACTTCTTTGGTCCTTTAACTCTTGATTTCGTTTTTGTTTCTTTATTCGACTCCTTATCCATGTCTTGGCATCTAATATCAACATTATACCCCACAACTTCACATTTAAGTTTTATCAATTACACAAAAAATGCTCTAAAAGTAACAAACCTTCAAAACAAGGCATCAAACGTGAAACTAACAAATAATAGGGAAAAACCCCTCCGTTAAGCACATAATACACCTATAATGATATCTTATGAATATATTATTTTATCAAAAATATGGAGATATCAGATATATAGGGGCATGAGGCCAAAACTTTGATTCATATGAGTATAGCCTCGCCATAACGACCTAAGGAGAACAAGAGAGACAATGAAGCAGTTAGAATCGTTTGATCTTGTCGGGTGGAACCACCTCTCCAACGTGGCATGCTGACAAAGATCTATGCATAGTGCAAATGAGAAGTAGTTACGACCATATGGTACATATTTCTAGTGTTATGTGTACATAGAAGGATTATATGTAAATATTATAGGGATTGAAATGGTGTTGGTTATGTGAAACAGATGGAAACCAAACTTATTATAAAACCATGGTTAAAACTCATATGTTATGGTTTTAAAAAGTGCAACTGATGGTTAAAATCGCTAGGTTATGGTTTTTGTTATAAGAAGATCTAACGAATAAACACACAAATAAATAATTGACACAAGATCTATGTGGAAACCCAAGACGGGAAAAACCACATGAAAATAAGAGAGTTTTCACTATAATTGAAAAAGATATTACAATAGAGAATTATCAGAAAGGCGTAGATAATAATACATATTATATTTGTGTTTAGAGGTAGTCTGGAAACTAGGGTTGTTATCTATATGGGTCAAGCCTTATATAAAAATTGGGTCATAACTCTAACAATCTTCATATTGGCACAAATTCGAGAATCGATGTCCCGAAAAGACCTAATAATATACTCACCTTGCAAAAAATATCCACCTTGACAAAAATTTCTAGAGGTTAAGAAATAAAATATCAATCTTCAAAACTCTCTCCCTCTTCTATAAAATGTTGAAAAGCTTAATTCAAATGGTAAATGCCAATTAAGTCCAAGCAATGCTCAAACTTAGATATCGGAACCGACTTAGTCACCATATTAACTGGATTATCATGAGTGTTAATTTCGCTCATAACATAATCACCACAAAAATAACATAACGCACAAAATGATACTTCACATCAATATGACTTGTCTTCTCATGAAACATATGATCTTTTGAGAGAAATATAACACTCTGACTTCCATAAAAGATTGTAGTAATATGCAAGTTTTCATAAGTTTTAGAATTATCATAGGTGGTTGCTTCTAAGTAAGTATAAGGTTTTCCATTTGATTCACTATCTTTATCTACGTTTAGAGTATAAGCAACCAAATCACCTACAAAAAATCCATATGGAGGTATGATATTTCTACTTGGTCTATTTGTTGCAATATAATATTGTGGTGGTTGTGGTGAAGGGACATTGCCACCATCATGCATGTCTAGATCATTTCGAGATGTAGTTTTTGGGATATGTTATGATTTTGTCGGCATTGCAACCTTTACATTTAATTTCTTCCAATCTTTATCATAATTGCCACTAAAGGGTAAATTAGGAAGCATAACACTTTCATAAAAAATAACATTTTTTCTAATTACTAATTTTCTAGATACTGGACACCATAACTTTATAACCTTTAACACCGGATTAAAAAATTGAGAAAAATACACTTTCTAGATCTAGGTACTAATTTACCATTATCAATATGTGCATATGATGGACAACCTTTAAAATCAGAATACTTTGGAACAGTGTTAAACCATACCTCTTGGGGAGTTTTGTTGTTAATGTGAAGTTGATGGAGAAATATTTATAATATAAGAAGTTGTAAAAGTGGATTTGGCCCAAAACATTTTTTTATAAACCATACTTAGAAAACATGCAACGCACTTTTTCCATAATCGTTCTATATATACACCTTGCTATGCCATTTTGCTGAGGTATACTTGGAACGGTTAAGTGTCTACAATACCTTTGGACTTACAAAGAGTACAGAGGTGTTTTATTTTCTTTCATGTTTGTTTCTCAATCATGATCTTCTATTCTGTAAAGGTTATCAATGCATCATTCTTCTATTTCAAGAAGAAGACCCAAACTTTGCTAGAGAAGTGATGTCTCTCATTTTTTGATATATTTAGAGACTTAAGAGATATCAGTTGGGTATACTTTAGTGATTTAATGTGGGATTTATCCATGTATTTAACGATAATTGGGTTTTAGCTTTTTTAGTGATATATGCATTTTTGGGGTATTTGAGATGATTTGTATTTTAAGTGGATAGATACTAGGTACATGGATGATCTTAGATCCCAAGATGATGCTATGAAGTCAAAAAGTCATGAATAAAACTAATTTAAGCCACAAAAGAAGTTAAGAAGTCCATTTAAAGAACTATAAGAATTCCGGGCAGAATGCCTTTTAGTTCCTTTTCTTCCTAGTACCAACTAGTTTTTTCAAATCATGTGTTTTCTCTTCTTGTCTGCCCCTTACCTATGTTATATCAAGAAGAAGCAAGGAGGATAGCCTATCAAGTGATGGGATTAATAGATATTGTTTAAAATATATTCCCTTATGCTACTTAAGCGGAGTTCCAAACTGAACATGTTCATAATGACATTGCTATGAAAGCTTACAAAGAAGTGAAAGCTTTAAATGCCTTTTCCATTGATTTTGACTACCAACCACAACTTATATAGTTTTCATCTTCAACTGGATCTTGACCACCGATTCAATAAAAGGCCTAGACTTTAGATAAGCATCTTAGTCAGTTTTAACCCCAGTTAGGCCGATCTGATTAATTGGTATTCTTTTGGTTTGTAGCGGGTTAACATCTCAATTAACTTCTTCTTTTGACGAAGGTGTGAAATTCATCAGTTGGTGACAGTGAAAATTCAAGCTCTTTTTGGTCCTTTAAGTATTTTGTTTTCTTGTAAAAATGGTCAGACGATATATCAATGTTGTTTAAGTGATGTTAGTATTTTTTTTCTACTAAGTGTATAGTTACTTTTATGTATTAGGCCAGAGGCCAGGCATTTTGTGCATTTTTAATAAATAAGTTTCTTTTTGTGTTACTTGTATGTCTTACTTGGTTTGCCTTATTTTGGTCTTTGCTAGTTAAATAACTTAAAAATTTATATATTTTAATAACGTTCGGTTTTTGATATTGAAGTAAAAATAGCCAAATCTTCTCAATGACCATATATGATTGCAAATAACTATTTTAGAAAATTGTCTTCCTATGTGCTTTAACTTTTCTTGCATAATCTTGTCAATTATATCCTCTTTCCTTTTCTTTTAAATTCTCAAAATAGATAACACGTTAAAAATTTGCCAAATTTTAGGAGAGGAATTGTCCATAATATGAGTAGCAAAGTTACAACTGGTTGTGCAATTGCTATCTCCATTCATAATCAATTGTCTTCTTCCAAAAGTAATTATGTGTAAGGTTATGGTTAGGAAGTAAGCTAGTGACTCTATATTCTCCCATTGCAAATTCATCGAGTAACAATAGGTTAGCTCAACTGGCCAAGGACTTTTTTTTTCTTCTGCATTTAAAATGGTGTGAAGTGAGAGGTACAAGGTTCCTGAGATATCCATGGGAGGCGTGCATATTTCCCATAAGATTAGTCGTGGTGCGCAAAAACTCGTCCAAACCACCCACATAAAAAAAAGAAAATGTTTGAGTAACCAATTCACCAAAAAAGAAATAAAATTGCCACTTCAATAATTGGAACCCTAGCAAGATAAAAGGGTAGAGAAAATATCGCCCATACTAAGTTTATCTATGTGAGAGAAAATATAACAATTATGATTGAGATTGTGAGATCAAACATTAAGCATGAGTGCTTTCCAAATTAAAAGAATATATTAAAAACTACTATGATATGGTGACCACCTTTATAATGTGAACCCACATCCCTGTACTATAAATACTGCAACACAGTGCTAACTCTCTTTATCTCTTTCTCTCGATAGCGACCCAAAAATAACCCAACAAAATCAAATACTCCGAAAATGCCCATAACATATTTCACCTGATCAACAAAGCAAACAAGAGTAAGCGTTACAATGCATGCCAATTTTGAGCCAACTACTATTTCCATTTTTGAGCGAAGGTAAAAATATGTCATAATTTCTAAATTTTATGTTTTTTCTATTCATCTTTTGTTGCAAAAATTGACGATTAATTGCGGTAATTTTTGCTTATGATTGTTCTAAATGTTTTTTTGTGTGTGTAATATTGCATTCTTAGTTTATTTGAAAACTAATTAAATTCCTGTTCAGTAATTCAACATGAATTTGTTAATGAGTGACTCAACTTCCTCTTGCTTTAATACTTGTATATCTTTTTGTTGAAGTTTAATTGTTAACTGGGTTAAGCCTAAATTGATTTCTTCAGTGATTAAGAATAACGTTTCTTCTATCATACCGTAATCCTGAGGGTATGTGAATTGCACTATTTAGTAATTATTAACAACGTAAGCTTATTAGATGGCTTTGTCAAATAGACATGGGATGCCCTAATTAGTATAGGGATGATAAAAGAGAATTTCAATAACTGTTCTAACCCATTTATCAATTAATTTCAGGATAATTCAATGTTGTTATTGATTACAGGGTTATTTTCAGTTTAGAGCAAGTATACTTGTGTTATTCCAAAACAGTGCACCATTGGTCCTAGTTGAGGGGCAGATTTGCAATGTTTGGGATTACACTGGCATATTTGCTGATTTTTGAATCACATGAGTATATTTTGATATTTCACATGACATAGGACCAATTGGTGCAACATATGCTTATCAAAAGATCAAAATATTGATAAGACTGAGTTATATATATACCACACTGTTTCTGTAGCTTAATAGGATGCTATATAAATTTGTGAGTGATATGTCTTTTACACTGTAAATTTTGTGCACTCTGTTTATAAAAACATGTATGGTGGAGTAGATCTTTCAATACGCTTATCTGATCTTCATCTTATTCACAATTATGATAATTTCATGCTTTTTGTATCATTTAACATCCAATGGTTTTTTCAATAAGTGAGTTCTTTGATTGCTTGTGTCAGATACTGATATGAATAACGAAGAGTTGGTGAACAATATGACAGTAAGAGGAAAACAAGGATCACTTGCTATAGTGAAAAGTAATGCTTATAGAGATGATGAAGGAGAATCAAAACTTGAACCACATGTAGGTCAAGAATTTGATTCTGTAGAAGATGCACATGATTTTTACAGTTTATATGCAAACCAAGTGGGTTTTAAGATCAGAAGTGGGCAATTATATCGATCAAGAACCGATGGTTCCATTATATCTCGTAGATTTGTCTGTTGGAAGGAGGGTTTTCAAATCAACTCTAGAACAGGTTGTCCAGCTTTCATAAAAGTACAAAAGGGCGAATCTGGGAAATGGATCCTTTCCAATATCATGAACGAACATAATCATGAATTTGAACTTTGTTGTGAAATATCTTCACCAATTACACACAGGAAAAATACTTCCACACCACGATCTTCTATGACTGTGTCCACAAGAACAGGACTTAGATCACTCGATGATGAAGCTCCATCTAGTGTTACTAATATTAAGCGTCTTAAAATGGAAGAAGTTGATATAGAACCATATAAAGGTCATGAATTCAACTCTGCTGATGAAGCGTACAAATTTTATAACACATATGCGTCTAACACAGGGTTTAAAGTTCGAATCGGTCAATTATTTCGATCGAAACACGATGGATCAATCACATCACGTAGATTCATTTGCTCAAAAGAAGGTCATCAACACCCATCGAGAATAGGTTGTGGCGCATTTATGAGGATACAAAGACAAGAATCAGGTAATTGGGTGGTTGATCGTTTACAATTAGAACATAACCATGAGTTTGATTCTCCATTAGATGATAATAAAAGAGTTAATATAGCTTCCAAGGGATTTAACGAAGAAGGAAATAATGTTTTGGAGAATCTTGATTTAGTCGAAACTAATGGTGGTCTTGGCTTATTAGTGAGACGTGGAAGAGAAAGTAATATAGGTGGTGATTGGTATGAAATGTTGCTTGAATATCTTCAGTCTCAACAAGCAGAAGATACAGGCTTTTTTTACGCTTTGGAAATGGATAATGGGAAAGGGATGAATGTTTTTTGGGCTGATGCTAAATCTAGATTTTCGTGTACTCAATTTGGAGATGCGATAGTCTTTGATACACCATATAGAAGAGGCTCTTATGTTGTTCCATTTGCTTCGTTTATAGGTGTTAATCATCATAAACAACCGATACTTTTAGGGTGTGCTTTAATTGCTGATGAATCTGAAGAGTCATTTACTTGGATATTTCAAGCGTGGCTTAAAGCTACATCTGGAAAACATCCCGTGTCTATAATAGCTGATTCTGAACCGGAAATTCATCGTGCGATTGCTCGTGTTTTTCCTCGGACACATCATAGATTTTCTGCATGGCAAATTCGAGCTATGGAAGATGAGAATCTAGGGGCGTTATTGTCAAACAACGCTGAATTTAAATATGAATACGAAGCTTGTGTTTCCCAGAGTAAGACAGCTAATGAATTTGATTCAGCATGGAATGTTCTTATCAATAAATATGGTTTAAAAGATAACCCTTGGTTAAAGGAAATGTATAAAATGCGCAAGAGTTGGGTACCTTTGCACTTACGTGGAACTTTTTTTGCTGATATACCTGTAAACGGGAGTGTAAAACCATATTTTGGTACACTTTTAACTCCTCAATCCCCTATTAATGAATTTGTGTTACGTTACGAAAAAGCCCTTGAGCATTGGCGAAACGAGGAAAAAAAAGAGGATTTTAACTCGTTTAATATGCAACAAGTTATACACGCAAAAGACCCGATTGAAGAACAATGCAGGAAGCTTTACACACTCACGATGTTTAAAGTGTTTCAAAAAGAGCTTATAGAATGTTACGGGTATGTTGGAATTAAGATTAATAATGAAGGTACAACTAGTCGATATTTAGTGCAGAAATGTGGGAATGGAGATGAAAGGAATACTGTAGCATTTAATGCAGCTAATACAAATGTGAATTGTAGCTGTAAAATGTTTGAGTTTGAAGGTATTATTTGTAGACATGCTTTAAAAGTGTTTCAGATGTTGAATATAAGGGAGCTTCCATCTCGATATATTTTACATCGATGGACAAAAAATGCAAGATTTGGTATATTAAGGGATATGGATTCAGGAGGAGGATCTCAAGATTTAAAGGCTTTGATGATATGGAGTTTAAGAGAAGAAGCACGTAACTATATTAATGCAGGTGCAGCTTCGTTAGAAAGATGTAAGATTGCGTTTGAGATTCTTCAGGAGGGGAGAAAAAATCTCTCTTGGCAAAATTAGGAGGGTAAAACGGTAAATATAGGTCACATTTAACTTTTTTTGCTACCATGCAAGGTAAGTGTTACTTTGAAGAGGCATATGAAGGCTAGTTTTTGAGGTGTTTTAGCCATCTTAGTTAGAGAGAGTGTTTTGTTTTAGCATCGGTTTTATCTTTAACGATTATATACTTGTATCGATGTTAAACTTTTTGACTCTGGATTTACATGGGTAAAAACAAGCTTTTGCAAACATAAATCGATCCAATTGGAGTTTGAGCCTGTCTTTTACCGTCCCTCCAAATTTAGTTTGTTTACTGGGTTTGATATTGCTCTCTAAAAGTAGCATTTATATCTATTTGAACAAGTACCTAAAATCAAAGTAAAAAACTAAGAATGTGGTCAAGTTAATTGATATGAACCTTTTCAGAATTGGGTTGAAGACAAGTTAATTTTGAGTTTTTACCTTTAAATGAAATTGTATAGAGTCAAACATTACATTAGGAAAAAAAGAAAAAAACATTACATTGATTTGTATAAAATGTGATCTTAGGATCCGAGTTTTGGTAAAAGGGAGTGGTATTAGGCACAAGATTCGCCCTAAAACAGTCACAAACAAGTTGATGAATTACATTGACTCACTTGGAGAAGAAAAAAAAGTTGGGCACTTGTTTTTTACAATGATTTATTTAAGTGTACAAAATACAATCCACTCCAGAAAAGCAAAAATGGGTAATATGAATCAAGGGCGAAACTTGCAAGCAGTTTTGAATTGTTCGGCAGATTTGTCTCCATTAAATTCATTGTCGATCCATGCAGAGTAACCCCCTCCCATGTTTATCACATTCTTGAAACCCTGTTTTCATAGTTACCCATTTCAGATTGCAAAAGTAAATTTACGTCTAGACTTATTTTTGTATATGATAAAAAAATGTTTTGAATAAATTAGTTACCGCGTTGAGAAGATCAACACATGCTCGGCTCGATCTGCCTCCAGCATTGCAAGCCTGATCAATTTGGATCTATCAAGTCTCAACTCAAGTATTAATAGTTGAATCTTAATTTACTTCTACATAGTGTACTTACCACAACAAGGTTATTATCTTTCCCAGTGATAGAAGAAACTTGGCTAATAAACTCTGGATTTTTCACCCTGCCTGCTTTCCAATATCCAGCATTGGTAGGTTATATTTTAAAACAAAGACATTCACATCAACAATCACTAGACACATAAACCTGAAAAGATATACAGTAAATACCTTCTTCTGTTATAAACAGGTATGGAACATTCAAGGCATTATCCACATGGCTTTTATTAAACTCTTCACTTGTCCTGCAAATGTAATATACAACAATAACCTATAATTAATACATAAAACCCATACGTAGAACAATATTTTATAATCACGGTAAATGTATAGATTTCAACAAGAAGATCTACCTGACATCCAAATATTGGTGACTAGTACCAAGAAGACTTTTTGCAGCATTAACATCAACAGTCACAACATCTTCAGAACTACAATTAACAAATGATTTAAAATACAATAGATAACAAAATATTGAAATCCTAACTCACCTTTTAATTGAATCCATCGAATGCTAATTGTAAGAGGTCTCAAAATATTGATTCTTGATTAATGAAAACTAATCGCCTAAAGCTTTTATATTTAGATTACTTGTATTGATCAATAGTTGACAGATTTACAGTGACAATATAATACTTCAGAAAATGAAATAAGATAATTGCAACTTGTAGTTTTCTGTAAACTTTATTCCTATTTATTTGGCTTCTCAAAAGTCAGGTGTTTGACTTTTCATATACTGTGAATGTGTCTGAATATTAGTTCAGGTTCATTTATTTTTTTATGTTGATTAATGTTTTTTAATAGTTGGATAACAGGTTAGTTGATTAAGACAACAAACTTAATCTGATATCACAGTTGTTGAAACTTCAAATTTTGTTTCCTTTAATTAATAATGCTAAGACTTGGGTTGACTGTGGCATTGGAATGAAAACTTGCCCTGAAATGAGAGTGGACTTCTTATATAAAGCGAATTAAAAGTATTACGCGAGAGGGGCGGATCGATTTCATAGAAAGTTGCTAAAGTGAAAGGTACAACAAAAAGAAGAAAATGGTTTCAACGGTATCCATTACTCAATTGCCAGAAGACCTAATCCATCACATCTTATCTTATCTAGATTGCGATATTGAACAAGCCTTCCAAACGTGTATGTTTTCCAAGACATGGTATGATGCATGGCTTACGTGCCCTATTTTGAGTTTTCATGAATTTTTCAGGTTTAGAAAGAGAGAAAAGCTCCTCAAATTTATGAGAAGAACCTTAAAGAGATACCAGGTGTTGGTTAAAATAAAAGCGCTACTGTAATGGTATTTAGAAATTGCGAATATAAGCTAAGAAATAATAAAGACTGAAATATTAAAAACGAAAGTAAATGACGAACCCGATTAGTGAAGATAATAACTGAACTGTAGTATTGTGGAAGAGCCACTGCCTTAAGAACGAATTCCGGG
The DNA here is from genome assembly GCA_029959085.1 of Nemophila menziesii. NCBI lineage: Eukaryota > Viridiplantae > Streptophyta > Magnoliopsida > Boraginales > Hydrophyllaceae > Nemophila > Nemophila menziesii. The sequence continues at coordinate 941,847 of JARWIR010000119.1, read as the reverse complement.
ACAGCCGAGATGCTACATTGTTTTTCCGAACGTTCCCCAAGTTTAAACAGTACTACATACTCTCGTGTGCACTCACAAGCGAAGGTTTGGAATATGTATAAGTTTCGCTCAAGAATAGAAGTAAAGAAGAAGAAGAAATATTTTTGCTGTTGTGTTATTTTCGTAAGCTGGTGTGTAAAATGAAGAGAAGAACATCACTATTTATAGAAGAAAAACTAGCCAGTAGACTAGCCGTTAAGGCTTAGTCGTGGTTGTTGATCGTGCCAAGAAAATAGGACCAGTTACAACTATAGAGCCGTTTATAAACGTGGGTAAAAAGTGTTGACCAACGTGGAAGGAATTAGTCAAGCGTAGACAAAGTCTTTATCAGAAAATAAAATAAAAGCTGGTATAAAAACTAGTTTATTTTTAATTTTTAATTCCCCAGGATCTGGGATCGGGCCGGGTGGGTGGTGGTGGTGCGCGCGTGTGAGCTTACCCATTATCTCTTAGTGTGCATGGGTGTTAGTTGTTTAGTAGCTAATGGTACCACAAAGATAATAAACACCTTTTATCTAATTCACTCTACCGATGTGGCAAAACTATTTAGTCACTTGGTGACTTTCCACCTTCACAAACAAACACCACACATGAAAGTAATTATTGGCATTTCATGTTCCAACAATTCCCCACACATTGAATGTCAACAAAAAGGTTTTGAAAAAGACGAGAAGTTTTTGAGCGAAAATTGGATGAATTGTACTTAAGTGTCAATATCTTGCGATTTGAATTAACACGTAGTGGAGTGAGGCAACAACCAAGTCCAGTCAAGTGAACGTACTCTTGAACTTGACGTTCTTTAGTTGAGACCCCTACAACACATACTCAAACCCGTTAGATATATACAGATTCCGCGATGTCATCACAAGCGCTTTTTAGGCCATGTGCATACCTTGGTTCTCATGAGTGCTCTAAAAATACTACTCTAGTCTTTTATAGAAACCGGCCCCCACTTTCACACTCACATAGGTGATTTCAAGAATATCTATACAACATAAACTACCCCTCAAGGGTCTTGAAGTCATTAAAAGCCTTAAAGCTCAACCTCATCATATGTCGGTGAGTTCATCATGTCCATCTCAACAGGACCACCACATAGGGCTATGAACATCATTAAGAGTTAAACTCAACCTCGGAATAATCATCGGTGAATTCATCAAGTCCGTCTCAATAGGACCACCACAAAGGGTTATGAATCATTAAGAGTCAAAACTCAACCTCATATGCACTATTGTATGCCATAGGATTGGGTAAGTAGTGCATCATATGTCATCCATATGACCCCATGAATGGGATTAAGCCTAATCCCCCTCGACATTTCCATAACTACTCTCCTGGTTAAACCTTTAGTGAATGGATCAGCTAGATTTTTATCGGATTTGACAAAGTCCAATGCTATCACACCATTTTTCCGTAACTGTTTTACTGAGCTATGTCTGATTCGAATATGTCTCCGTTTTCCATTATAGGTGCTGTTGTAAGCAACGCTGATAGCCGCTTGCGAGTCACAATGAATAGAAACTGGTACATCTTTATCTTCCCATAATGGTACATCTGCTAGGAGACTCCTCAACCATTCAGCTTCTTGTCCTGCCAACTCTAACGCTATAAACTCGGATTCCATGGTTGACCGTGATATACAAGTTTGTTTTGAAGACTTCCATGATATAGCTCCTCCACCTAAGGAGAACACATAACCACTAGTGGAGCTCACTTCATCATTATCTGATATCCAATTCGCATCACAATAGCCTTCCAAGACTGCAAGGAACCTACTATAGTGTATGTCTATATCCATAGTACTTCTTAAATATTTCAGTATTCTTTGAAGTGCAGCCCAATGTTCATTACTAGGGTTATGGGTATAGCGACTAAGTCTACTTACAACATAGGCGATATCAGGCCGAGTGTAGTTCATTAAGAACATCACACTTACTATTATCTTAGCATATTCCGTTTGAGATATTGCACTTCCCTTGTTCTTAGTCAAATGAATACTAGAGTCATAAGGGGTTCTAGCGGGTGTGACATCAAAGGAGTTGAATCTCTTCAACAACTTCTCTACATAATGAGATTGACTAAGGGATATACCATTTTCATTTCTTAATATCTTAATCCCTAAGATTACATCAGCTTCACCCATATCCTTCATCTCAAACTTAGATGATAAGAAGTTCTTAGTCTCATTAATGACTTTAATGTTAGTGCCAAAGATCAACATGTCATCTATGTATAGACAGATGATCACACATTCGGATCCTATCACCTTCATGTAAACACATGAATCGGAAGTGTTGACTATAAAGCCATCGTTAACTAAAGTACTATCTAATTTTTCGTACCATTTTTTGGGTGCTTGTTTCAAAGCATATAAATATTTCTTAAGCTTGCATACTTTGTTTTCTTTACCAGAAGCTACGAACCGTTCGGGTTGTACCATATATATCTCTTCATCTAAGTCTCTATTCAAAAACGCGGTCTTAACATTCATTTGATGTATAGTGAGTTTATGAATGGAAGCTAAGGCTATTAGAGTTCTTATGGTTGCTATTTTGGTCACTGGGGAATAGGTGTCAAAGTAGAGCCTCAGATTACAAGTCTAGCCTTAAGTTTCTCTATGGAATCATCAGGTCTTAATTTTCTCTTAAAGATCCATATGCTAGTAATTGGCTTACATCCCTTTGGTAATTCAGTTAAGTCCCGAGTGTGGTTTAATCTAATGGATTCTATCTCACTGTTTACCGCTTCTTTCCAGAAGCTGGCATCTATGGATCTCATATCATCAAAATAGGTTTTAGGTTCTTCCTCAAGAAGGAATCAAGAGACTAGTTCTTCACATAGCATATATATGTGAAATCCTCAGTCAAGAAAGCAGTGATAAAGTCTGGTCCAAAACTAGACTCAGTCCTACGTCTTTTAATTCTCCTAATTTCGTTATCAGGGTGTGATCCTGAACTCGATGAGGGTAGAGAAGTAGACAGATTATCACTAACAGGTATTGTAGTATTGACAGGCGAGTCATTACTGGTAGATGAGGAGGCATTATGAACAATATTCCTCTTCAAAAGAAATATATGCTCAAAGAATTCAGCGTCTCTAGATTCACTAATGTTTTTACCAACTAAGGACATAAATCTATAAACTGCACTATTTTGAGCATATCCTATAAAGATAGAGTCTACGGTTTTAGGTCCAGTGTTGACTCTCTTAAAGTCGGGTAATGCTACCTTGGCCAAACACCCCCACACTCTTAAAAATTTCAGGTTAGGTGGATATCTTTTCCACAATTCGTAAGGGGTCTTATCTATATGTTTGTGGGGTACACGGGTTAATACATAACATGCAGATAAGACAGCTTCCTCCCACATGTTGGATGTTGGATGGTAGGCCTGAACTAATGAACATGGTACTCATCATTTCCTTGAGGGATCTATTTTTCCTTTCAACTATGCCATTTTGTTGGAGTGTATAAAGGGCAGTAAGTTCATAAATAATTCCATTACGTTCACAAAATTCTTTAAGTGTGTTAGAACTATATTACCTCCCTATCAAACCTAAGTCTTTTAATCCTTCTATCTAATTGGTTTTCAACCTCAGCCTTATATTTTAAAAAGGTGGATTCTGCTTCATCCTTAGACTTTAGAAGGTATACTTTGGTGAACCTAGAGTAGTCATCTACAAAGTTCATGTAATAAAATTTTCCTCCTCTACTAGCAGTAGTTTTAAAGTCAGATAAGTCAGAATGCACTATTTCTAAAAGTTAAGTTTCTCTAATGGTCACGTTTTAAAGGGTTTTTTCGCATGTTTAGCCTCTACACATATTTGACACTTAAATAAGTCTTCGCTATAGTTTCCAGGTATTAGTCCCATGAGTTTTAAGTCTTTTAATGGAGGAAACATTTAAGTGTCCTAATCTAGCGTGCTACATATCTAGAGATTCAACAATATAAGTGGAAGTAGATGCATTCTCATTAAAAGCAGAAAGAACATTAAGTACAAATAGTCCACCATTAAGGTAACCTTTTCCTACAAAGTCACCATTATTAGAGATTATTATTCCCCCCCCCCCCCTCAAAAATAAGTTCGAGTCCATCTTTGTTTAGAAGAGACCCAGAGACTAAATTTCTAAGGTCTTGCTAGAGGTAAGTTTAAGATACACTTTTTCCTTGCCAAGGACGCCCGCAGTTGTAGAGTTTCCCATGTATGCGCATTCCCCACCAGCTACATCTTCAAACCCTTGGAATAACTCTTTGTTGGCGCATAAATGTCTTGAAGCTCCAGTATCGAGAATCCATTCGGCCTTGCTTTCTACCAAATTAGTTTCGACCATTACCGCGACAATTGCCTCTTCAGTTTCAGTCAAGTTGGCACGAGGTGGGTTATTTGGGTTGAACCTGTCCTTGCATTTATATGCCTTGTGTCCTTCCTTTCCACAACATTAGCAAGTTGCTTTGGTTGTCTGAATATGAGAAGTTGGTTTGAAGTTACCTCCGGATTTGTTAAATTTACCCTTCGCTTTGTTGTTCTTATATTGACCATGAAATTTTGCTTTACCCTTGAAGCCTTCTTTGTTACCATACCCGGAAGTCTCGACCAAGTTTGCTTTCGAAGAATAATGAGGTAGAGATTCAGACTTATCTTTGAAGCAATTTTCTTCTTCGGTTCTCATGTGGCTGATTAACGCTTGGATCGTCATGTATTTTTTCTTATGTTTGAGGTGGTTGCGATAGTCGCTCCCGGATGGTGGGAATTTCTCAAGTAACACATTAGCTTGTAAGATTTCACACGTTTTCATTTATTCGGATACAATTTCGCCACAAAGATTTTCGTAAATGTGAACTTGTTCCATGATTGGTTTTTAATCGATGATTGTGAATTTAAGCCAGTTTCCAACCACATATTTTTTCTTATCGGAGTCGTCACCTCTGTATTTAGTGTGTAAACGGTTGCAAATAGTTTTTGAAGATTTTTTGTTTATAAATAAATCAAACAAGGGGTTCGACATATGGTTTAAAATATGACCCCTAGTTAGTTTATTTGCCTTGTCATATTTTAAAATTTTTGCGGATATATTAACATCCGGGTTATCAGTTGAAACGGGAGGGTTTTCAAGTAGTACAAAATCGACTTCTAATTGTTCAAAGAAAATAAGAAGTTTTTGGGACCAACATTTAAAATTAGAACCATCTAAAGGTGCGAGTTTCGACATATCTGGTAAGGTTTTCAAAGTCGTAGTTAAAGCCGATGAAGAAGAAGCCATTACAGATTACTTATTAAAAATCCGTTCTTAAATTGTTGGTTAAAATTAAAGCGCTAGTGTAATGGTATTTAGAAATTGCGAAAATAAGCTTTAAATACTAATTACGAAAAGAAATAATAAAGACTGAAATATTAAAAACGAAAGTAAATGACGAACCCGATTAGTGAAGATGATAACTGAATTGTAGAGCCGTGGAGGAGCCACTGCCTTAAGAACGAATTCCGGGACAGCCGAGATGCTACACTGTTGTTCCGAACATTCACCAAGATTTAAACACTACTACCTACTCTCGTGTGCACCCACAAGAGAAGGTTTGGAATATGTATAAGTTTCGCTCAAGAACAAAAGTAAAGAAGAGGAAATATTTTTGTTGCTGTGTTATTTTCGTAAGCTGGTGTGTAAAATGAAGAGAAGAACAACACTATTTATAGAAGAAAAACTAGCCAGTAGACTAACCGTTAAGGCTTAGTCGTGGCTATTGATCATGCCAAGAAAATAGGACCATTTACATCAATAGAGCCGTTTATAAATATGGGTAAAAAGTGTTGAAAACAACGTGGAAGGAATTAGTCAAGCGTAGACAAACTCTTTATTAGAAAATAAAATAAAAGTTGGTATAAAAAATAGTTTATTTTTATTTTATAATTTCCTAGACCCGGGCTCAGGCCGGGTGGGTGGTGGTGCGTGAGCTTACACATTATCTCTTAGTGCGCATGGGTATTAGTTGTTTGGTAGCTAACGGTACCACAAAGATAATAAACACCTTTTGTCCCATTCACTCTACCGACGTGGGAAAACTATTTAGTCACTTGGTGACTTTCCACCTTCACAAACAAACACTACACATGAAAGTCATTATTGGCATTTAATGTTCCAACACCAGGATCAAAAGATACACATAGAGAAATTCATTCTAGGTCTATTCATCAAAGATTCTCCTTCAGATGTAGATGAATGGATTGGGATTGTTGTCCAAAATGGCGTTGAAATACTTGAACTTGATCTTTTTGTTGATGCCAAACGTAATGGGTATACTTTGTCTTATTGCATCTTTGAAGCCAAACCACTAAAAATATTAAGCGTGGCAAGAAATAGTTATATGAAGAAGCAATTTGATGACAAGGTAGTGCTAAATCATCTTCATAAATTACATCTTTCCAACATCAGAATAGATGATGATATGTTTCAAGCTATAATCGCTGGATGTCCTTTGGTTGACAACTTGGATGTTTCAAACTGTAAGTTGTTGAAAATAGTCAAGGTAACTGGGCTTCATAACCTAAAGAAATGTACTATTTTTGAAATGATAAATCAAAGGGTAAAGTTCTCGTGTGACCCTCTATCTATACCCAAAGTGCACGGGCCGCCCCTGATCTTCAAAATTTCCCTTTTACGCCCCGTATTTTCGCCTTTTGTGACACCGTTAGCCCTTTTTTCATTTTTCTGTCAGTTGACCGTTAGTCAACGCCACATGGCGCCACCTCAGCGCCACCTCACCGCCTCTGTCTTCGTCAGCATCGTTCCTAATTTTAAAAAAAAAAAACCTTTAAAGGTTTGAATGCTTCAAACCTTCATCAATGGAGAAAAAAAAAATATTCTTTTAATAAGTAGACTTAACATTCTTTTAATAAGTAGACTTCAACATCTTCAAAGTTGAGTAATCTAAAGAATACTACTACTCTTGTCCAATTGTTCTCCACAAATTAATTAATAATATTAACATTTGTTAATTCTTATCTCCTGTACTGATATTGTATGATATACAATTTAGTTGGCAACCTTTGTACCGATTATATGAGATGTTCATTCATGTAGGGTTCTGAAACAATCCGATTAACAAAGATTGAAATGGGTATTATCCAAGAACTCACTATTAAAGCTACTGCTATTCTCCCCATTAACGCCTTCGAACTATTCTTGCTCTTCGCCCGAGTGAATCCTCGTCGGAGAAGCACTTCTCACCAACTTCTCAGGCGACACATCTCCTTCGCTGGAGCTTGGACAATTTCACAGATTTCCGTCCATTTTCCTCACGCATAGAAGTTGGGCCTTCTGAAACGGCTGACAATAAGACGGTCGATTTGATGGTATGTGATTGATTTTGAAGCATTTTTGTATTTGTATTATGAATGTGACTGAAAAGTTGTGATTATATATGTGTGTGTATAGGATGATGAAAATGCGTTGTTACAGCAAGCTCTTGCTATGTCAATGAATAATCCTTCAACTACTCCACCTGTAAGAGATACTGATATGTCTGAAGCAGCTGCAGATGATCAAGATTTGGCACTTGGAATAAAAAAAAACCTTTGAAGGTTTGAATGCTTCAAACCTTCAACAATGGAGGAAAAATCAAAAAAACATTCAAACCTTAATGTTTAGAAATGAAGTTACTCGATTAGATGGCTATTTTATGTATTGAATCATCAGTGATTATCTCAGCTATAATAGATAGGGCTGGGTGCATTCTAATTTTACAGAAATCCAGATCAAGAATGTATCCTTTTGCACCGATTTATTATATTTGCAGACTACACCTCCCATGTTTGTCCCTAGTTACGTTTGTATACCTTAAAAGTATTTGGGTTAATTTGCAAATACTTGATTAAATGTGTCGATAGATGCTAAGCAAGAAAAATTGATCGTGAAGAAGTTGAGCTCCATCAATGAATTCCTGGATGGCCGGATATACACAACATGGAAGGGTTCTTAATCTAAGTTTTAAGTGTTCAGATTAATAATAAAGAAGTAGAATGTTTTTTTTTTCCGGAATCCTCCATTGATGAAGGTTTGAAGCCTTCAAACCTTCAAAGGTTCTTTTTTTTATTTTTAAAGTTAGGACGATGCTGACGAAGACAGAGGCGCTGAGTTGGCACTGATGTGGCACTGACGTGGCGCCAAGTGGCATTGACTAACGGTCAACTAACAGAAAAATGAAAAAAGGGCTAACGGTGTCACAAAAGGTGAAAATACGGGGCGTAAAAGGGTAATTTTGAAGATCAGGGGCGGCTCGTGCACTTTGGGGATAGTTAAGGGGCCATACGAGGGCTTTACCCTAAATCAAGATACTATAATTGAAGCGCCCAAGCCCAACCTTGAATATTTAGATTACTATATCCTATGTGGATCTTTTAACTTGTATAGAAATGAAAAGTTGAAATATTTTGCATTATTTGGCTGTGTTCCCTCGTCAAGTTATTTCGATAACTTTGAAGACAAATTTACCCAATTTGAGCATCTTATATTATCTTGGTACTATAAAATAAAATCAATATATCAAGTCATTCACTTTAGCATATAGTTATACAGGATGCCTGCTTACCTGTAAGTAACTTGACGGAGATAAACATTGATGATCTAAACATGGTCTCACTTGAGCTTCGAAGCATTACTAATTTCCCTTGTCTATCTTTAACCAATGCTTCAAGTCAATGGGTGTTTAAGATTATTACATCAGATCATTTTTTTTATGTTGGTGATCTGGGTTAATTTGTGTGTACCACGACTAATTCTACGGGGATATACATGTCTCCCCATATATATTACCAGGTAAATCAGAACTAGGTTACACCTATGTTCAAGGAGAGGTTTGAGTCTTATACCTCTCACTTTACACCCGTTAGGGAGGGGATTCGAACCATAAACCTCCCCAAGTGTTGAAGAAATAACAAATTCTACGGGAATATACACGCCTCCCCATGTATATTACCAGGTAAATCAGAGCTAGGTTACACCAATGTTCAAGGAGGGGTTCGAGTCTTATACCTCTCACTTTACACCCGTTAGGGAGGGAATTCGAACCATGGACCTCCCCTATTGTTGAAGATATAACAAAACTCTGTCCAGTTATCGAATCATTGTTAATACACTGATGAGTTAGGCAGACTAAAACTACTTCTTAATGATATATACTGACCTGTCACCCCAAGGAAATTATTATCCAGGCATATAGTGACCTCATAGGCCATCTCTACAAGGATATGGTAAAAAGTAGAATTCAAGACAGACTCATTTGTGGTCTTGAAACCAAGTCTTGGTATGAAAAATTAAAACAAGTGAAATTTCAAATCTACGATGAATCTCAATGACAACAATGTGACTGGAAGAGTTTTCCAGAGACACTACAACATTTACAATGAAGTTACTCAAAATTTATCTTTTCCTTCTAGCATTGATTAATTATCGCCACAGTAAGACATTGATAATCTCATATTTTTATAATATTAGAGAGATTTTTTGTACCGAGAAACAATGTTTAGTTGACTTTTGATTAGTTTATAATTTTGTGTGACGGTTGCATTACGGTGGTGATTATAAAAAAGATACGAGAAATATCATTAACATTCCAAAGTTATTTGTTGTTCATTCATTTGTATGTTTGGTCTATGAGAAAAACTCATGGATGGACAAGCAAAAGTTAATACATCTTGTTTAGATTGTTTAAAAAACTTGTTAATTTTTTTAGGCCTTTAATAATCATATGCTTGTTACGTAACTTGGTAGATTATTAAAATTTTAAAGGGGCATAAAGAATTTCTAAAAAGTATAAGAGTCAAGATATATTTTCAAAACTCTGGACCCCATGTTTGCCATGATTCGTACTTTATCTTTCCCCTCGTTCAATAACTATCCTTAAATAACCTATCAGACAAGTTTATAATTGGTCTCTGCTTTAATATCCTAAAATAAATAACTCATATTTAACTTATAAATTTTTGTAAATAACACATGAATCTAACTAGGACTATAAACTGTGTATAGTTATATAAAATATGTTTAAATACTGAGTTATATAACCAAAATATAATTGGTCACTTGAGTAGTAACATTCCTTTAAGTAAATAACTTGACATTTAAAAATATATAAATATTTGTAAATAACTCACAATCTAACCAGGAGTATAATTGGTCACTTACCTCGGCGACATTCAATATCCTTATATAATTAAATCAATATTTAAAATTATAATTTTTTTTTAAATAACTCGAATCTAACCAGGAGTTTAATTGGCCACTTGCCTCCACCTCGCCTCCCACCTGTCTCTCTGTATACTATCATATTAACAAAAAAAAATTAAATACTGAATTAACAATATATAAATGCTTGTGAATAACTCAAAAGCTAACCAGGAGTATAATTGGTCATTTGTCTCAGTGATGTTCAAACTGAGTATCACTTTTACAATGAGCATTCCATAGAATTAACGAGTATTGTTACAAAAAATACATCAGAAAAAAATAAAAAAATAACTAATTACAAAAAAACTAAATAAATAGACATGGTTTGACTAGATCTAGATCTGGCTTGACCAAATCTTACTAAAAAGAATAACAAAGGTCGTGAAGACTACCTCGAGCTGCTGCTGGTGGTCCACGGCGGCTTAGCTTCAGTGGAGATGAGATTGAGACCACTGCTCGATCTCAAACCATGGATGGGGCTTGGCTTCGCCTGGAAGGCGGAGGGGGCTTTGCAGCACCATCGTTCGCGTGCAAATTGGTGACCTCGCACGGAAACCTAAGTTGAAAATGCTGTTGTGCTTTCCGATCTGTAGAATTCATGGAGTTCTGGAGGTTGTCGGAGCTTCCCTTGTCCAGTAACAGAGCGAGGAGGCCGGAGTTCGTGAAGATCCAAGGGTGGATGAAACTCAGCACGAGTGGCGAGCTTCCATGTAAGAATCATACGCTTGCCAGCGAGATTCCACCAGAGTTCCAGCGAAATCCAGAGAGCAACAACAGCAGCAACGAGCTTCAGGGCATGGCTGACGGGATGTTGTTCGAACTCTGAGCTCTCCTTCTTCCATGGCTTCACAACCTGTTTTTCTGGTTTGTAAGATCTGGTGGTGAGATGGTTGACCTCGAGTAGATCTGTAAAATAAGGAAGGGGTGGGGGAATCGCCGGTCTTGAAGGAGAGAAAGGTTTTTCGGATATGGAAGAAAGAGAGAGTTACGGGGAAAAGAGATAGGAGAGAGAAATTTGTTTTAGGGTTTTAATAAATTTCTGGAATATATTAGTATATATAGTGGGAAAAAACAAAAAGGGGTAATTTGATAACTGGAATATTAGCTTTATAGTGTAAAATCTAATAGGAGGTCTCTCGTAAGAAGAGTAAAAAGATAGGGTTGAGTTAAGACTAGGGGGTGGGTGTTCAAGACCCTTTGGATCAAAATCTCTATTTTTAAATAAATAAATTAGTTTTTAAAAATATATAAGTATTTATTAAAAATTCAAAACCCGACGAAGAGTAATTTGTCAATTGCCTTAACCTTGTCTCCCACCTTTCTCTGCCGACATGCATATTAAAAAAAAGTTTGAATATTGAGTTAACAATATATAAATATTTGTAAATAATTCAGAATCTAACAGAAGTTGGTCACTTGCTTCTGTAATATCCAATATCATTAAATACATAACTCGATATATAAAAATATAAAAATATTTGTAATAATTTAGAACTAACCAGGAATGTAATTGGTCACTTGCTTCGGTAGCTTTCAATATACATAAACAAAGAACCCAGTATTTAAAAATATATAAATATTTGTAAATAACTCAGAGTCTAACCTGAAGTATAATTAGTCCACTTAATTTAACCTTACCTCCCACCTGTCTTTGACCACGATGATATTAAATATGATTAAATACAACATTTAACAATATATATATATATACCTCCAAACATCTCAGATTCACAAATTTTTATATTTAAATATTTTCTATTTTCTTGAATATTTAGTCAAAATCTAGTGAAAATGAGTGTACAAAAATTATCTGATATGCTCGATCAATTGAATCTACCACCTGGATTTAGGTTCCATCCAACTGATAAAGAGCTTATAATGGAATATCTACACAAAAAAATCGCTGGTAATCAATCTCGTCTGTCAGTTATCGCCGAAGTTGATATATACAAGTTTGATCCATGGCAATTACCAAGTAAGTGTATTCTCTATTATATGATATAGTAAAATATAATAAAAAAGTTATTTAGTTCGTGATTTTTTTAAAATAACTTTACTATTTAACAAAAATAATAAGAATAATATAATTTTTCAGCAATATATATTTTTAATTTTATATTTTAAATAGGTATTTTTATTTCGATATTCATACATATATCATTTTTTTTCTAAAGACCTACATTATTTCATCAATCAAACATGTTCAATAAGTTCTTCTATATATATTTAAATTGATGTTTTATTATGATTTAGAAAAAATTCAATGGAATTTAAAATTATCTTAGATTCATCAATTACAAAAATAACATACGGACAAAGGCGGAGCTAGGAAATTTTTGTTTCCGGGGCCAAGAAGGTTCTGGGAATCTGCACTCGATTTTTTTTTTACTTATTTGCACTATAGGTCCATATTTTATGCAAAACTTGCAAAAAAATCCTTATATTATACAAAACTGCACTATTGATCTCTATATTATGTAAATATTGTATTATAAATCTCAATATAATTGTATAATTAATTAGTCTTTATTTAATACATAATAATATATAATTTATTGAAAATAAAATAATTATAAATTTAATAAAATAAATTTAAAAGTTAAAAAAAAAATAAATGAAGATTCTAAAAATTTAGAAGGATAAATAATTTTAAAAAAAAAATTAAGAGTCAGAATAAGTTATAATTAGTTTTCTTTTATAATTTTTTTTCTTTCTAAAACTCAAGGGGCTATGAGACCCCTATCCCAAACGTGGCTCCACACTGCATACATACCAGGTAGTATTTACCATTCCCTTAATAACATAGATTTGTATTTGTTATTTGTTTATTTATTTTTTTTGAATATAGAGGTAAGAATGTAGTTTTTTATATATATATAAATGACTAATAATTTTATGTTCAATTTATTTACTAGGTAAAGCAATATTCGGGGACAAAGAGTGGTATTTTTTGTCTTCTAGAGACAAAAAATAACCCAAATGGAGCGATAAAAAGAGTAGCTTGTTCAGGATTTTGGAAAGCAACGGGGAGAGATAAGATTATAAGAGATCAAGGTAAAACAATCGGATTCAAGAAAAGTTTAGTGTTTTATGTTCATGAAGCACCTAGAACCAAAGAAATCAAGACTAATTGGATCATGCACGAGTATAGACTTCCGGAGGTACTATAGCCTTGAGGGGCCAATCTTATTTTAGGTGCAAAAATTATTTTTTAGTACATCCTGATAGGGTATATTTGACTATTATGAAGAATACAGGGACTGAATCGACTGATTATGCCATTTACACTTACATCTACTTTTTTTCTTTTTGTCAAATACACATCTACTTGTTATGGTTTGTTTCTTGATATGTAGAGACTGATGATTTTTTTCCCTTTCTAAAGCTGGACCATTGGGTCATATGTAAAATCTACCAGAAAGCTGCTCATGCTCCAAAGCCAATATATGATGAAGTTCTTCAAAACAATGAAGAAATCAATGTCTCATCGTCACCTTCTTCATCTCAAATAGACAACATGCTCGATTCATTCCTCGAGACAGACTTGGTGCCGCTTGCTGAGCTACTTGAATCCACTCCTCACTCAGTTCCAACTCAGCACCATATGAACAACATCAATGTAACTGTTCCAAACTCAGCACCATTGGAACAAAGCTACTCCTCAGTAAATCAGATGCAGTGGTTGAGTTCCGAGAGCGTTAACTGGGGGTCATTTGCTGGACTCGACTCGACATCTGAACTCAATCCTTACCCTGATCCAGTTCAGCAATATTTGATCAACACCGATGTGAATAATCAGAATGAAATGTTAGTGCCTGAAGTCAGTTCTCCCCTGGTCCCAACTCCACATCTTTTGAACCACAATAATGGAATGAATATGTCAAATGATGCTGCAAGCTTTGGCCTAGGAGGTGTAGAAGTGGATAGTTGGACTCAAACTCAAACTCAGAGTCAGACTCAGCATGTTGACAACTCAGGGATCATTTTCAACTGGAACGTGGACACTCATAACTTTCCAGACGCGCTTGAGCAATTTGTTGAGGGGTACCAGAATGAGCCAGGGAGCCAGAATGAGCAATTTCACTAGGCCCAGTAGAGAAGTGGGATTCTGGAATAAATCGGTTGCTAGGAGTTTTAATATTTGTATGTAAAAATTATTATGATTTCTCTTGTGTGTTCGTAACAAATTAGTTTTTTTTATATGTACTTCGAATGAGATATCGATGTGTTAATAAGGAAAAGTTTTAGCTACTTTCCAGTTCTGAATTTGGTGGCTTATATTTCGTTGTATTTCCCGGTATTTCTAACAGTTTATTGATGATTTAAATAATAATATGAGTTTTACTCTTATGATCTTGTATTCTTTTTCTCTTGCTCTGCATATAAATCTACATTACGATCTCTCTAAAAAAATTTAAAACAAGAGTAAATATGGTTACTCAATAGGAGGCCATTTGAGTGAGGCACGAGTCTTATAATTTGCAACACTCTAAACTCCACAACTCAGCCCCATTATGTTACATTTTTTGAATATTACATGTTCTGAATAAAAAAAAAAGTTGGGTAGGGTCAATTGTCACGTCCCGAATTTCCACCACCGAAACCCAAGACGCGACATGCCGCAGATTTAAGTCAAACCACCTAAGCCTGCAAGGCGACCTAACCAAATTCAATAATTACAACTCATTAAGGTTAATTTTAACCTTATTAATATTTGTATATTTTAGTCTTACAGTTTATTTAATAAACAATATCGCGACTCGCCTATACCTCTGGTCTGATACGTCCACTAATCATTATAATGGTGGTTAACGCACTATCTCTCTTGGGAATTTCCTAGCCCACTTTCCCTGCACAGTAAATTAATGAATGAGCTACACAAGCTCAGTAAGTCGAAACGTCTCCCAAGAAGGGGATTCACATAATAACCTTATAAAACGAATTATAATCAATGCCAGTTAAATGAATGTATGACATAATATTGTTCAGTAACCGGCCATCACTAGCCTCAAATAAAATGATCATGCACACACACCACTTAGAGCTGCGATAACTAATATCCGGCACTCACTAGTGCCTCGGTACACGGCCCTCAGTACCATGCCTGCTCCTGCCATCTCCGACCCCCTGGGCAACATATAGGCCCACCCCACACACCCGCAGTGGATCTTTCCACCTACGGCACAACGCAATCAGTACCTGAGTACCTCACTCAATACCTCGACAATTTCACCTGTCGGATAGGTGTCGCAGCCCTAATGATCACATAACACGTATTGGCCTTATACACAACTATATGCATTTCACAAATACAATCATATTCCACGTGATCACAATATATGCAATTTAATTAAATACCGATAACACAATATCGTAAATCAACATAAGGAAGGGAGTCCGACTTACCTCAATCCATGCTTTCAACTACATCAGGACTTCCTAGAAATATAACTTATCGATTAATTCATTACAATAATAATTTAAATTAATATTATATCACAAGTAGCTACACAATAAACTAATTCATTATACCTTTTGTTCCCTTTTCTCTTTTATCATTTTAAATCTAATTTCTAATTCTTTTATATTTATTACTCACTTTTTACAGTTCTCTTAATTGTCTTCTTCTATCACGGCAAAAGTACAACTAGTACAATTCAAATTTAACTAATAGAATTATGTACTCTGTATTTATTACCTACCTCTTTTTCTTTCTAAAATCAATTATCTCTTTACTCAAAATTCACAGCGTGAACATTCCTTTCCTTAACATCTTCTATCTTTTTTATTTATTTACCTTGACCTTTTCTTTTGTCTCATATCTCAAGTATTGCACAATTCTAAATTCTATTATTTTTCTTATCCTTTTTCGGTACACAATTAATTACCTATAATAATTATCTTCCCTTTTAACTCCAACGCATATACATACCCCAATATTCAACACATATACATACTCCAATAATCAAGCAGTAAACAGGTCAGCTTCCAAAACATTGAAGTATATTCTATTCTAATTAACCAACTATAATAATAGGATAGAATTAACACATAAACTCTACATACATGTATTAATATATATACACATAATTTCTTTATACCTCAATTAACTGCAGTTTGATAATGAAAAGTAGAATCTCACAAAATGGGTTCAGGAAATGGTTAAGTCTCCTTTGGTTTCACTTTTCTTTTTCGTTTGTTTTTTTCTGTCAACCTTTTTATTTTTTATTCCTTCAACCCACCGCCTCATATCATATAACTATAGTATAATATACTTTTCTATTTTTGTTTTAATAAATATTCTTTCTATCCTTAGCTAATATAGAAATTAGAAACAGTATATAACTTCCACGTGTTATCTCTGATGATGAGGTAAAATAGTCTTTTCCCTATTTACAGTATAGTCCTTGAACTTTCCTTCAATTTTTATGAGACCCTTCAACTTTAATGAATTATTTATTGGATTCACTACACTTTAAAAGAAAAATATTTAAACAATGCAATTATTAAGTAACAGGTATTCGGGTATCATATAAATAGCTATATATAACTCCAAAATTGTACAATAATATGCCGGGCATTTCTGGGTCAAAATTACATTAGTCCAACATAATCACTTTACAGGTTCTGGACTAATACTTAATCGGGAAGAGAAAGTATCAAAACAACAGAAAGAAAAAGAATCATACCTTTAGCACAATGCTAAAAACATTAATTGTGATGGAGAGAAACAGACATGATTCACGCATTTTCCAAAAAAAGAAACAAGAACCAGATCAAGAACTCAAAACTATAAATGTCAAAACAAAAAGTTTAATAGAATAGATCTTGACACGTGCAGATTTGCATAGTGTTCCAAGTAAGGAGAATCAACTAAAAGAATTCTTAAAATTTTGTTCACTAATTAAGTCTAGCAGCAATGTTTCTAGCATGGGTAGCACATTGGACTACACGCAAAAAAAAGAAATTCAAACTTTCAGAGATGTTAATAAAGATTCAAGTAATCATAACAAATAAAGGCTTCCCAGCTATATATACTTGATTTCCCATTCTAGCGTAAAGTAAACTCTCCAATAATGCTTTTGTGCATCCAGGGAACTCTTCTGCATTCCATCCAAAACTCGAAACTTCACTTCCCTAAGTTCTTGATACAAAGTCTTGATTTCACAATCAGTAGTGAGGTATTCAATGTGGCAGCCTTGATTTTTTCTTCTTATCAGATTGGCATACAAAACACTCACATCATTATAGTACCCGCTGACTATAAGGGCCTTGGGATGAAAAGTCAAGAAAGCATCAATAAAATTTGAAGGTGTTCTTGCTTCATTGAGAGGAAACTCTACATCCTCAACTTCGACCATGTGAGAAATTGGTATCTTTCTCAAATCTATATCTTCAGATGTAAAGTAAGAGCCTAGAACCAATGAAATTTTAGATCCAATTGACTTTGACAGAATTAGCTTCAGCTTAAGGAATTGATTACTATCGAGATGAAAATTATGCCATGTGGATATCTTCAATACCCATTCCCTTGGAGCATTAGTTATAGAGAATTCAGGGAAGAAGGTAATGCTTTTGAGTTCAAGTGACACCATATATGGAGCATCAATCTTTAGTTCTGAAAAGTTCTTATTAGATTCTAACACGATGTGTTTAAGTGAATCACTCAATATATTGATTCTTGTGGGATCATATAAAAATGCTAACCTAAGATCCTCAACTTGTGGAGCTTTGTGTTTCAAATTTTCTAGAACTGTGGACAAGAGTTTCTCATGGCCAGCCAATGTTATGTATTTCAGCTTTTCAATATTATACAAGTCAAGAGATCCACATTGAAGATCGCAATCTAAATATTGAAGACTGGAACCTTCAATCTTGACAATTTGATTTGACAATGAGCAAACAATAAATTCATTAAGGTTACGAAGATTAGTGACCTCAATTCTATTCAAGCCTTCGCAATTCTTTACACACAAGTATTCAATCAGAGGACAACCCGAAATAATACCTTGAAACATGTCATCATCTATATGAACTTCAACGAAACTTAATTTTTGAAGATGTTGAAACATTACATTGTTCTTCACTGGCTGCTCCATCTTCAATTTGTCTATATAACCTCGAAAGCTTATTTGTCTAAGTGAGTTGCCTTTAGGTGAGTTGCCTTCAAAGATTGTACGAGGTAAAGTATATCCGCCTTCCATATGGAGATTCAAATCGAGTCCTGTGACGCCGTTTTGAACAGCAATTGTGATCCATCTGCTGAAATTTGAAGCTACCAGGGAATCAGAGAATGTGAAGCACATATTCATATGCTCTATGTGTATCTTTTGATCTTGATATCTCTCGAAAATTGTTCCCATAAATTGGAACAGTTTTGAGCCGTATTGCAATTGCAAAGCATATCCCGAGTCACTAAAAGCTAAGGTAGGACATGTAAGCCATGCACTATACCATTTCTTACAAAATATACTAGCTCTAAGAGCTTCTTTCGTTTCAAGGAAAGATAGTGTGTTATGAATTACGTGTTCAGGTAATTGAGAGATGTCTCCCATTTGAAACACGTATTTTCTTCTCACATCTTCCTGTCTCTCTACGACTGAAACCCTAGAAGCATTATAGAGGTTAACTTGAGAATGGGTCTGAAAAGCCCATAAAATTCTATAAACCGATAGCCCAGTAGGTATATATTTTTTTTTTGTTTTATATTTTCTTGTCAATTTTTTTTTTTATATTAACACCAAACCAAATATATACATAAACATAACATTACGGGAGAATTCCCTGCTTTTGCTTGCTCTCGTGTCCATCAAGGTAACAAAGCAAAAGAAGGTACCTGTTCTTTTGAGGTAAGCTTGTTTTATTTAATAAACTTCGATTAATTTCTATTGCTTATATTGATTTCTCTTGGATTGTTCAGGAAAGCGGGATCAGTTGCTAACTCTGCATAAGAGCTGAATCTTGTACTAAAAGATGTTTCATGTGTATGATTTGATATAAATTTTGATTTGCTTTGCTAAGCAATGAATCTGCTATGTATGTATATTTTTCCAAGCACAAGCGTAAACGTTTTACGATTAAATTCTTTGATTTTATATGGAATTTGATATTTGTGTCTTAATTAACCTTGGGTAAAATCTGGGAATAGGATATACCCAAGAATATACAGTTAATGAAGGAATGTGCAAACGAGCAATCCACAAAGCTTTATAGCATATTTGGTTGGATTTCGGTGCTAACCGTTAAGTTAGTGAGAATCAATCATTGATTTTCAAAGAAATATTTTTTAATAATCGGTTCGAAATTAGATATTACAGTATTTATTGGGGATGAATCTCAAATGTGGAGTATGCTAGTTTTAGGTCTATGGACCAATTTCTGGAGAGATGTTCTAAAATTCTGCCAATTACTCATATTGCTGGTTAGAAAATTGTGGGAAAGTTAATATATTACATGGCCCTCTCCCATACTACTGCATGTAATGGCATAGACTCTCCGTATTAAGTGTTAAAAACTTGAGTTTGTTCACATTGATGGCTTTTCATTCTGACAATTGAATTCACCTGCTGATGAAAGTTTCTCTTCTTGACTTGAATCTGGAAAGGTTATTCATTCATTCTATATAATTAAGACAATAAATACTAAACACTTCAACGTATAGATAGTGCAATACCTGATTTGAAGGCATGGGTAAGCAATTGATGGAAGAACAAGATATAGCTGCTCACAGACCTTTTCCACATTCTTACTGTCTTCCATTCTTTGTGTTTGGATTGAAAAGTGGTAATTTCAGTGAAGAAAAGGAGGGGTGAGTTTAGTAAAGAGGAATGCTGACCCCAATCATAATTTTACTCTACTGCTTTTTTTTCTTTCTCTTACATTATTGGACTACACAGGTTGATAATATTTGAGTGATTACTTTTTAAGTTGAAAAGAAAATTCTCAAAACTTAAAAAATTAAGTTATGGCTACAATATCGGTTCTAAACAATTATATAATAAGAAGTTTTTTTTTAAAAAATTTAAAAAAACAGTTTGAATTTAATTTTTTTTTTTAAAACTCAAAAAGTCGTGTTTCGAAAAAATCCCTAAAACTCAAAAAAGTTGAGTTATAGGAATTTTTTTCCCAAAACTCAAAAGGTTGAGTTATGAAAAAATAAAAGTGTTAGTTTAAACTATACATCAGAAATTAAAATAAATTAACATCAGAAATAGAAGTTTCTTTTTTTTTAAAAAAAAAACGGTTTAAGTTAAGGGAAAAAAAATTGAAAAGTCGAGTATTGAAAAAATTCCTAAAACTCAAAAAATTGAGCTTCTTGTGTTAATCAATATCTTGAGTCTAAGATGGTTATCAATGAGGAAAAAGAAAACAACTTTACAAAAAATTCTGATATAGAAAAGAACAGAGAATTCAATAAGTTTTGTGTAAGTTAATTGCCAATACTTTTTCACCAGGGGTTCAGAAGAAAAATATAGAAAGTTACATATAAATTAAAATTTCACCGAACTAAACTATAAAATAAACAGAAAGAAAATAATACACTACATAAATGCTTCCACGATCTTCATTACATATAAGAAAACCGTTTTCTTAGATCATTCACGGCGTATCTTTTATCTTGAGTTGGTTTTTTTAAATTCCCCAGTTGATATATACAATCAAATTCAATTTTAAAAACAAATCAACCATCTGTTATACAGTCAAATTTTAAAAACACAATTTCTTCATATATGCCAAAAGCAACAACTAAAACAAGACGATAAATTGGGTGATAAATATTGGTTGGACAAAAAGTGAATTTGAATCATAGTATACCGCGTAAATTAAGTTAAAGTATTTACGAAACTAAGCTCGCAGTTAATAACAAAAAGTGAAGCTACTAATAAGGAACATATATTTTTTTCCAACAGCGGTGGTGGTAAAATGGAGAAAAAAGGAAAAAAACTAAATGTATAATGCCTTTGACGAGAAAGTAAATGGCGGATGTGGTGAGAAAGAAAAAAAATAGAATGGGGGTGTTTATTGGGCATTAGTCATTCTTTTATGTAACCTATACATAAAGTTTTGAGATAACTGCACACGAAGTCCCTATATTATGTAAAAAAATCACTATAAGTATAGTACAATATAATGAAAAAATTATATATTTTTCTAACTTATCTTCCAGTCATGGAATCTCAAGAGATAGATATTTTGTCATGGAGTTCGGGGTAGAGGTGGAGGAAATGAGAATGGTGATAATAGTGGATGAAGAGACGGTGATAGTAGCGAGGAAGGTTTGAAAATGGTACAAATTTTATCTCAGTATGGGGCGTAAGGGGATGGTGATCAAAAAAATTTGGCCTTGCAAGAAAATCTAAACTCAATCGTTGAATGGAGATGGGACTAATCACATCTCAGTCTTAGAATAAAGATGCAACTTAGTCTTAGAATGGAGATGGGATAAATCTCATATCAGTCTTAAAATGTAGATGAGATAAATTACATCTCAATCTTATAATTGAAGATAGAACAATCTCATCTCAATCTTAGAATGAAGATGAGACAAATTCAATCTCAATCTTAAAACTGGAGATGGGACAATTTTTGTCTCAGTTTTAGAATGAAGATGAGACAAATTCCCTTTCAATCTTAAAAGTGGAGGGGACAAGTTCCATCTCAATCTTAAAATTATAGATGGGACAAATTTCATCTCAAACTTAGAGAAGAGATGAGACAAATTATATCTACGTCTTAAAATTGAAGATGGTGCGAATTTAATCTCAATCTTAGAATACAGATGTGACCAATTTCATCTCATCTTTAGAATGAAGATGAGACCAATTCCATCTCAGTCTTAAAATTGAAGATGGGACAAATCTCATCGCAGTCTTAGAATGGAGATGTGACAAGTTGCATCTCAATTTTGGTGGGACAAATCTCATCACATACACAATTCACAAAAATAATTAGTATCTTAATTGGTATGGATTAAATCACACATTTGTGCATCATATTAAAAAAAATTATTGATGAAAACTATCATCTTCAATGATTAAGAATTTATCAAGAAACACTTTTTTTTATTATCTCTAGACTCTAAAAACCCTTGATGGGACAAAACTCATCTCATTGGGAGTGTCGGGAAGAAGGGGGGTTAAATTTTTTTCTTCTTATTTAAAAAAATTCTCAATAAACACTTGTTTTCCTATTGATTTTGAACTCTCAAATTTTTTGATGAGATAAACTACCGGGTTGAAATTTCATATATTCTTTTATATAACCTATACATAAATTTTTGAGACAATTGCTCATAACGTCTGTATATTATGCAAAAATTTCACGATAAGTACAATTCAACATATTGAAAACTTTATATATTTTTATGACTTATCTTCCAGTAATGGAATGTCAAGAAGTAGATAATTTTTGTCACGGAGTTTGGATAATTGTGGAGGTAATAAGAATGGTGGTGGTAGTGGAGGAAGAGACGGTGATGGTAGCGAGGAAGGTCTGAAGCTGGGACAAATTTTATCTCCAGTAGGGGGCATAAGGGGATGAGGGTCAAGAAATATTTGACCTTACAAGAAAACCTAAACTCAAGCTTAGAATGGAGATGGATGGGACAAATATCATCTCAGCCTTAGAATAGAGATGAGACAAATCCCATCCCAGTCTTATAATGGAGATGGGATAAATTCCACCATAGACTTAAATTGGAGATAGAACAACCCACCTCAATCTTAGAATTGAGATGGGACAATTCCATCTCAGTCTTAAAATTGGAGATGGGACAAATCTCATCTCAGTATTAGAATAAATATGAGACAAATTCCTTATCAGTCTTAAAACTGAAGATATGACAAATTTTATCTCAGTCTTAGAATAGAGATGAGACGAATTTCATATCAATCTTCGCATGGAGATGAGACAAATTTCATCTCAGTATTAAAATTAGAGATTAGACTAATCTCATCTCAGTCTTAGAATAGAGATGAGACACATTACATCTTAATTTTGGTGGGACAAATCTCACCACATACACAATTTATAAAAATAATTTAGTTTCTTATTTACTATGGATTAAGTCGCACATTTATGCACCATAATTAAAAAAATCATAAATGAAAACTATCATCTTCAATTACTAAGAATTTATCAAGAAACACTTATTTTCTTATTATTTCTAGACTCAAAAAGATTTTGATGGGACAAATCTCATCTCATTGAGAGTGTCGGAAGGGGGGGGTTAAATGTTTTTTGGGTCTTGCAAGAAAATCATATCTTAATCTTACAATGGAGATGGGACAAATCTCATCACAATCTTAGAATGAAGATGGGACAAATCTCCCTTTCCCCGATCCCCTCGTTGGTAAAGTAAAAAAACATATTTTTTTTACTACCCCCTGCGGAAAAAGAAAAAAATATAAAAATTCACCCATATCCCCCTTCACCCCCAAAAAGAAAAACATAATCTAAAAATTCTAAAAAAAATTCCACTAGAAAACGAAAAACTTATATTTGTTTTGCCCACGAGTCCCTATATAGAAAAAAGAATAATCTAAAGATAAAAACTATTTGCACTCCCGATCCCCCTCCCTGAAAAGGAAAAGAGAATTGAATTTATTTTCCGTTGTCTAATTAATTATTAAATATAGTTATTATACGACAATTATAAGGGTATGTTGGTAACTTTTATATCTATAATAATGTTTTATTTAAATGGAAAATTGATAATATTGTATGATTAACGTGGGAATTGTCCCTAACATTATGGTGGGTGGATAGGTGTGATAAAATAACAATAATAAAAGATAATAAATAAGCACACACCTACTACTACCATGAGAAACTCACTGCAAGTGCAAAGTCGTTTGCAAGTTATTAAAAATAAGTAAAGTTCATTCGTAGGGATTTAGTCTACTAGATTTAAATGTGTTTAAGACAGATGCGTCTAAGAAATTAACTGATAAACTAAAATACAAATAAAAAGATATATATTTATTGGGTTTTCCGAATAAGAATATAAAAGCAATAATTAAACTAATGCAAATAAACTAGGTAATGGAGATGAGAGATATAGCTTAGATATGCTAGTATGCACCTATCCATCTAAATATTTGTTCTAGTTATAAGGGTGATTTAATATATATCGAAGTATACGTAGTCAAGATTCTATATTCCTCTTAACCCCCGTCAGGATGGACTTAGGTGGCAACCTTACAATTACCAGAGGATTTGGGTAAGGGGGCCCTGTGTAATGATTGGTGATTAAATCAAACCTTAGTGACAATTACATTAGACGTTTATGTAGTGTTTCAGTAATTGAATCCCCCGAGGGTGACATTCTAACTACAAAAGAACAGTCTTAATGTGATCAAGATTAGGGCTGGAATAAGTCTAAGCACATAGCACAAATATGTAAAATAAATAAGATGCTCAATCAATTAACTATCACTTTCCCAAATAACATAGAATAAATAAATAGAATTCAATGATTATACATATGCAAACCCAAGCTATTGGAAAACTAGTTCATACTAGAAGAAATAAAACTAAGAAATAGATACATAATGTCAACTTGCTTCTCTGGACGTAAAACTTGATACTAAGGATTAATATTCAAACAAGGACATGTATACTAAGGTAAATAGGTATATTTATAGGTGCTAGATAAAATTTTTGGAGTGTGTGCCAAGTTATTGTAGTCCTAATCCAATTCAAATTCATTTTCCTAACTTGTAGGACTGGTTGACCTCTTAAGTTTGTAAAATTCATATCTCCTTCGTTACTGGTCCTAATTTAGTTATCTACCACTCAAAACGACCGAAATTCAAAGACCTATCTGAATATAAAATGTCTCTTTCAAATTCCTATCCGATTTTTTACAGTAATCAACACTGGACGTCTCCACTGCTGGATAGATTCGTTTGGTAGCTTTTCCTTTCCTAAATCAACTTTTTAACTCTACACATCGTCATGAAGTAATAAGGTTCTTTCCTTTTAGGAGGAATAATCACGATGATAGTGAAGATGAGAACGATGATTTTGGAGGAAGGGATTACGTAATTACAGGTATCAACCTAGGAAACTCTTCAAATCAAACTATCGGCATGAAAAATAAGGAAGGTAGCAGCGCAAATCCAAAGGAAGGAACATAATCATCTAAAAGAAAGAGGGAAAATACCGTAGCTTTTATGGAGCTTATGAATTCGCTAAACACAGGAAATGAGGCTGTTGAAGTGAGCAAAAACACCTACCCAGTTCTCTTCGGCATCCTACAGAAAGAAATGGGAGATTTTGGAGAGTCCATAATCGTCAGCCAACAAACTGTGAATGAAATCCTTATGGCACGAGAAGAGGAGGTTGAGAAATTTTATGGTACTATTTCTAGTGATGAAGAAATTAAAGATGGTTTTATTCCGAAGGTTGGTATTGATAATGTGATTAGAGGGCATGCCGACAAAGGAGAGTGGTGATTCACGACATTACTCGTGATATTTTTCAGTCTCAGGGAGCTAAGACATTCGAAAACTCAGGTCAAGGTTTTAACTTGAATGATAAGGGTGAGAAAGTTACTAGTATTGAGGGAAGTTTGAAGTAATTGGACAAAGGGAAAGCTATTATGGTGGAGAATGATGATTTTATTGAAGATTTTGAACTTCCAACTCACAATCGGTCCATATTAGCCAACACATTCGACAAGAGGAGAAGTTTATACAAAGGAATTACAGAAGCACACCAAGAATAAGGATTAACAGTAATTTTGAAAAGTTTACTTGGCCAGGGGAGCTAAAGAGGAAAATAGCACCAAGTGGGGTACAACAAAACCCTAACATGAAGAAGATTTGCCTTGAAGACATTAATAATTTAGGAAAAATAATTGTTGAAGCCAGGAATTTTTTTGGACCAACTACTAGTTAGCTATGGTGAAATCAAGGACTAGTTTATGGAGTATGAATACATGAATGTCTGTGGGCCCAATGAGGTGGTATAAAATGGGATGGAGAACGAGTGTTACTATTACTGCAGTGTAGATAATTGTGATGGACATCTTAGGGGTGACGATATCTCGAGTGAGGATTTGGAGGACGATGGTAGTACCCAGGTTTCACCTGTGAAGGAATCCTTCTTTCATAACAAATTTAAGGGTGACGGCCAGCCCGGGGTGAAAGCGGTCGGGAATGATGGATAATATAATGGTATGGAATTGTCAGGGAGCGAGGGCACCCGTGATAAGAAAATTAGTAAAGTCACTGAATTCGAAGTTTGATATTTATTTTGTATGTCTATTGGAATCTAGAATCAAGAGTAGTGATGTGAGATCGTGTAGTTTCCTAAATCCTTTCAATGATAAATTTGTAATGAACCCAGGAGGAAGAGCTCATAGTTCCAAGGGTATTAATCTCGCTTGGAAGGATCATCTTAATATTAAAGTAGTTGTTTCGTGTTCGCATTATGTTATTTCTCATGTAAATGTTATGGAATCAAATGTTGTCTCTTGGTATATTATTGTCATTCATGCGCCTAACGATACCAACAAACGCGAAAAGATCTTTAATAATATCTCAAATTGGGTAAGTAATAATAAAAAACCGACACTTATCATTGGCGATTTCAATGAGATAGTTAAAGCTTCGGAGAAGCAAGGTAAAGTTCAACCCAATCTTGAAGGAATGATTAAGTTCAATGAGTTTATCAATTCAAACAACTTAATCGATATTACGACGAAGGGGTGTTTCTTTACTTGGACAAATAAAAGGGAAGGGTCGGAAAATATAAAAGAGAGATTAGATAGAGGTCTAGCTTCCGCAGATTGGCACAACCTTTTCCCCGATACAATTATTAAGGTTCTACCGGCAATATGATTAGATCCTTCACCATTGATTGTTCAAATATCAAATAAAATGAAGAATAATTCTACATATTTTATGTTTGAATCAAGATGGTTGGAGAACATGGAATGTAAAGAGATAATTAGTCAAGCATGGAATAATTATAGGAATATTGATAATATTAAGAATTTTATTATTAAAACGGATGCGACATGTTTTGCTCTTTCGGGGTGGAGTAAGGAGAAATTATGTAACGCGAAGAATCTACTCAATAAATATCAAGGTATTTTGGAAAAGTTACAAGATGGGGAACCAACTAGCGAAAATCAAGAATTGGAGAAAAAGATAAAAGAGGAAATGGAGAAACTATAGAAACAAGAAGAGGCATATTGGGCAGATCGGGCATGTGATATATGGATAAAAAAAGGAGATAAAAACACGAAGTATTTCTTTGCAAAAAAAACAATGCGACGCAATAGTAACAGAATAAACGAAATTAAAAATAATAGTTGTATATAGATGATCCAGAAGAGGTGAAAGAAGTAATACAAAGGTATTTTTGTAACATTTTCAAAGGGGAAGAGGTAAATAACATTGAAAGCCTTGCTAATCATACTCCATGTAGAATAGATGAAGAAACGAATAATAAATTAGTGCAAACTCCAGAGTTAGAAGAAATTAGAGTGACAGTTTTCTCTATGTCAGGTTCTAAAGCACCGGGGCCCGATGGTTTGCCCGACAACTATTTTCAAGAATTCTGGGACATTATTAAATTTGATATTCAGAGAATGGTCGTTGATTTCTTTGATAATAACACGCCTCTGGAAAAAATCAATGATGCGATTATCACACTTATTTCGAAAGGTAATTCACAAGAGTCTATTACAGATTTTAGACCAATTTCTTGTATAAATTTTGTTTACAAAATCATCGCGAAGATTATGGCACTTAGGCTACAACCACTGATGAATGACATTATTTCGCCGACACGATCGGTTATTAAAGGAAGACGTATTTATGATAATATTCTAATAGCTCAAGAAATAGCATATATTATGAAAAATAAGAGAAAGTCAAACAAGTATTATGGAGCAGTCAAAATCGATATGGCCAAGGCATACGATCAAGTTAATTAGGATTTTTTGATGGTGATTTTAAGCAAATTGGGTTTTTCTGAGAAATGGATAAGGTTAATATATAATTGTATTTCTTCGGTATCATATCAAGTTAAAGTGAATGGGGAAAGGCTTAAAAAGTTTAAACCAGAAAGAGGCATACGATAAGGCGATCCACTATCGCCTTTTCTTTTTTTCATTCTTAACGGAAGGTCTTATTGGGCTCATTAACCATGAATTTTGGGAAGGTAATATTAGGGGTATATCCATTGCAAGAGCGGCACCGAGACTTACTCACTTATTATTTGCGGACGATGCTCTTTTCTTTCTGGAGATTAACAATACGGAAATTGAGGCTTTCTCAAGGGTCTTAAATTTATATTGTAATGCTTCCGTTCAAAAAAATAATTTCAATAAATCGTCTATTATGTTTAGTAAAGGTTTTCCGGAAGAAAAGACACAGGAGATAGCAAATAGCCTTAACATAAACTACACTAGTGATTTTGGTAAATATTTGGGAATTCCGCTTACGTTAAAAAAATCGAAGAGCGGGAATTTATCATACATTAGAGATAAACTTATGAGAAAATCAGCTAGTTGGATAGCTAAACTGTTATCGGATGGGGAGAAAGAAATTTTGATCAAAGCAGTTTTACAATCAATTCCAAATTACGCCATGTCAATTTTTGAGTTTCCGTTTACTACTTGCAAAGATATGAGTAGTCTTGTTGCGAATTTTTGGTGGAATTCGGGCAAAAAAAAAGAATCCATTGGCTAGCTTGGATAAATGTGGCTAAATCAAAGTTGGCGGGTGGTATTGGATTTAGAGATTTTCAGAAAATGAACTTCGCTCTACTTGCTAATCAGGCTGGGTGATTATTACATAATCCAGACTCTCTGGTATATAAAGTATCAAAAGGAATTTATTTCCCCACAACAGACATGTGGAATGCGAAATTGAAGAATAAAAGATCGTGGAGCTGGACTAGCATTTATAAAGGGTTAAAATTTATTAAAGAGGAAAGTTTATGGCAGATAGGTGATGGGATGAAAATTAATACATGGGAAGATACTTGGATAAGGAAAGGATACAAACTTACAAGACCAAATGGAGCAAAAATATCTAGGGTGGCAGATTGTTTCAATAATCAAATGACAAATTGGAACTTTGAAACCCTTAACAAGTTTTGCACAAGTAGAGATTTAATGGAGATACAGAAAATTCCGATTATGCAAATAAATAAAGAGGACTACATAGTATGCACGACAACTAAAGATGGTAACTTTTCAACTAAATCAGGATATCACCGACTGGTTCAAATCGATGAAGATAAAATAGGGCAATCGTCTGAAGATGGTGAATCAAATAACAAGAAACTTTACACATTAATATGGAACTCAAACGTTCCCCTAAAGGTCAGGAATTTTGCATGGAAAATTCATAATAATGCTATTCCAACTAAGAAGAATTTAAAAAAGAGAAAATGTACCGAAGTAGATACTTGCGAGTGGTGTGAAACAGGGGCGGAATCTATTGAACATATTTTTATGAAATGCCCTTTCAGTAAAGGAGTATGGGCAAATTATCAACTGCAAATTAAAATAGACGATAATAGCAACAGAAAGATTGGCGATTGGATAATCAATATCATTGAAAATTACTCAAAGAATGGGTGGACCAAAGATTGGTAACGGCAATCGTGCTACTTACATTATGGAACATATGGAAGGCTAGGATGAAAAGTTTTTTTGAAAAAGAAAGATGGATTATTAAGGACATTATAGGAAAAACTAAATTTAGTATTAAATATCTATTTGGTGAGAATGAAATGACGGGCCAAAGGAAGAATACGACCGAAAATATGACCCGATGTTGAGGAGGATATTAATTTAATTCTGAGAGATGAATCAGACAGTATCTGGCTTTGTGACTCTTCACACATTAACAGTTGGAATCCAACCAATATGGCTTCCCTTGCAGTTAATAAGGAGGGCGCAGCTATAAAGGTAATTACTAAAAGAGCGAGAATTAACATCAATGTGGAAGAAGAAATGTGGACTATTCTGTTGACCATGAGATCTGCAGCAGATCTCGCTTTAAAGAGTAGTTTTTTCTACTCGGATAACCCTGAGGTCGTTCAAGGTATTAATCGACGAATGGGAATTGACTGGAGGATTCGCCCCATAATTTCCGAAGCATGGAGGTGGATAGGGCAATTTCCGGATTGGAAAATTACTCATGTTAAAAGGGAATACAACAGAGTTGCGGACATCCTAGCTAAGTGTATTAGAAATAACTTGGATATCTCGTCTTGTCCATGTAATTCGCTAGTAAATTTTTATAGTAGTATTAGCAAACTCTATTCGGGTTGTATTAGGTAATAATTATGTATTCTATATTTGCCAAAAAAAAAGTTTATAAATAAACATTGACACATATGTGCATAAGTATCATAAAACCGAACATATACTTATAAATAGACAAAAAATATACAATAAGTTATGAGAATTTTCCGAGAACTCAATAATTAAATGAAAAATATTCTTAACACAGACAAATAAAAAATGAAGCAAAATATATAACAATTATACAATTATAACACAACAAGATAGATAAAATTCATATGCATATACATAAAAAAATTATATAGTTGTGGAAAAAAATTAGTAAAACTGATCAAATGTATTATCAAAAAATAGAAAACAGAGTAATTCAAATCGAAAACATCAAAAACTGCTATACAATAACCAGTTGAGATTGGCTCACTGGTCAGGACCTTGGTCATCCAATCTAGTGGTACAGGTTCGAATCGAATCAATGACTTCGAGTCCAAATTGACTCTGCTATGTAACACAAAAAAACTGTTATACGATGATAAACTCATCAAAAATCAAGCAATAACAGCTTTTTGAAAACAAAATAAGTGATCACCAACTGATTATAACATATAAAAATGATTGAAAATATGAAATTGCGAATAAGAATAGGAACACATGAAAAAATTAATGAAAAAATTGAATTCGATATAAATATGATGAATCATGGAATAAAGATGAAAAAAATAGATGAGTTCATAGAAAATACCTGAAAGTTGATTCGAAAATCTTGATAGTAAATAATGAAAGTTCAAAATAAAGCTGCTGAAAAAATGTTTGTTGTAGAATTTTACATATAAATTTTAAAATGTTTGTTGTAAGAAGAGAATTTATTCAATCACATAGTTTGGACTCCTAGAATATGGTGCCCTTGGGGCTTTTTATTTGATTGTATCAAAAGGCCCAATGAATTAGGATTTCTCTAGTGGTCCATATAATTTCGAGACAAGCAAATCATTTATGATAAGGTGATAAAACACACGAAAAAGGTAGAAAAGGGAAAAAAATTAGTATCTTTTACGAGAAAAGAGACACCAATTGTGGTCGGTGCAAATATAAATAAAAGGACATTAATCTTAAAATTAAATACTAGGAGTATCATCTTGACATATACCTTCATTTAAAAATTATTAATTGGACTAACAATTTTGATATATAAAAAAGCCAAGGGCCACGAACGACTTTACAACTTTAGAGTAAAGCCAAAAGGTTACAAAACACATTCAGAGTAGTATCGGCACACGGTACTTCATTAATACTATCATCCATACAAAGTGGACCTACATACCCCATCCCTCGGACCTCGTCATCGTCTTCTTCTGTATATAGTCTTGGTCGTCATCTTTGGTCCCACCACTCTATACAGACAAATACATACGCAATTATGCAAACACATTCATGAATATTGTTTTTGCTGCTATAATAATGCTTCAATCCATTTAATGATCAAAAAAGAAAAATGCTTCAATCCAAATTTGAGTACTAGTTGAACACTTGATTTCATTTGCATATTATTAGAAATGGATGTACACGGTATATCGGAGCCTACGGCTATGACTACTGCAGTTTCAGATAATGGTACTCCACCTCCACCTTCATCTCCACCTCAGGTTAGCAATAATATGAAAAGGGTAATTTTTTATTTTCATTGGAGGTTTGATCTTTTTATAATATTTTAGCCTTAAGTTAGCTTATACTCAAACGGGTATTTTTCATTATCATTAAAGTTGTGATGTTGGTGTAATTTTTATTGTGTTTGGTGTGTGGAATACTGAATTTTTAATGCCTTAATGTTTTATTCTCATCTTCAAGTTAGCATATTACGGAAAATTCTTAAATTTTTGTGCTTTTGATTGTTGTTTAAGTATTTTTGGATCGTTAGAATGTCTAAACGCCTCCTCCTTAGCTTAGCGTCTTATAGATTTTCATCAAAAGTATTGATTTTTCTGTGTGTGTTTTCTTGCTTGGATTTTGATTTGTAGAATGTTTACTACTTTGTTTCTAGTTATTTTGGTCAAATCTGGACATATATGTGAAAATTCCTTTTGGATATATATATATATATGTTATTTTCTATTAAATTTATCTGCAAGGATCAAGATTAAAAATCCTCTTCTCAGTAACAAAGAAACAAGAAAGTGTAGTGTACTTGAAACTAATGTACTTACGTTTGCTTTTTCAATGAGATATGTGACATACCTTAATGTTATATAAATTGGTTTCTAGGATTATTTACTTTATTATTGGTAATGTAGGTATATTTTTATGATTAATGTAAGCAAGGTTGTCTTTTTATCAATAGAGTTCCCTCTTTAACTAGGTTAAACTTCTTATGCTTCCACCTGAAATGAAAAGAAGAAAAAACACAGCAATTATCTTTTTGGATTTTTGTTATGAGTTGTTCAATTTTTGCATTAAGAATTTGTTAATGCAGGGTGGGTCAACAAGTGCAAGACACCCGGATCTATCCCTTCAATTACCACCTAGAAGATATGGAGGCATTAGAAGTGGGAAAGGTTTGGTTAGGTCTCCAAGTGTCTCAAATAGTGGCACTTCATCACATGAACACTTTAACAATCAAATTATGATGGCATCTGAAAGTGTAAGTGTAAGTGATAGTGAAAGTGTAAGAATCCCTCTCCTTAATTCTTCAGCAACTCCTGAAAGCCCTCAATTCTCACCATTCCCTTGGAAAAGATGTACATCACTTCCTGTTACACCTGCTTCAAATTTCTCCCCTTCTTTTTCTGTTCCTTCTCCTAGTAGATATGGTAAACCACATACTTTAATTGTAAGTTAACCTACACTCTTTCTAAATACAATCTCTTTATCCATTTCACAATATTTATTACTTTTATGACAGGAAGGGTCATCTCGAGGTATTGTTAAAAGGTCCTTATCTGTACCAGGGAGAAGTGTTGTTATTGTCAGATCGTCATCTATTGCTAGCCGTGTAGAGCAAATTTCAGAATCTGGCCAAGGTATGCCATTTTCATTTGCTTTTATATTGCTTTAATCTGTAATATTCTTCCTTTTATTGTTGAAGATGACCAAGAAATTCCTGAAGAAGAAGCAGTTTGCAGAATTTGTTTAGATGACCTGGAAGAAGGAAATATGTTAAAACTTGAATGTAGTTGCAAAGGTGATCTCACACTTGTACATGAAGAATGTGCGATTAAGTGGTTTAACATTAAAGGAAACAAAAATTGTGATGTTTGCCGTCAAGAGGTTTTAAATTTACCTGTAACATTGCTTCGAGTATCAAGCAGTATTAGACGAGAATATAGAGCTGATGATAGCCAGCAGAATTTGACTTCACAACAAATAAGGTAAATCACATACATTTTTCAACTTATTATTATTCTTTTTAACACCTTTCATGTTATATCTTGATTCATTTGTGCTACCTTTACGATGAAGTGCATGGCAGGACTTTGTTGTGCTTGTCTTGATTAGCACCATATGCTATTTCTTCTTCCTTGAGCAGCTTTTAGTAAGTTATTCTGATTTATTGTAGCTTCAAGTGTCAATTCACAAATCGTCTGGCTTATTTATAGGTCCATGACATGGGATCTCAAGCACTTAAGATAGCTGGACCATTCTCTTTCACTTTGTCGATTTTGGCTTCTATATTTGCTGTCATTTTTGGTACAGCGAAAATTGTTTTTAACTTTGGAAATGCAAAGGGTGTGTTTTGTATTAATGAATTTTTGTGTTGTGTTGTGTTATCAGCAATCAAAGAGTACATATGGACATATGCAGCTCTTGAATTTGGATTCACATCAATGATCCTCCACTTCTTTTATTCCTTGGTAAAGATCTAATTCTAATTAAAGTTTGTTGAATTAAGTATGTTTGTAATGACTATAATAGCCTCGAGTATATGTTGTGTCAGCTTGAAGTGCCGCCAGTGTACTCCGTGATGATGTCAGCGGTTTTGGGTTTTGGAGTGGCTATGTGTCTCAACTATATGTATGTTATATACTTCTCTTGGAGAGTTCAAAATTCTCAAACCTTCAACTCTGTATGACCGTTTTAATAGTTTCTCAATGCAATATAAATAGAGGATTGATGCATAGAGTTCAGCGGATTCATTATTTTATTTTATAATATTGTATATGTTTATAATTAACTTATGTACCAAGAGGTGATTTGATTTTGAAAATATACCCATTAGAACAAGTCTTTTAGCGCTTCATAAATATATATATGTATGCATTGACATTAGTTATCACCAAATCATTTTTAGGACCTTGTCAAATCTACCAAGTCTTTTTTTTTTTTTTTTTGGAAGTTACCAAGTCTTTATTGATAATCATGTTTCTATATAATAATTTGTCCATTTTATTGACAAGTTATTCAAAAGATAGGGTTGTGAACTTGTGATCTTGTAAGACCTGGTTTATGTGCTACTGCACTACAAATTTGCAGATACCAAGATTATAACAAGCTGTACAAGACTCATAATTTACCCAACATAAACATATATATTAAATACCAAGTAAATGTTTTCCTATTGTACACAGATCCGGAAAGGAAAAATAAAATTAAAATAAAAAAAAACATAACAAAAGGCTTATTTACAGCGGGTAACTGGAAGATACTGATTGTTATCCTTCTTCACCCATATTGTAGATCGAGTACTCTTAACATGCTCCAAGAAGAGTCTATGCCTGCCATGTTACCAACAACTTGTCAACAAAATAAATATTTCTTAAGCATCTAAGTCTAGCAATTTAATTCTTCACGTTAAAAGTCATATGTTATGCAGTATTAAAGCAAACCTTGGATATTCCAGCTTCTGAGTAACTATTCCATTTAGTAGAAGTTCTGAACTATAAACTGCTGCTCCTGCAAATATAAATCGATTTTTTTCACACAATGCATGTGGTTTATGAAGAAAACAAGATTTAAATCTAACCTCTCTCAAGATAAGGCACACATAGTTTATAATCTTCTTCACATGATAAAATTAAAAGCTCATCTTGAAGTTTTTCATCCTTCATTGCAGACCTCCCAAGTCTTTCTACTGCCTGAGAAGTTTTCCAACTTATATTAGAATACTTACTAATCTTATCAAAAGAAGCATCATAAACTTAAGAAAATTGCTCCAATTACATACTAGACCAGAAACTGCTTTGACCAAGCTTGCTAATATTTCTTTACCAGGCTTTGTATTTGGGGTGATGAGAACTCTTTGTCCCTGCACAATTATGGTATTAATTAATAATAACAACTGGATTAACTTTTGCTTTTGATAAATATAAAAAATGATTCTGGATTACTTTCAAAAGTGGATGCTGGATTGCTCGTGCTAACGAGACAGGCATGCTAAACCCAAACTCCTTTTCCTTTTTCAAATCTCGCAGTAAAAAATTCTTCTCATCCATAAGACAGCTGGCTTGTCCACAACTATCAAGCCATAAATGTGTAACCACAGGCTTGCCTAAAGCAATAGCTTCTAACATATTCCTAGTACGCACAAACTGATCTGTTATAAAGTGTGTAGCTTCTGACATAGAAGATACTTCCGAAGCCCTTAATCTCGTCAAAATCTGTTACAAGACAACACTCATTTATGTAAAAACTTAAGTTGATAAACAAGAAAAAAGGATATATATATATATATGTATGTATATACCTTCTTCTGTTGCTTTATAATCTCTGAATCAAGATGGTGACTAAACAAGACTTTAACATCACTCATATCTCTCCTCTTCCTTGAATCTGGTGCTATAGGTTTTAAACCACTCATAACTAAGTTAGACAATTCTTCTGTGAGAGAAAGTTTCCTACATGATTGTTTGTGATATTCATCACCCATGCAAATAGGTGATACTGCATTTACAGCTTTTTTACAGCTAAGAGGAGTTGTAGATGCAGATACAGATGCTTTAGGTAATGAATCTACTTTAACACTTGTTACTGCATTAATGGCCTGAGCTGACCTTGTGTTATGACGAGCCTTAGCTTCTTGTGTATTTAATGGAAACTTTCTAGAACTTCTTCTCCTTTTAGGGTAATCTGCTACACCAATTTTCAAAGGACTAGGTATACCAGTAGGTTTCGGATCAGATACCTTATTTGAAACTGATTTTGCCTCTTTGAGTTCAATAGTATCAATTCTCCTTTTTTTTCTACGGGTGGGACCCACATCAAGATCATTCATTTCCTCCTCGGAATCAGTCGATTTTTTATAAATTTCCTTTAATCGCCTAGTGCGATGAGATACAGGAGTGAACGAAGCAAGCTGCTTTTGCCTATTACTATGTGACTTATCATGAGATTTATCAGTCTCATGAAAATCACTAGCTTTAGAGCAAACATTATCTAAGTCTTCAGTAACATTCTCCACACATGATTTTTTAGCATCTAACCTAGCACTAGCCCTAGGCCTACCCCTCTTTGGTTGTGCTTTTACAGGCTCTGTATCAGAAACTTCCTTAGTTCCCTCAGCATGACTCTTTAATCTCTTGGATTGCCTTGTACCAGTACTAGCTTTCTTTGGTGAAACTCTTTTCTTAGTGTCTACCTTATTATTTCTAGCTTCACCCTTTTTTATATTTCTACAATCTTTTTCTTTTGGGATAACTAAATTAACGCATAAAATCTCCATTGCTTCAGCCGCCATTTGAGTATCGGGACCCACATCTAACATATCTTGCTCATTAGAAACTTCATTAAACTCTGTATCAAGCTTCTTTACAAAATTCGATGACTTGCTACTATTTCCTCTTTTCTTGCGCAAAATAACCCTTGAATCAGATTGAACCACATTTTTCAATTTTTCATCTTCTTTCTCATCTCCACATTTCTCAACAGATTTCTTACCTTTATAATCAAGGCACTTAGGTTTCTTAGGCTGGGTAAAAGATTTACGTTTTTTTACTCCGTCATGAAAAAACAAATCTTTTTTTTTAAGAAAAAACTCTCCACCACATTCATCTTCACGATTATCATCCCAATCAAATATCCCATTATCTCGATCAGCACTTTCAAGAAGAGGTATCTTTGCCAAATTTTTAGACCTTTTGTCACTTGATAAAGCCTTTGATTTTCCCCCAGTAGACTTTTTAAGATCAACATCTTGATCATTTTCAATGATATTAAACTTAAGAAAGTTGTCCACAAAATCAAGTGCATTTGCTTGTGAAGATTCACCAGGTTCTTGAGAATTTATATAACTTAAACCTGCCAAATCATTCTCAAAACCAAACTCTAACTGTTTGGTTTCAGATACAATATCATCTGCAAAAAGTTTTCTCACAGTTGATTTACACACACTAAACCTACTCCCACTACTAAATTCCTTGGTTTGTTCATCATCCTTCTCTTGACCAAGGTCTTGATTAATTTCCTTACCATGATTAGGAGAAGTTCTAATATCATTTACCTCAGTATGTGTATTAACATGCATTTTTTCTGAAGAAGAATCACTCTTATTAGGGGAAGAAGATGTGGTTTGACTCGCTCTTTTTAAAGCCGTCTCACGAGCTCTTAAACCACCAGCTCTAAGCGATGCAATACGAACTGAAGGAAACCCTGTGTGTACCGATCCTGAAATAACAAATGAAATTATTAAAACTTATACACAATAATAAATTATCGTGTACAAAAGAGCAAACCTGAGTGATTCTTTTTATCACATGAAGATTCAGATTTGTTTTTAGAGATTGTATCTTCTTCTTTAAAAGAATCCAAATCCATCAATTTGGGTTGGTTGATTGAATCATCATCATTATCACCATCAAATACCTCTTGAGTATCACATAAGGCCTGTGTTTGATCAGAGCCCTCAGCATCACTATCAACACAAACTTGTACATTGTGTTCATCTAAAACCTGTGTGAAATCATTTTCCACATAATGAAACTCATCAACCACTTGTGTCTCACCAGCAAGATTTAAGACTTGAGTCTCATCTTCCCAGTCCATAACTGGGATTTCATCATCGGGACCCACCACTTGAGTCTCAAATGCTTCTCCAAATGCAGTAACATCATCAACTACTTGTGTGTCCTCGAAATATTGCATCTCATCATCATTGCCACTCTCATTTTCAGACTCCTTACCTGCCATATTGTTCATATATATGTCAAATATCTCACAATTTGTACAGTTAAGTAACATAAAAAATTGATCTTCAACAAAATTGTACTATTTATTGTTGATTTAACAAAAAGTAAGAAATATAACAATAATATATATATAATTAATACAAAAAATTCAATTGAGCACAATCTTAAAGCCACCCAAAACAAAATCAAACCTTTACCACTGAGTCAGACGAGCTATGTGGATTTGACAACAGCAATCACAATTCTGTTAAGTTCCACGTAATAAACTAATTTAAAAAGATACTGTTGATGGAATGAAAGAACAAGTATGCAACTCTAACCAATATTAAGATTGTCCAATAAAAATTACATAAGATAGTATTCAGAAATTTATGAAAATAGTGTAATTTAATTAATAAAATCCAGATAATAATTAGCAATAATAAATTACCTGGCGATGGTGGTGGCCAAATTTCGTCCTCAGGGGGAAGAGTTTCGGTATCGCTTGAGTCAGCATCCATATTATTATGGTCAAATGGAGCCTTCATCTGAGAAAAAATCATTATATTAATATTAAGAAATAAATTATATATGCATACATTATAGTAAAGGCCGCCGAATTGCAATGAGAATAACATAGGATGTTTACCTAGCTGTCGAAGTGAACTGGATCGCACACGTGCGCTTTTCGAGTTAAGGGGAGGGTTAGGGTTTGAGAACGTGGAGGGAAAATTGGATTTTGGAGGGAAAATAAATCGATGTGATGGGCCCACGACGTGATACTACACTTCCCCGCTCGATTTTATTTCCGTTATATTTTCTTTGTGCCACAGTCAACTTACCAAAATAAAAAAGAAGAAGAAATGGGAAGGAAGTATTATTACTCCTCCCTCCATAAATATTTGTCATACTTTTTTTTTCGGACAAATTAAAAAAAGCAATCAATTTTTTCTATTTTTACTAAAATACTCCTAATCAACTAGGTAAATGCATTTAATGATGATAAGTTTTTGAACATTTAATAGGGATAAAAAAGGTTAAAAAGATTTATTGGTATCTTAATGGACAACCTTTGGTGGACATCTACTTTTAGAAATTGTGACAAACATTCATGGACGGAAGAAGTATTATTTTAGAAATACTACTTACCAAATTTTTTTTTTTTTTTTGTTACTTACCAAATTTCGCTACATCATTTCTTTATAATCTGTAGAGCAAAAATTGTTTTGATGTACATCACTATTAGCTTGTATAACGTAAACAATTTATTCGGATCTTTTGTAATATAAATGTTTCGAGGAGTACAAGTTATTCTTTTTAGTACATCGAAGACCATTTTGAATTTGGAATTATCGATTCGGTTCGAACATGTAAAAAAAAAAGAATCAAGGTTCAATATATAGTATCTAGAAATAAATAAAAAATAAATGAGTAATGATATATATCACTCAAATTCATACCACTCAAATACCACTCAATGATATGGCATGAATTGGTTGGTAATAGATTTAACTTATTTATTTTCTTGATTTTATTAAAGATTTATTGTCAACCGATTCATGCTAAGTCATGGATGGTATTTGGGTGGTATGAATTTAGATGGTATATATCACTAATCAACATATATTTTAGGTATAATTTTCATTTTATACCTAAAAATACATAAAAATACAAAATAGTAAATACTTGTTTCGAAGTTTTTTTTTAAAGCACCCCTTTAATCATTCTCTTAAGTGAATCTAGATATTAAAATTATTTTTAATAATTTTTAAAATTTTATTATTAAAGCCCTTTTTTACTTTAAAATAAGCATTTCCAAACGGGTGTTGTTCCCTCTTTTGGAAGTGTTTTTTAAAGCATTTAAAAATATCTTTATATCTATAAATGTGTTTTAAATCTTAAAAACACCATATATATATATAACTAAAATTATTTTAGATTTTAAAATTATTTTTAATAATTTTTTCAAATATTTTAGTTTTATTTTAATTTTTTTTCTACTGAAACTTAATTCCTACTAAAAATTAAAATAAAATATCTTGACACCCATTAAAAATCAATGCCTTGTGGAATATCTTAAATATTCTTCTTATTTGATTTTATTATAATAAATATGTAATTATTATTTATATTATCATCACCGTCGTCGTTCAGTCAACTCTGATTGACAATGATCACCTCCCGCAAGTCTTTATTTTAGTTTCGTAGCATTGACCAATCAACTTCGATAAGATTTCTTTTAAAAATCGTATAACAACCTAAGGTTGAATTTTTCTGATTTTTTTAATTTATATAATCCTAACGAAAAGATATACCAAACTACAACTACAATATTATAGTTGAAGAGTTACAAAAATGTAGTTACAAAATTACATCTTTCTAGTTATGTAACTACAAAAGTTGTGTTGTAGGACTAGAAATTTGTAAACAACTACAAATTTGTAGTTTTGCAACTACAATTTTGTCCAAACAAATAGAAAATATACAGGATATGACAAAATCTACAACAAGCTCAATTATTGTTCATCTAACGATAAAAAAATCAATTAATGTTAATCATATTGAATACGTCCAAAAAAAAAAATCATATTGAATAAAAATTTACATTACACAACCAAATTCAGGTGAAATAATGATATTTTTCTCCGGTTGTGAAGTAGCACCATATTCTCGTATTAGCTTGATTAGTCTCACGTTGGCGAGTTGTTGATCACATGTTGTATAACAAAAGCAAGTTCAAGACTTTTTTTTTTTGTCTGAACAATTTCATTTTTTGTCAACAAACAAAATATATGTTAGAAAGCAACGAATACAAGAGACTTCAACTGATACCTGGACGGTTATTAAGACCATACCAGGAGTTTAGTCAAACCAGTGATATATAATGTAGACCAATTATAAAAAAGGGAGATACACCTGAAACTCTTAGCTAAGAGGTCAACTTCTACATTTCTAGACCTATAAATATGTCAAACGTAAAAAAACGGCCTACAACGAAAAAACTCTTGAATCCTACACATTAAAGTTTGAGATCTCTGGTTGAATACATGTGAAGATGAAAGGCCTAAGGGAATCCGAAGCAATATGTGTGAATCACTGCTGACCTATTTCTAAAATTTACATCTGCAACACCGGCTTTAAAAACTCTTGTTGTTTCCCC
This sequence comes from Nemophila menziesii, assembly GCA_029959085.1. Taxonomy (NCBI): domain Eukaryota; kingdom Viridiplantae; phylum Streptophyta; class Magnoliopsida; order Boraginales; family Hydrophyllaceae; genus Nemophila; species Nemophila menziesii. The sequence goes on along the minus strand of JARWIR010000119.1, from coordinate 900,067 downwards.
TTCCACGGTTACTACACCAAAGTGTTTCCCGATCAAAAAAGGTGATCACCCGTCTCATCTTTTTTAATGATAGTATTGCATGTGGGCTCTTAAATTAATAAGAAATAAGTGTCACAAAAATATTAAAATCTATGGAGTGCGAAAAAATAGTGCCCTGGGGAGTCGAAACACGATCAGGAAATGATCCAAATATTCCAAGAAATGATCATAATCCATGCATCCAGAGTCTTTCTATCCCATTCCGAGGTTTTCCCAACTAAACTAATATGCATGGTCCAATTTACCACGTCACAAAGTTGGTTTTTAAGAACACGCCTCTTGAAAAAAGCTTCCCAAATTTCAAGTTTAATTGGCCATTCAAGGAAGATATGGTCCAACTCTCAACACCATGGATCTTAATATAGACAACCTCATTGATGGCATGAGACCCCAATGCAATCTTATCACATCTCGGTAACGACATACCTAAAGAACAAGGTCCCGTCTTGATGCATTGTAGTAGCTCAAACAAATATTCTAGCAGAGTCACAACCATTGGCAATACTTCTGGCAGCTGTCTAACTTGCGACCATAAGCATCAGTCGGATCTCTCATTGTCTGATAAACCAGTCTCCCGCTGCAACACTACCTCATAGTTATTTGTCGACAACATCCTTAATTCGTAGCATATTTGTTTGCCGACTAGCTCTTTACTATTTTGGTGAAACAAAAAGTCCTCACATGGGATATCCAAGTCCTTCCCACTCTCAAGCTCACTACCCACCTCTAAGATAAACCTCAAGTCAAAAATTGCACCAAAGGGCCTTGTCTTATCAGATCCATGAGGTTACCTATGGACAAAATGGAACAAACCCCGATATTTGCGGTGACGTGAAGTTATCATAGTTCGATGGTTTTTTGTTGGTGGTATCTAGTTGGATCTCTGATGTATCCCCAAGGGGTCCCTTAGGAAAACTAAGACGATAAGTGGCCTCGAAACATGGTCCTCATCGCATGAGTCATCGTGATGAATAAAATCACTTGAAAAAGTGTATAAATTAGATGAAATCAGGCTCGGAGACCATATGTCCCTGGAGAGTTTCTCTTTTAACTTTCTCTTCTCTCTTTATTAATATAGGTTAAATGGATTGCATTGTGATTTTAAGTTCAAGATTATTCAGTTTTTCTGTTGGTCTATATTAAGTGCTAGTGTTGTGCAAATAACAACCAGATACAGAACTGGACCAAAAACTGGAAAAATCCAAACCAAAAAAAATTGATCGGTTTGGTTTTTTATTTTTCAAAAGCCAAAAATTTCGGTTCGATTTGGTGTACTACTCAAAAACTAAACAAAACAAAAAAACCGAATCAGGTCCATTAACTTTACAGGTAGGGCAACTTTATGAAACATAACTCGAATCCATATTGTTTTTTCAAATACTTTTTTATATTACTAGTCTCTAGAAAAAATGACTACATTTATTGATCTTTTCATATTTTAAAACAAATAATTATTTTTGTCCAATACTTTGATATTTTACTCACTTCTCATGGAGCAAGATTTTAATTTTTTTTCCAGGCTAAATAGTGCAATTATCAGGATCATGCTTTGTCAAAATATGACTTGTGACAATAATTAAATAGCTTTCATTGTTTTAAAACATAATTTTGAATGAGTAAATATATACACATTTTAATATGCAATAAAGTCATATGCGAATCATAAATGGTAGGTTTATGAATTTTCAAACTTCATATAAATGTTGATTGATTGATTTTGATGTCGCGAGAAAATTCTTTGATGAATATGTAATTTATTCTGAAAAACAATTAGTTATCCTTTTGGGATAAAATAATTATACGTATAATAGGTTGTTTGAACTTATTAAAATACATGTGCCCTTAGTAAAGTTCGTAGATCCACTTGTTTGATGAGTATATACAATCTTTTATTTTGCAGTGAAGCATTTACTTGTTCACGGGAGGAAAACAAGAAAAGTTGTTGTTTCTGCCTTGTTATTAGCTATATAAAAGCAAGGTCATTTGATCCCCTCGATTAAGGTTGTAAACGAACCAAGATGATCGCGAGCAGCTCGAGCTTGGCTCGCGAAAAACTCGTTTGAACTCATTCGTTAATATAAACGGAAAAAAAGTTTGTTCGAACTCGTTCGTTAACTCGTTAAAAATTATGATCTGTAAAATAATGTTTTAGTTATCAATAAATGTATTGTTAAACCTATAAAAAACAAATTATTCGTTAATAACTCGAGATCGGCTCGAAAAAAGCTCGTTTGATATGTTAACAAGTTTTAAAATTTGAGTTCGGCTCGACTCGCAAATCTTATCAAATAAGCTTGCACATATAGTATTCAGCTAGACTCGGTTCGCTTACAGCCCCACCCTCGATGTATTATATAATATTTTAAGAAAATCGAGTAAACTGTAAACCGGATATTGAGCCGACATTGAACCATCCGATTTGGTTAAAAAACGAGACGAACTAACGTTATAAAAACTCAAAACGTAGAAAGCAAGTAACTATAAGAGGGGCGTTCCGAGAATCGAACTCGGGACCTCTCGCACCCAAAGCGAGAATCATACCACTAGACCAAACGCCCTACATATAAGAAAACCTCAATAAAACTAGAAAAACTGCCACTTAGGGTCTTGAACACACACCCCCTTTCTAAATCCAAACCCCTCTTTCCTTCTCTTCTTACTAAAGACCTCAAAAAGAATTTAACACACGAGACCTAATATCCCAATTACCTTACTACCCCCTTTTGTTTTTTTTCTCCTATATATACTAAATATAGCATTTCTGAAATAGAAAACAAAATCCTAGAAACCTCACTGATTCTCTCTCCTTACAACAGCCACCGACACCACCACCAAGCTTTCTCTTTGCTCTCAACAACCACCACCTGCATCCTCCATGGCCACCCCACCAACACCACATAGGAAGCTAAACAACCACACGAACACCACCACCACCATAACACCACTACCACCACGGCTTCACTGCAAATCCGGCAAAGCACCACCACCTGCCATGGACGAGCAGATCTGCTCGAGCAACACCGCGACATCTGAAAACCTGAAGAAGACAGCCATGGAAACTCCGACGAAGAAGACACCACCGCATCACCTAGCTCCAGCCATGGAGAAGCAGCAGAGCTTTTCTTTTCAGATCTGCAAAGCTCGATAACAAAGCAAACGAACCAGCAAATCTGTTTCGAGATTTGTTCGCCGGAGTTGCAGTGAAGAATCTGCTCCGATCTGCTCCATTGTTCAAGCCTCTCGCGCAGCTCCAATCTGCTCCGATCTGCTCCTCATTCACTGGAGTTTCCATGGATGCTTGTTGGAGAAGAAGTAGCAGTGAACGTTGCTGAGTTGCAGTGGTGGTTGTTCTCATGCTGGTGGTGGCTTGTTCGTGGCCATTGCAGCAGGTCCTCGCAGCACCGTCGAGGAGAAGAACCTCCTGATTCGCCGACAAAGATAGGTTGGTGATGGTGGCGTACATAGTACGCAGGAGGAGTTTCTTTTTTCAGATCTAGATCTGGTTTGACCAGATCTGGTCAAACAAAATAGTAGCTAGGCTAATTTATTATTTTTAATTGTATAGTGTTTTGTAATTTATTTAAAAATGTGTAATAAAAATGAATAAATAATTTTTTTGACTATTTATGCTTTGTTTTTTAATAATACTCATCAATTTGGCTGAGTACTCATCAAATTGACTGAGTATTCCTCAAATTTACGGAGTACTCATCACATTTATCAGAGTACTCGTCAAAATTATCCGGAGTACTCATTAAAATTTATAGAGTACTCTATGTTTTTCCGATACTCGTCAAATTTATCCGATACTCTATGTTTTTTTCGGTGATCGGTGACTGGTGGTCGGATGTCGGTGGTCAGTGGTTGGAGGTCGGAGGTCGGAGGTCGGTGGTAGGTGGTCGGAGGTCGGAGGTAGGTGGGTAGTGGAGAGAGAAACAGTGACATCACACTTTTTTTGTCTTTTAGTGTTAGTAAGGGTAGGAAAGACAATTGTCAAAACAGAGGTCTCTAATAAGAAGAAAATCCTGGACCATACTCTATAGAGAAGAAAGATGGTCTCCAAGACCCTATCTCTCATTCACCCATAAAACTAAGTTTATTTATTAGATTATAATATGTTCAAAGCCATTTTAACTACTCACATGTAAATTTCTTATTTGAAACTTCTTTCAAATGTTATAAAACATGTATCGACATACAAAAAATCAAAAAAATATATAAAACACCCAAAGTTATAGGTTTATACTTTAAGTTATGAGTAATGCTATATATCACCCCTTCACCGCTTTTATGGAGCCTATGCGGAGGTTTTAAAAACCAATCATAATGTTTTTCTTTCTTAAATAACTTTTTTTCTCTTTCTTTTATTTAATGCCATATAAGAATCCACATAAGGGGTGAAGAGGTGAAGAAACGATATATAGCATTACTCTTAAGTTTTTATTGCTTGACAAGCAGTATTCATATGAATTAATATTTTAGTATAATTACATCATTAGAAAAATGTAATACTATGTTTGATAATAATCTCACCAAACATTTACAAGTAAGGATAACTATATACAAATCAAAAAATCCAAATGTATAACTAGGTCATGAACTTTCAAGATTTTCAGAAAGACTTCTTTTTTTCTAATGAATAACTGACACCTTCTTGAAATATTTTTGCAAAGCGTCTTACTTGCTTAAATCTAAACAAAGCTTATTTGCCTCCTTAAACAAAAATTTTGTTTTGATACCTTACATTCAAAATTAGATGAACAATGACCTTCACTCGTTCAGAAATGTGTGGGGTGATTTTCCAGTTAATCTTTTAATTTATTAAATATATCTTTACCAATTTACCCCAAACCCATATTTCCTAATGTCATCTTCTCCAAAGTAAAAACTCAACACTCACAATTTTCACAAACATGGATGTTTATTCCATTAAAATTAAAAAAGATATAGTTAATTTGAAAAATAAAACCTATCTTCTTCTCTCCAAAATCTATACAAATGATGGGTCCCACAAAACTTACATGGCTCATACTTATTACCCATGGTAAAACTAAAAGCTCAAACTCATCTTCTTCGCTCCAACCTTCCCAAAAATTCATTGGTCCCTCAAAATTCACACAACATCTCCATGAGAATAACGTATAATTTTTAATCTTAATCTCATCTTCTTCGGGTAAGTTTAGAAAACTAAATAATTTTATGAAGTATAACATTGTTTGGATAATCTGTGCAAAGTTTACATGTTAAAGGTTCGAATTTGTAACCTCTAAAAAATGTTTAAACTCTTACCATTTGGACAATTCAATCATTTGTTAATGAATTGGGGGAAAAAGTGTTAGTACAAGTTCATGTACTAGTAAATTGATTGAGAATTTCAAACATACAAATATAATACTACTTGATGGAACATATATTCGTCTCCTTGTATCATGTCACGCATAGACACCTGAAGTAACTATATTGCGAATAGAAGTTTTACAAAATATTACGAAACTGTTTGTCACGTACGCAAGCAAAATGATATATTGTTGATATAAAAAACATAATTCATGTTTCATTTACTCAATACTATTTCCTAAAGTGATTAGAATTACTTTTCCAAAACAAATGCATTAATTTTCAAATTTGTATTAAAATAAACATTGTGGTGACAAAATTTCGTTGAACAAAATCACATTCTCTGGCTCAAGACCATTCCATGTAGTTGATAGAATTGCATTCCTTGTAACGATTGTTGCATATTTCAATCTATCTGAAAATGGACAAGTAAACAAAAATGGTAGGGTTAAATACTATTAAAGATTGTATTATATGGTTAAAACTATTCATTGAAGTGAATAAAACTGTATTTCCTGAAAAAATGCTACTTCTTCAAATGTATGTTGGAATCAACGTGGTGATCATAGCTCCACCTGAGGTTGAGATCATTATAATGTTGCAAAGTTTGCTTTGCATGTAAGTTTCCATATATATATATATATATATATATATATATATATATATATATATATATATATATATATATATATATATATATATATATATTAGATTATTCTTGCCACCAGAAGTGGAATAATAAGGAATATCCCGAAAGTAACAATTCACATAAAATAAGTCATCATGAAACGATAACCATGAAAGTAATCAATACAATGTAACTATATACTGATAGTTTACTTATCGTATGCTGAACTATCTAGTCGGTCTAATTAAAAGTTTTGGATGCCCAAAAATTATGTTACCTTGTAGTACAAAATTGACATAATTAGCGCATTATATTTTTAGTAAATCTCGAAGATATTTACTAAGTTTAGAGATATTCGCCGAAATGAATATCTTGTATAAACCACTAGTGTTTGTAATAGTGTATCTCTTTGCATTATTTTCTGAAAGTCTCACCATATTGTGTATGAGAAAAAATATGATATTTCTTTGGGGTTGTATTATATACTGATTCGAGCAGTTGAACAACACATTTTTCAAAAGAAAAGATGTCACAATCAAAACGAATATGCATTTGCAAAGTATTGCAGATAATATAACTAACACATTCGCAAGTATGTAGAATATATTAAATTTCTAAAATATGTTGTAAACCCTCCAATATGGTTTATTGTCTCATATGGACACATAACAAATATTCCGACGAATGCATCTAACTAACGCATGAAGCGTGGTAGACCTATAATGCATCTAACCAACACATGAAGTTTGGTAGATCTATAATGCATATAACCAACACATAAAGCGTCGCAAGCATGTTGTTTCAAAGTATACCATGACCCAAAGTAGAAAATCTCATGAGTAAATGATGAAATGGTAAATATTGTGGAATGTGCACTACACGTGATACAAAATGAATTTTTGAGCCAACAGATTATGGTACATGCATTTATCTAAAAGGAAGTAGTGGTCATTAAAGAGACATAGGTACCTGAATACGAGTAAAGTTGTATAAACCACAAAGTGGTGAACTATGTCGACGATGACAGAAGATGTGAAACTTTGAGAGATGTCCTCATTATTATGTTATTGATACTGTGTAGTGATAATTAGATTTATATTAAGGTTTTTTACGAACAAACTAGGTGCTCAAAGCACCATAGGTGCCTGAATCATGACAGGTGCCCAAGTAAGAAAGACGTTTGAAAGCACAACAAGTGTCTGAAGTACGTTAGGTGCCTGAAGTACTTAGAGCGTCGAAATATGAATTCTCAAAGATTGAATAGTACCTGATTTAGCTGAAGAGCATAATTTATTTGAAACACATGAGACAAATGTCTGAATTATGAAAGGATACTCAGAATAATTGTTGTTATAAATAGAAGGATGCGATATTTGTGTATTCTACTCTTTTTTTCTTTACTAAGATTTTTTTCCCATTAGGATTTCTTAGTAAGGTTTTAACGAGACATGTCAAATTCATTATTAAAATAATTATATACTCATTTTCTTGATCAAGTAAATGATGTTACTTACACTCAATACCCTTAAGTGAAAATCCAGAAGATTTGTTCATCAAAGTTTTACTAATAACGACAAATAAGGTACAAGTCCACAAGTATCTAATGTATTAGGAAATACGTAATGTCGTAATGAGGGGGGACTATCTTGAAATCATGTACTTTTTCCCCTTCACCACGGTTTTTTCGATTGGATTTTTTTCTGGTAAAACTTTAATGAGACAGATTGAATATGTGGCATAACCCCAATGAATCATGTACTCATTTTCCTTCATCAAGTTTTGTCCCAATGAGTTTTCTTAACAAGGTTTAATGATATGTATCTTTCAGTGAATATCCAAGAAGGAGCTTTATGATATATTTATTTAAGTGGATATTCTCCGACAAAGTCACGACATGTATATCTCCGTGGGATTAGTCGGGTGCGCGCAAGCTAGCTCGGAACCCATGTAACCAAAAAAAAAAGTCACGACATGTCAAAACGACTTGTATCAATTTATGATGAAGCATGCATCTACTCGTAATTATGCATCTCCTTATGATATCTTATTTACAGTTCGATATTCTTATCATATTGAACATTTGTCTATGGAACATTGTCCATCAATTAAATTATACAAATAATGTAAATGGTTAAGATCACTGGTTCAAGATATCCGAAAGAAGTGTGATTTATGTTCAATATGAAAAATACCAACGTTATTATGAGGATATTGATGCTTGTATCACACAAATTCAGAATAGCTATATTAAATGCGACAAAACAAAACATATAACAACTAAATTTTTCTATAGACAGAAGTTATAGAGGGAGATATTAACATTCATCAAATACAATATGTAACAATCTTCTTGAATTGTTCACCAAAGCATTGTCAACTAAAACATTTAGAAGTTGATCTACAATACTAGGATGCGTTTACTCAGAGAAATCTTACCAACAACAAGTGATTGCGATCAATATATCGTAATCTTTCTTTTGTCCAAATTTTTATCCCATTGAAGTTTTCTTTGAAAAATTTCAACGAGTAAGTATTCCACGATAACTTGTACACATGAGCGAGAGATAATTCGTGTTGCACTTTTTTATCATTAACTAGGTTTTTTTCTATTAGATTTCACTAGTAAGATTTTTAACGAGACAACATCGAGTGCATATTCGGAATAATAGCCAAGGGAGAGTATTAAGGATTATTTGTTGACTATTATTTCACAATGTATAATGTATAATTAATAAAAAAAATCTATTCTTTGTAACCCCATAGTTATTTCTACATTGATAGTAGATTTTGTATTACACTATATAAAGGATATTTATATTATTTTTTTCAATATAAGAGAAAAAAAATAAAACTTTTAAGTATATTAGTATGAGTTTTGATATTAGTATACTCTAATTGAGTAATAATAATTTCAATGATTCTTAAGGACTTGTTATCTATTCTTCCTTTTCTTTCCTTATAACACTTGTAACATAAAACAACTGATCTTCAAACTTTTTGCTGTTTCAAATACTCCAAAAAAAAAAAAAACGCTTGCATTCCTCTCACACCATATATGGTACACAAAATTCTTAAAGGCCACTTTGTGCATTTATATTGCTCTTTTATACCGAAGGCTAGAAGTGAAGTTGATTGAGGATCAACATATATTGCCCCATTCAATTAATCTGCTCTTGGTTGCAACTTGCAATGTAAGTCTATCAACACAAGTTAATTAAGTTATAACATCGTCTTGACTTGCATTTGATTTCTGATTCCCCAATTAATTGATTGATAGTTGGCCATCTCCTTTCCAAAAAAATATTGTAAATTTTTTCTATTCATTTACTAATAAGCATAAAGATGCACACTACATATTACCATTTAAACTATATACAAGACCTACTATATGCACATAAAACAAAGCATATATCTGAATAAAGAGGAGCGGACCATTAAAATAAGTGTATGCATATATAATAAACAAAATCCATCTGTGGTCCTATGCATCATCACTTCACCTACAAAAATATCTGTAGTAGACATAATAAAAGTATCAACATCTAATTATGCCGATAGATAATCATAATAGTTACAGTCATAACCAAGTTCAAAAAGAAAAAAAGAAGAAAAAAAAAGAAAACAAAATAAGTAATCCATCATCAGCCACTACTGGAATCAGCTACTACTAACGCTGCTGTATTTAACTCCACACAACCTTTCAGCTTCCCACCTTTTTCTTCAGTGAGTCGAAAACAAGGAACCTGATGAGAAAACCTTAACACCTCAGCATGAACTATCTCCACTGTCACATTTAATCCACCTATTTTTAATGCCCCATACACTGACTTTGAATTTTCAAAAGGCTGAAGAACCATTACTTTAAACCCAGATCTCATCTCTTCAACTACTTCAACTATATCGTACTTGCAATCCTTTAAATCTTTTAATCTCATACCAGTGTGCCAGTTCCTATATAAAGCCCACACTTCACCTTTCCTTGGTAAAATTTCATAAACATCCTTCTTTTCAGATGGATATGCATTTACGAGATGTGAAAAAGGTTCAGTATCAGATTGGTGAGCTTTTCCCTTCATAATTCTGAAATGCCCACAGCAAAGTGGTATTTCCTTATTAACATACGTAATGGTATCTTTAGCTGGAAAGCAAGCTTCAAGCCATTTCACATGTAGTTTAAACTCTGGGTTTCGACTGATCTTTTGGATTTTACCATAGTATTTGGGTAAAGCATCCTCGTCACTATAAATAGCCCATATCTGACCAACCTCAAACTTCTCGGGTGACTTATCAAGATCAAAATTGTAGAATTCCTGGTCAGGAATTTCCATACCTTTACCTGCAGAATCCGAGGTCTCAGATACATCTTCCATCACATTATCAGTCTTCACTTCATGTTCACTTGAAACTTCTTCAACTTGAACCGAAGATGAACAATTTGGCAAAGATTCAGTAATGTTAGTTGGTAAACATGCAGGATCAAGTTCAAACGAATATTCAGGAACATTCTCTCTTTCATTCCCCGTCAACCTAAAAGAAGGAATCTTGTGGGAGAATCTGAATTTCTCCTTTTCAGAAATTAAAGCTGTATCACTTGCTGCTTTATTTGATTTCCTATGAAAAACACAAGCAAAGCCTTTGGTTTTAGCCAAGAACCAAACATGTACACCTACACCATCAACATAATCGAATAAAATTTCAACAAACTCATACTCAAACTTTTTCTTCTTCACCTCAGGATCAGAATGCCAATTTATATCCCAGTTCTTGAATAGGGCCCACGTTTCACCTTTCCTTGGATATATAGCATAAGTGTTTGCTTTTTTACCCTTACCCCAATAAACCAAATGAGAAAACATAGGATGATCTTGAGTATTTTCAATCCCTCCTTTTAAACGCTTAAACTTACCACATGAAACAGGCATGCTATTTTCCACCCATTTATTTTCCTCTTCATTATCAGGATCAGCTTCTAACCAAGTGAGACGTAACTTAAATCCAGGTGAAAAAACTTTAGTGATCAAAGCATAATACCTAGGCATAGCATCTAAATTATCGTAAATAGCCCATATTTGCCCTGCTACAAATCTTTCCTCTTTTCTTTCACTTTCAAAGTTGTTAAACTCTGTATCTGGATACTGATAAACTTCTGAGGAAACAGAAGAATTTCCCTTATCCTTTTTATCCTTCTTAACTTGTTTTTCATTTACTTTCACATCCACAGAACTATTATTAACTTCATTTTTTTCAGCTTTTGCACTACTTTCCCCAGATTCAACTACTTTTTTCTTCCTCCTCTTTTCAGCTTTAGCACTACTTTCCCCAGATTCAACTACATTCTTCTTTCTCTTCTTATCATTTTTGCAATTTGGCTCAACAAACTTACTTGATTCATCACCATTCTTAGACTCTTCATTTGACTTAAAATCCTTAACACCATTAGAAGGTTTCTTTTTATCAACAACATTCTTACTCTTACTATTACTACCCTGTGACCCAATTCTAGAATTTTTCTTGGTAGGAGATTCAGATAATCCAGGCTGATGAGTATTTGCTTCTTTAGCTGCATAATACCTTTTACAGTTTTGACACATCACAATCTTATCAATAACTTCTTTAAAATACTGATATCTAACACAACAACCTGGACAAGCAGTCCAGAAAGTTGTTTGATGATTAACAACTCGAGGGTCTTGATTCGATTGCACTACTGAAGGACCTTTTACAGACATTGCAGCTTTCAGTTTTGTGTCATATAAGGTCCTCTTTTCTTGATCTAAAAGAAACCTTTGTGCTTCCGTAATGAGCTTAAATGCATCTGCTGCTCCAGAAAACTTGTTCTTATCAGGATGAAGAGACAGTGCAAGTTTGCGATACTGTTTCTTGATAGATCCCTCATCAGCCGTTGGATCAATATGAAGAATACCATACCAATCCTTCTCATTTGCATAAACAATCTTCTCTGCTGAGCAAAACACATCACAAACTAAGATCATTTGTGAAATGTTCTCTAGATTCGGATACAGCTTCTGTGCCTTGACAGCTAACCGTTGAGCTGTCACAAAATCTTTGTTTTCCATTTTCTTCTCTGCAAGATCTTTTACCCGAATTGCCTCATCTCGATTGCACTCCATGCCTACAAATCATAAGTTGATAAATATAAGATTCGTAGAGACATCAAACACGTGATAACTTGTATATATAAGCATTAATTGATTGTTCAAAAACAGAGATGAAAATTCGTGCAATTACTCAGAAATCTTTTTTGCTATTCTAGTGCTATATTCGTGCTTTGCTCGGACTCTGATAAATTTAGTATTGTTTGGAAGTTTTGGATGAATATAAAAGGTATTAGTTATCTATCTAACCCCTTATATTTCTAAGTTTTCATATTAGACCCGGATAAAAAATATACACGAATCGCGCAATTTTGACTTCAGGATTCACGAATCGGAGGTGAATCGCTCCCAATTCGTGAATCTTAAAATGGGTCAATTATAGATATTAATGGTTCATGCCGTAAATCTTTTATAATTTGCCTAAAAATTAAGTAGTAAGATTAATAGATATATACTTGATTAATAAAAAAAAAAAAAGGTTTTTATTCACATAAAAAAGTAGCTCATGAATTATATCCAAAGATCTTAAACAAGTTTTTTCCTAGCTGACCCTGAACTATTCATGAATGGCCTGCTTCAATTATAGTCCTAAATTCAAGCATGTCTAAATTAATACCCGATACAAGGTCTAATTATAAAATTACTTTAATTATTCACCAAATTTCACCATTTTATAGCAATCTAAACCAAATTGTGCAATTTCAGAGATAATTAAACCACCGAGTAACATTAATCTATCACTTAACACTTCTTCATTCCCAAAAAATAATTTAAACTGCCATTAGATCACCGAAAACAGAATGTAGCTAGAAAATTCAACAAACGAAAAACAAAAAGAATTACAAAATAAATAAATTATAGCTTCTCTTACCTTAAAAATCAGTCAAATGGGTCTGACTGTAAACAGCTTAAAGGATGAATATGCCTCCCAAAAGAGTCCTAAATGTTGCAAATTACATTATAGTTACATGCATGATACAAATAATTGAAAAATAAATTATTTAGAGAAGAGTATTACGTTGACCCACCGAGAATACAGAGCCACAGCAACGAAGGTGTGAGTACGGCAGAAAGAACAGTATAGTTGTGTGATATACACACACCTATATATGTATGTATAGGTGTGTAGTGTGTGTACTAGTAATATTATATGATTATTAGTATATATGAGGGGGGAAGTGAAAAATGTTGAAATTTGGTTTATTTGACAACAGATGCTAGGAGGCACACTTTTATATTTGAGTAAGTACATGAATATGTTTTAGCAAGATTTTCCATATTTGCCCTTTAAGATACATGAAATGCCTTAGTGGTTCTCTTGGAAAGTTAATGTAATAAAGTCCAATTTTCAAGGGTACTTTTGGAATTTTCTGAACATTAGGGTTTTTTATTGTCACAAAAGCCTTTCCATAAAAAGAGTAATTAATATAGTTGGGTTTAGAGTTGGAAGGTAGCTCAATTACAAGAAAATAATTCAAGCCCATATCAAAAGATCCAAAAAAATACTTAGTTATGGGCCAAGTTTATTTAGTTTATAATTTTTTTTTTTTTATAATTTTTTTTTTCAAAATATAAAGATTTTGATCTAAAATGTTGTTGAAATTTATTTCTATCTCCAAAACTTTACTCATCTAAATTTATGATTGCTAGGTGTCTATTTTAATAAAAACATATACTATTTTTAATAATTTATTCCATTTTTTTATGAAATAATGCTCAATAAACCTTCAATTTTTATTTTATTTCCTTTCACTATATATGTGTTTTTTTGTTACATGAGAGAGCCATCTTTTGGACTCGGTGTTATTGACACGGTTCAAACTTGTACCACCTAGAAGGATAACAAAGGCTCTTGTCAGTTGAACTCTCACCATTTTTTCTTACTAATAAAAAGTATCATATTTTGAGTTTTTCAATTATTACCCTTATATTGAATGACGTATACGACATAATATTAGCTTCTGCTTGTAACTTAATTTTAAATGTACCGACTATTATTTGATATTTGAAAAATCCGCCAAGGGGCTAAGTGCTAACTAAATTATGAGAATAAACATGTAACAATGTAATTTTAGTGTTAAATTTAATTATGAATTATGCGAATTCTTCCGTAACTCAACAATGACATCTGGTGTTTGAGTTCTCTTTTATAGGAATTTTTTTGTAACTCAATTTTTTGAGTTATGAAATTTTGTCTGTAACTCAATAACATTTTTTTTTACTCAATTTACGTATTGATTTTATCTTTTTTAAGTTAAGAGAATTTTTTCGTGACTTAAATTTTTGAGTTATGAGAATTTTTCCATAACTCAATAACAACATTTTAAGTTGTTTGAGTTATGGAATTTTGCCCGTAACTCAGTAACATCTTTTTACTTACTATTTACTTATTAGGCAATTACCCAAAAATTAATATTCACAACAAAAAAATTGACATACTGGTATTTATTATGAGAATAAATCCTAATGTTTCCAGTTCTAAGTTTCCACAAAAATCCTGGGACATATCGTCCAAATAAGTTAGGTATACTAGATATCGCTTTTTCCCTGAATGAGATGACTAATATTTATAACATTATGGTAGTTACAGGTTGAGATATGGCTGGTCAACCAATTAATGTGACTCTTGAGGTACAACGGTCATTAGGAAATAATTGAATTAAAGTCACAGTTATGAGTGTTACAGATGGTCTAACAAGGGTCATGGAAGTAATTAACACATGAACTCCTCTAAGTATTATAGTTGGTAGGGCTACTCTAGGACAGTGCTTGGAGAGACTGTTAATAATTTGACGTAAATACTCATAGACATCCCTTCTTCATAGATCTGCACCATTTTTATACAATTAAGAACAAACTTATCTATTTTTGAATCATGAATTAAAGTTATAGACCGTTTAACCTCTTATCATTGTGGAGGAAAAGTCATAATATTCATGTGAGACGAAGAAGGTTAGAGAATACTCATTATGGAATTGATTGACAATATTAACAAAGCTCGTGGAATGTATCCATAGTTGGCTGAGTGAGTATTGTGAAGGAAGTGATCTTTAAATAGAAATGAAAGAATCTAGAGTTATTAACAAATCAGATATTGTAGATGAATGAACCAACAAGAGCTCGTATAAGAGTTTATTCAACTTCCCTAACTATGTTGGACCATTTCAAAGATGTTAATGCGTAAGACTTACTTTTTGTTATTGACTATATTTTATTTTGTTCAAGCATGATCTGAAGTATCAACCTTATTGGGTAGAATGCCTTTCGATATGGGCTATCAAACCACCTTGAGTACCAAAATGGGTTCTTAACAAGACAAAATTACGCTTACCAAATTAGGGTCCATAACTTCTATTTTGGAGTTCATGTACATGCTGATGACTCGATGAACCATGCTTCTGCTACGATATCTTCATATTACATGCTACCATCGTACTATCAAGAGGATTACCTAACAAATGGATCCATCTAGCAGTTTATATCTTAGATACAATGTCAAACATGCTTCAACCTCATATCACTGGTGAGGAGATAATGAGAACTTGACAACGTTATAAATTACTTCACGACATTATAGATATCCTTGGGTAAGATAATTTATCTGAAAATAACTGTTTAACTGTAGCAAGAGTAAAAAAAATTAGTGTTTCTTATCACAACCTTTTTTTCATTGTAGAAGTATTTACCGTATCTCTAGGGAAATATGTCGGGCTAGTAGAAACAATCAAAGGGTTTCAATTGATCAATTTCATAGAATCAGATGGTCTTCCTGAACATGCTTTTTACTTAGTAGGTAATATTGATGAAGCTACCAAGAAGGCTATGGACTTATAAAAAAGAGAAAAATGATGAAATGGCCTTAAATCTTTATTTCAAACTCCTAATTGAATTGTTTGGGATTCAAAAGTGACAGAAATCATTTTATCTACTAATAATGGCCAAATTTGTGTATTGTCAAATCACACCCTATTTCACAACTGTAGATATAGGTATGTTGAGAATAAGCCTCAACGACTAATGGTAACAATGGCTCTGATGGATAGTTTTTCTAGAATAAGAAATAATGAGATTATTGTTTTAGTAAATAATGCATAGGAGGCAGTGACATCGATTTACAAGAATCACAATAAAATTTCGACATATCAGAGACTAGATTGAGAAAGGTTGGAGGAATGACACATTTAAATGAGGCAAATCTAGATTTATGTCGAGTTACGACTACCTATTAATGCAACAATTTAATAACTAGTTGGTTCGTGCAAATAATTAAAAGAAGTTTTATATATATTTCAAACCCTATTTTGATTTGATTATATCGAGTGAATACAATAAATTAGAGTCTTATTTGATCCACCGCAAAACAAATTCAAAAATGGAATAGAAAAGATACATAATCAATTAAAGGAAAGACAGTATATCAAAAAATTATTTTTATATTAATGAATCTCATATCTATAGATTCTAACCACTATTAAATTGAACCAATGAATCTTGTCGTATGAAAGCAATACACCACTAAGTTAAACATATCGCTTTTATTATTTCAAAGAGAACCAAATAAAAGCTCGTCCGGTCACTAGATTATAAATATCATATTACTATAAGCAATACTAATCTAACAATAAAATTCGTATGATAAAAGATTTATGATGTTGGATCATATAATATTTATCTTGAAAATTAGTTATATACTCCCTTTGTTCCTAAATAATTGTCCGCTTACTAAAAATATAGTTCCAAAGTAATTGTCCACTTAGGATATTCAAGACATTTTACGGAGGATATTTTAGTAATAGAGTAAATAACAATTACATTTCTTAATATTTGTGAAAAGTTAAGTGGAAAATTGTCTAGGAACGGAGATAGTACATGATAAAATATGTATCACACTAAGGTCTATAACTACGTTGGTAAGGAAACTCATTACACACACGCCAAATTTTTTCAAGGGAGTCCATTGTACAATCAAAATAATGGTCTAACTAAGAAATTGATGTCTTACTCCATAACTTTGAGGGAACAATAGCCTGACAAAAATGGTTAAGTCCAATTTTGGTGCTCGTTTAGGTGCCAAATAGACTCCATCATTGATTTGATAAATTTATAAGGTGAATACCAAGTACATATTTAATGTTAGGAATAATAAGTATAAGGACCTCACAAAAATATCGTTTCATCTTATGAAATTTAAGGTGTATGAAGTCCATATGAAATCATATGAAATTTAAGGTGTATGAAGTTTTGTATTTGATTTCTTAAGTAACACGACAATGACTTCATGTAACTTAGGTTAATCTAGGCCATAGGAAACTCTACGTCAAGATAACTCCACCCTTGAAACACTTTGGTAGTGCTCCTGGATTCAAATTACGAACATTGAACCAGAGCATATTGATCCATCTCCTTATCTTATTTTTGGGTTAAGAAAAAAGTATAACAGACTAACCGATATTTCTATCAATTAATGGAAGAGCCCAGTGTTAAAAGAATGCATGTTAGGTCTTTGAAACTATTCAGATCATTTTGATAATAATAAGTTGGATATGTTTTACCGAGAAAGTCTAAGGTTCTAGTCTGTATAGCCCTAAAGCCCATGAAAAATCAATGTACAATTTTTTTCCTGCATTATTGTTTGTTATTTGCAACTAATTGGCAGGTTCATCAAAATAAAGTTATTTCTACAAGCCCACTCACATAAACCATTTAAAGTACAAAGACTCATTTTTTTGGTTAGCACAAATATACCAATTCGATATAAGCTCTCTTCTTGAACTGCATATTCAATGAGCATTCTCAATATTGCGCCTGAAAGAGGACTCAAACCTTCACGTTCTTAGAATGAGACTTTGAGTCTCAGACGTCTACCATTTCACCACCAAGGCATCTTAAATTGAATCGATTTCCATGAATATGATATCAATATAATGTGATGTATGAAATATGTGACAAAGTTGGATTATTTCTATTAATCGATCATGTCATATAGGCCTATGTTAGACATTCAATTGCTTTGATTTGAATTGTCCCATGAATTGTTTATAGAGTAATGATATATGTCACCCCTTTTCATGTCACTCTTTTATCACCTTTCTATATATATGTATTGATTTCCTTGAATAAAAGATAGAGAAAAATTAAATAGGATAGAGAAATCAATTCATTGGTCCATGTAGGCATACACGTAGGAGGTGATAAAAGGGTGATACAAAAAGGGTGACAAATATCATTACTCTTGTTTATATATCAAAATGATATATAAGCAAACCTATTTATTGATTCAATAGAAGTTCAAAGAGGCGAATATGGTCCTATATAAGGTGTGATATGCAAATAACATGTCTAATTATGCATATTCCCAATCCTAAATGTAATGTAATAAACTAGGGGTCTATGGAAAGATAGTATCTATTTAAATACATACGAACAACCCTTTCTCACAATGAGAATGTATATAAACCTATTCGGGTATAGACCAGTATGGTATGAACTTATAATCATGGAGTCGACTCGAACATTAGATTATAAGCTCATAACCCTAGCCCATTCCCATTTTGGGCGGAAAAATATACTAATTATTGATTATAGTTAACAAGATGAATCTTGAACTAAGAAATAAACCCTATACGCTAAAAAGGGTATCCTGAGCAATTGCAACAATCAGTTTCATTGATATTCCTAGTATAGTAATGCCATCACACATACAATCATACTTAATTTGGTGGAATTTAAGAATCTCAAAGAAGATCTTCTATAATTTTGCACGTGGAGGGTTATTTCTTGGTTTTGTCCAGTCATTAATAACTTGATTATTTATAGAAAATAGTAGATAGAAACAATACTTGTAAGGAGACCTATCAAAACTAATACATATAGGTTTGCTGCCATCCATACCAAAACAAATAGAGTTTTCAAAAAAAAAAAATGCTAGTGGAGAAAGACCTCCTAGGGTTAAGAAACATAGGGCTAGAGAGAGAAAACCAAAAAGGATATTTCGTGTATTATCCTACTTAATTTCAAGTACATAGAACAAATAATACAATCCAAGAAAAAGTTTGTATATATATGGAGATATAGAACATCATATAAGTTATCATGTGTGCATACCATAATTACAAATCCATCTTGACCTATGGACGAATATGCAAGCATACGTTTCATTCTTGTTTGAGTAATAAAATGATAATTCCTAATATTATGCTAAGAATAACTAGATTTTCCATAACAAGATGACATTTATTTGATGAAAAATAAAAAAAGGAATATCAAAAATCTGAATGGCTAAAGCTGTAACAACTACTTTAGTAACAAAAAAAAGGGTGGGAGAGTTAGAGTCGATTAGAGGATTCCTCACTTCTTCTTCTCATTCAAAATCTTGCATGATAATCTCATCTCAGACGACCCCTAAGTGATAAAATAAATAAGAACTCGTTTTCTTTCTTTTTTGTTACCTTTGTCACACATGTTAAGACCAAATCCGTTTGATTTCCATAAATAGTTTCCAATCCTTAAATTTTACAGTAATACTTCATCAATGGTTGTAAAATAACTGTTTTTTCAATCTATCTGACCTTGGTTCCATAGGAACAAGTAAGAGATATTGATAAATAGAACCACCTGATTTAGTTCTCTATAGACATAATATGATCATATTAGGGTGGTACTTTTTAAGATGGACGCTGCTCTTACACTCGTAGTATTCGAAGGATGAAAAATCAACTATGTAGCATCTATATCTAGAATTCAAGTATTGTATCTGTTATTTGTCAGATTTTTTATTAGGAACCACTTATTATAAAGAACTTGCAAAATTGATCTTTTTTTATCATAAAATGATTCGTCTTTCCTAAACCTGCTTCGCCTTAATTTTTATTTGAACAAGTCAAAGTTATATCTTGGTCATAGTAGGGATAACATTTCTCTTACGCATGTCCATGGAGTTTTGTAAAATTTAAACATCTTAGAGATAGATAAAGAGGTAGAAAATTATCTTACAAACTGCTCTCCTCCGTACACGTCTGGAATCCACTAATGAGAAGAGGATGGGAAAAGCTTGAACCCAAATATGAGCGCAATTGAAATTCCTAGGGACTTAAATTTGTGTATTGATAAGAACATCCACTATTTCTTGAAGCTTGAACTCTCCCCCAGATAAACCATATAGCCAGGAGAAATCATACCATAATAGAAAAGCTTCCCCCACCCATGAGTAAATATTTATAGTTGCCTCATTAGAACGTATATCTTTCTTGGTATATATAGATAATAGGTAGGAGCATAAATTGAAAATTTTGGAGCTACAAAGATAATTATTGAAGTAATTAACTACATACTTATTTATATGATCATTTAGAACATATTTCATGTTAAAATTTAAAGCATTTAAACATCACCAGAATGGATACAACATTCATTTGCATCTTATATATCTTAAACATGTTTTAGGTTTTGTGTGAATTTGCTTGAATTAAACATTTATGCGAGCATACATTTTAGTATTTATTCAATCTTCTAAGATATTTAATTACAAAACTGTTAAGGTTCATTGATATAAGTCTAGGTGTGTGCGCGGGTCGGTTTTGGATAAAAAAATGTTCAACCCACAAACCGCCCGTTCTTGTGCGGGGTTTAGAAAATGAGACCTGCACCCGCCCAATACTTTATATAACCCATTGAGTTTCGGTTTGGACGGGTTGCGGGTGCATTCCGGGTGATTTAGTTCGATAAATGAGCTGAATTTGTATCCATATTCATTCGGCTGGTCAAATTTATATTACAAACGAAAGTTGTAACCAAATAATAGTTTAGAATACTCATATACACTTCAAATCATCTCTAATTTAAAAAATATATAAAATAAGATTTTAGGAAAATAAATTTATGAATTAAACAAAAGCATAGATAATATCATAATTGAAATGAAAAACAACTCATCAGACAAAATATTATTAAAATATTGACGGATTTAAAAAGTTTAGAAAAGAAGGAATGAAAAAAAGAAATGAGTGTGAGAAGCATATGACCCATACTATTTTATTTTAATAAAATGAGCAATACGATTTTTTCTAATTTTTTATATTATAGGATAATCGGTTATGCGGGTTTGCGGGTTTCAAGTTTAAATTCCACAACCCGCAAAAAATGTATATTTTTTCTAAAATATAAACCGCAACCCGCCCAATAAAAAACTAACCCGTATAATTTCGGGTTAGTGAAATCGGGTTGGTTGGGTTATGCGGGTTTCTTAACCCGATGCACACCCCTAGATATAACGTTGCTTATGCTTAACTCAAGAGCACCCGAATATCATTTCGTATGCAAAAGCATGTATCTTTGTTTTCATACTCTTGAGCATTTTTATACTATAATTTCTTTTGTGTTTTGGTATATGAAGAAATGGTAAAATTAAAAATTTCTTAGAATTGAATTTTCAAGATATGTAGTGAAATATTTTTTTTGCACTTGAGCAACAGATAAAAATTATTTCGAAAAATACAGTATTTATTTTGAGAACCCGCTTGTGAACAAACAACATCCCGCTTTAAAAAAGAGTAATGATATTTGTCACCCTTTTTGTATCACCTTTTTATCACCTCCTACGTGTATGCTTACATGTACCAATGAATTGATTTCTCTATCCTATTTAATTTTTCTCTATCTTCTATTCAAGGAAATCAAAACATATATTTAGAAGGGTGATAAAAGGGTGACATGAAAAGGGGTGACATATATCACTACTCTTTAAAAAATGGGATACCGCTTTGAAAAAGTAGTCGTTGGAGTTTTCCAAGTGGTCTAAGTGATCGTTGAAGTCCCAAACCGGGAACTGGAGATGATACAAAACCGGGTTCTCGATTTCTATAGTTGTTTTGCTTGATATATTAATATGTTGGAGTCTTTGAAGGCTATAAATACCCACACCATTGGAGCTTAGAAGAACATATCTTGAAGCCCAAACTTTCACACCATCAACGGGGTCATCCCACAAGAGATCTCAAGCTATATTCTTCATTTTCATATCATTGAAATAGCATGTTGCAATTCATTATAATACATACTCATTAGGAGTCATTTAATATTCTTTTAGCCAAAAACTTATTATAAACAAGATAGTAACTTTTTCTCTAAATAAGATTGAATATTCAAGTGTAGAGAAGAGCGGTTGAATCCCGTGTATGAGTTCGATGAGAAGGCTTACAACGAAAATTGGTTACTTGTGTGGGTTATTACACAAGGGTAAATTTAGCTCAAGGTGTTCGAGTTCGGGGTGTGACTTAACCTTTAAAGTTCTCACTATCGGGTTGTGACTTAACCGGTAAAAGTCTCAGTTTATAGGTTGCGATTTAGCTAAGAAAAACTCATTTAAAATAGATTATATCTCCCCCTTAAGAGATATCAAGAAGCTTAATGGAGAAGATTAAAATCCTAATATGGCTATGTTAGGTAGTGGACATAGGGAATTTGAACCACTATATATGCTCATGTTATCTATTTCCTTTTTATATTTATTTATCGCTTACATTGTGTTTTTACTTGCATATTAAACATAACAATCTTTAGATTAATTCCTTAGTGTTTGATAGAAATCTTAAGGGGATCCTTAGTCTAGCTTACTTAACTTAGAACTTACATTCACTCTCTTTTACGCTTATCACTAAATTTATCTTACTATATCATTTCTTTAAGCTCTATCATCCCTATTACATGATCCCTACGGATAGGAAACTTAAGAGTTATTTACCCTTGAACTTTACATTCTAGTTTTGGACCTATGTTTTCTTCATAGGTACAAGTTTTCTTAATCTTATATTTCTAGCTAAGTTAGATTGTAGACCAACTAAGGGGGTGTTTGTTTGCACTTAATGAGATCTTAATCTGGTTCATTAAGACACTAGATCAATAAGACAAATTATTTTTCCTGACAAATCCATATCTGAATGACTCTTAACCGGTTTATTTTATTAAGATTTCAAACTAATTGTGATTCATTCAGACACCGTCTCTTAACAAAATAAGTTTTATTCAACTGCTTATTCAACATTCAGTACTTATCTCTTAAAAGAACAAACGACACCTAAGTTAGTAGTTTGGATTTCTTCTTATCTCACTTTGGTAGTTTCTCCTTTAATATTCATCAATATATAGTCTTAACTTCGTCCATCATTTCCTGTCCTACCTTGAGCCTTAGTGTCTTTACACCTATAACTAGCACTCTACCTCTCCTTAACATATTGCTTCATTAGTTAATTAAAATCTCGGATAACCTCATACCTTAGAGTTTCCATATTTTCCCTTAAACTAGGTTGTCATTAATTTTGTATTAGGAGCAATTATTTTTTAATTAGACATATATTAGATTAGATTCCTATTCATCCCCTTCTAGGACTAACATCTTTTGTACGTGATCATCCCCAGAACATCTTTTTTTGTGTAATGTGGCACATCTATGTTGGACCCTTGAAAGCCTAAAATCATTCCCACATCATTTCGTGTGATGCTTAGGCTCTAAACAACCATTCAAAATTCACTTCTTCTCAGGCAATAACTCATAATTAGAAAATTGTTGTTGTGTTGTATTTGTTTATGTTTTTCATGAGTATCTGCATGTTGTACAATGCCTTAATTATAGATAAAATGGAATCAATTTACACACTCTTACGTGTATTTCACAGTGAACTCATGTTTCTTCATAACTTGGTACAAGACGCTGATTGAATATCGTAATCCAGGTTCCATAATTGCATTTAGTAGACAAAAATAATTATTAAAACCCGATTAGGATAAACACAATAACAAATTCAATTCATGAGAGGGTAGATGAGATATATCCCATCACGATAGTTTAACCTACAACTAACAGAAATTATACTGCATAACAATTGCCCACATACTAAAACACACATTATTCGCTGAAATACATATATGATATGCAGTAAATCATATGTTCATCATCCATTTTGAACACAAATGACTGAAAACCTTGACAAATTAACAAAAACCACCATTATTATGTAGTTAGGATTTGACAAGCACACTTAGAAATCCTTCATATGTTGCTCTGGTATCTTTATACTTTCTCAAAATTCCATAAATCAAACACTAAGTTATTGGGTTCTTATTGCTTAAAAAATTTCCAAAACACTCTAGTGATATGACTTTTCTTTAAAACTTGTTATGAAAATAATTTTTGGTATGAAGCAAAAATTGTTTCGAACTAATTCGTTTAGAATTTTGCAGAAATGATAGGTTTCTAGTTTCATATGGTAATGTAATTTCCCGAGAGATTGTCACGTTTTAGTTTATAAAATTGAAACTACAAAATAGAGAGGGGGGGGGGGGGGGGGGTGGGTGGGTGTAAAAGGCTTTGAAATATCACATCCAAAATTGATGGGATTCTATGACTTTTTCCCTGCTAAATGCGTCGATGTTGCAAATAGGTTCTTTTATGTCTAATAAATTTAGCTTTATATTTATGATAAAATTGACATTCTTATAAGATATTTTGAGTTAAATAATGGGTATATTTCACCCAAATTTATACCACCTAATATATTATTATTCATGTGGTGGAGTTTAATCAATAATAAATTATAGTTAGATTGAAAAAGATAAACGAACTAACAAAGAATAATATCATATACCACACTTATTTAATTTCATTCTTGAAAAAAAAAAATTATTTTCAATCAAATCATATCATATATTAAAGTGGTATAAGATTAGTTTAAAAAAATGGCATATATTATTTATTCATTAACAAAATATATTTTTAATTAAATTTTACTATATTAGTAAGTAATATGATTTTCGATGGTATAGATTTTATCGATATATATTATTACTTTTTTGAGTCAATTTCAGATGATATAATTTTAAACGATATATATCATTACTCTTTTGAGTCAATAGCTCATTTCAGAACCAAAGAAATACTGTCAAGGGGCTAGACCCCCTTGACAAGAAAGTCCTTTAAAGCCCTTGTTCAGAAAAATAATGCTTCTTTTGTGTGCCTTTTGGAAACTAGATTAAGAAGGAAAGACTTTAGTTCGTGTTCTCATTTTAAAACTTTCAATAATTCGTATGTAGTGGACCCCGGAGGAAGAGCTTTTAGGTCCGGGGGTATACTACTCTTGTGTAAGGATTCAATTTATATCTCTGTTAAACTTTTGTGTCAAAATTATGTAATTGTTGAAGTGAATGAATATAATGGTCGTTCGTGGTATTTAGTCTGTGTTTATGCTCCCTAACAATGATGAAGAGGGCCTCATATTATGGCAATCACTTTCTAAAAAGATTAGTCAGATTGATAAACCTCATATTATTATTGGTGATTTTAATGACATTTTCAAATTTTCTGAGAAACAAGGAAAAAAGTCCCCAAATCTGGATCGGATTTTAAAATTTAATGATTTCATTAACGCTAACCATCTTGTGGATTTGCCTAGTAAAGGTTGTCATTTTACGTGGCCGAATCGACGATGTTATGAGGATAATGTGAAAGAAAGGTTAGATCGAGATCTTGCATCAATGGATTGTTGTGCTACTTTCCCTAATGCCATTATCAAAGTCCCTACGGCTGTGGGGTCAGATCATTCTGCTTTGGTTTTAATTCGTGATATTAATAAAGGCGAAATCGAGAAATATATTATTTTTGATATCAGATGGCTTGAACATACTCAATGTCAAGAGATTATTAAAGAGAATTGGAACTGTAAACGTAAATGTGATAGTATTACTAAAATTTTGTAATAAGAGGGTTGTTGCTTGCCTTGCACTCAAAGGCTGGAGTCGGGTCACTTTTTTCAATAATAGAAAGAAAATTGATGAGTTGCAAGAATAACTTACTCTTATTAATAATGAAACGGCAACAGAAGAGTATAAAGTAAGAGAAAGTAATATTAACAACTATATTAAGGAATTATGGAGAATTGAAGAACTTCATTAGGAAGATAGAGCGCGTGATCTTTCAATTAAAAATGGTGATAAGAGTACCAAATACTTCTTTGCTAAAACTATGAAGAGAAGGAAAGTTAACAGAATTTGCGCTCTGAAGAATAAAAATGATGATTGAGTTGTCAACCCAAAGGAGATTAATGAGATTATACAAGATTACTATGTTAACCCGTTCAAAGATAATGTTACATTGGATCCTAGTAATATCACTCAATATATTCCGTCTAAAGTGACGTTTGATATGAATGAATCTCTCACGTTACCTACAACCATGGATGAATTTAGAAGAGCCGTTTTTGGTATGCCAGGGTCGAAAGCTCCTGGCCCGGATGGGTTGCCTGGAAAATTTTATCATGAATTCTGGGAAATTATCAAAAAAGACATTTTTGGATTTGTTAAGGATTTTTTTGACTTGAATATGGATATAAGAAGAATAAATGATTCGATTATTACGCTTATTCCCAAAGGTACTTCTCAAGAATCCATTACAGATTATAGGCCCATATCTTGTGCTAATTTTTGTTATAAGATTATTGCTTAAATTCTTGCATCTAGACTTCAACCATTTATAGACTTGATTATTTCACCGACGCAAACTGCTTTCATTAAAGGGAGGAATATTCAAGATAATATCATTGTTGTGCAAGAACTTTCGTATTTTCTTAATACTAAGAGGAAATCTAAGAAGTGTTACAGAGCTGTTAAAATCGATATGGAAAAGGTGTATGATCAGGTTAATTGGAATTTTCTTTATAAAACATTACGTGCTCTGATTGGTTGGATTCAGAATTGTATATCTTCAGTTTCTTTTCAAGTTAAAGTTAATGGTCAACGTCTAAGAATTTAAATCAGATTAAGGACTTAGAGTAGGGGATCCGCTTTCCCCTCTTCTATTTTCTCTTCTCACGGAAAGCCTTATTAGTCTTATCAACTACCATTGTAGAAATGGGTCAATTAAAGGTTTGGCGATTACTAGATAATGCCCAAAATTAAATCATCTTCTTTTTGTTGATGAAGCATTGTTTTTCATTAATATTAATCAGAAGGAAATTGAGTCATTTCAAAACCTTTTGGGTGAGTATTGTAGTGCTACTGGTCAACGCATTAATCTTCACAAATTAGCTATCTTATTTTGTAAAAATACACCAGATTCTGTTAAAAGGGAAATTTCTCAACGTCTTCGTATCGGGATTACTAATGATTTAGTTAAGTATTTAGGGGTTCCGTTAACTCTAAAGAGAGCAGAGAGTGAAAATCTCCATTACATTAAAGATAAATTGTTGTCGAAATCAGCAAGTTGGGTTACTTGTTATATGAAGGCGGAAAAGAAATTCTTATCAAAGCAGTCCTTCAAGCGATTCCTGATTATGCAATGCCAATCTTTGAGTTTCCGAAGATTCTATGCAAAAAACTTTCGAGTATTGTGGCTAATTCTGGTGGGATGCGGGGAACAAAAAGAAAATTCACCGGATTAATTGGAAGAAAATGACCAGGTCAAAAAGAATTGGTGGTCTTGGTTTTAGGGAATTTCATAAAATAAATGTGGCTATGCTTGCTAATCAGGCCTGGAGACTTTTGAGTAACCCAAATTCTTTTGCGTTTAAAGTCCTTAAAGCTATTTATTTTCCCAATTGTAATTTGTGGGATGCTAAATTAACAAAAAGAATACCGTAGAGCTAGGCTAGTATTTTTAAAGGTTTGCAATTTCTTAAAAAGCATATGATTTGGAAAATTGGGAATGGGAGGAGAATCAATGTTTGGAACCTTGTTGGGTTAGTAAAGGCATTTTATTGGATAAACCGAGTAATTGTCTGATTAATTATATTTATGAGCTTTTCGATGAGTCAAGGATATGGGTGGAAGAATGAACTTGTATATGAAATATTTCTGCAAAATGTTGCTCAGTTAAATGTGCGAATTTCGAAATATCAAAATTATGAGGAGGATAAGATTATTTGGCCGTATAATAAAGATGGTGAATATTCGACCAAGTCAGGGTATCATGCATTACTAGATGAGGAAATGGTGTCTGAAACTCAATCATCTGTCATGGGTGAAGCTAATGCTAGTATACTGTGGAATACCATATGGAAGATGAATATCCCGGCGAAAATTAAAAATTTCTGTTAGAAAGTTTGTAACAACGCAATTCCGGTTAAAAATAATCTTAAAAAGAAAAAGTGTGTGAGATATGATATATGTGAATGGTGTGAGTTGGAAAAAGAAGACGTCGATCATCTCATACTAAAATGTCCTTTTAGCGTTAAAGTTTGGGCCTTATCACCTCTTCAAATTAAGATTGATATAGAGATGAAGGAGAACTTTTCTAATTGGTTTTTGAATATGGTGAGGGAATATTCTAGAAATGGGTGGGAGGTTAAAGTCGTCACTGCTTACATTCTTATCATTATGTGGAACTTGTGGAAAGAAAGAATAAAGTGTTTTCATGAGGGCAAGAAATGGTGTATTGAAAATGTATTTGATGTCTCCCTATTTGTGATGATTTAATATTAATTGGGAACAACATTTTAGGTGTATTTTTTGGGTTATAGGTCAATTTTCACATGATTTAGTACACTTTCCTATTTCGTGTCTTAATTTAATTATTTATTATTTTTAGAGTATATTGGGTTTAATTGTTTGTTAATTGTGAAGCTTTAAAGATATGTGGTAATTAATTAGATGCCAAGTTAATTCTAAGAGATAAGGGAAAGAGGATAAACATGGAAATTGGAGATAAAGGCAAGAAATATGAAAAATGAAAAGATAAAGTTGTCAAATAAATCTGAAATTCCAACAGCTACAAACATAAAAGTGATCATAACTCAAGATTGGCTAGAAATTTGTAAGAATGGTCTGAATCAAAGTTATATAGCTTTCCGAGACGATCAGTTTCGACTATTGGAACGCGTCAAACGGATAAGTATTGAAGCAGTTACGGCCAAAACAAAACAGCATCAAAATCTTACCTTTTCTATATTTTAGGGTTACGAATTTGAGTTGGGCTTGGAGTCCAATACCTATCTTATACTCCAAGAAACGTTTTAGGGTTTCCAATACCCTATGAATACACCCTCTTATCATAAGAAACACATCCTTGGGTAGTCCTTAAGCCAAGAAGAAGCTTACAACACAAGAAGAGAAGTTTGGAAGGAGTTGAACACCATATTATGTCGTCTTCAACCTTCAAATCTGTAATTGTTTTCTTTTCTTTATTTAGTATGACTTAAATAATTTTAGCTTGAGATTTAGCATATATATATGAACCCTAGTTTTTCTATCTGATTTGGGATACATCGTATTTAATTGAAGTCATGTTTTATTCTCTGTTTATGTGTTTTGATTTATTGTCTGTTTTCCTTGCGAATGCATGCGTATAGGATTACCTTAATAGTAGTTAAATGGTCGCACAGAAGGGGTGTTTAACTATTTAAACACCACATAACGTCTAGTGTCCGATATTGGTCCTGACAACACCGATCCTAACTAGATAGTCATTAGGGTATGTTTTCACCACCATATCACCAATTGAAGGAATTGTATTGCTTAGGGCCTTGGTAGTGCTTGATAACCCTAAGTTTAGACTGCCTCGTGGTTGTGTCGTAGCCCCCTTATTCGCTCTCAAGGTCTAAGGAATGGAAATTTAGAATCCTGATTATTGCATATTACATGATGCACCCTTACATGTTAGAATAAACAAGACTAGTGGGGATTACTTGCCAATTTCCCAGGCTAAACTATCATACTATCTTCTTTTCTTTTATTTACTTTTCTTGTCTTTACTTTATTAGTTTTAATTTTTTCTTTATAAAAACCAAGTAAAAATCTCTTTAGCCTTTAGTTTCTTGCGTATTATCTGTTCTAGCTTTCATATTGACACTAGATAAATTGCATAAGTTCTCTCTAACTTTCGTAGTCTCTGAGGAATGAATTCTATTTATCATTATAACTTGCATACGTCTTGTATACTTGCAGAACCATGCTCAGCCTAAGGTGTTTATTTGCACTTATTTTATCTATTATTTTATCACACCTTAGGCGACACCAGTATTGGATAAGTCGAAAGAAATTATTTATAAACTTTTTGGTCCTTGTAAAAATTGGGAGAGACAAGATATTAAAAGAAGGCAGGATGAAGATAAAGCTTGGCTTAATAACCCAACACTTGAAGATGACGCTGAAATGGTTTGGATGTACGATGCATCCTTTAAAACTAATAAGGATCCAGCAGGAATAACGGCTATCGGAATTGACAAACTTGGAACGATCAGTAGGAAAACTAATATTAGATGCATAGTCAATAAAGTTATTGAAGGCGAATCATGTGCCATGATTATGGCCATGAGGTCGGCTAAAGACCTTTCTAGTCAGAGAGTTTCCTTTTACTCTGACAACCTTGAACTAATTCAAGGAATCTTGGGTTTGACCGGGCTCCACTGGAGTCTTAAACCTATTCTTTCAGAAGTAAGAAAATGGTTAGGTCAATGTTCACTTTGGAAAGTGGCTCATATTGATAGAAAAATCAACTCTACAGCGGATGCACTAGCCAAGTGTACTAGAAGGAATAAAGACTTATCTAAATGGACAGATTTCTCTCTTGTTGCTTCTAATATTTTCTTAACTAGTATGTGTAATAGTAATAGGTAATTTATGGTTTCTTTTGTTGACAAAAAAAGAACCAAAGAAATACGAAAGCGCAAATAGTTTAGTTGTAGTAATCATTTTTTTTCATACAATTGAGGCTTAACAAGTCGTAGTCAATCAATTAAGACAAAATAACTACACCCACTTGGGGGGTCTAATACCATCCTCAGAACCGCACAACCACTCCTATCCCGTGTTATACTGCTCCATAAGTAGTCCGGTGGATCATCATACTCTTTGGGACCCTTGAGTGAATCCACTCCTTTCTTAGCTAGCACGTCTGCATAAGTATTAGCCTCTCGATAAATGACACTTATCTCAAATCCGAGGTGATTCCTTAGCATCTCACAATTATCATGTCCGAAATTTCAAGTGATTTCTCTCTTTTTGTGATGAATAAATCCATTCACGAGACATTTTTTTTGGAGTTTATTGGGCCGAAGTGAGGGACTTTCCCTGTTATTTGTTATATTGCACTTTTACTTCCAATTTTGGACTTATAACTGTTTATAAAGATTTTTGTTCTTTAATGGTGTGTTTAATGTGTAACTTTTAGGTACATGCTTGATACAAGGGTCCAATATGAGGAGAAGAATTCAAAGAGTCAAGAGAAACCCCAAGTCAATGCGGAAATTGAGCTTAGAGCCACTGTGGAGAGTTGAAGCTTTTACTAGAGATTTTTCACACCTTAATGTTTCCGTCGCTAAGACTTTTTAGTGAGAGATATTGACTTGATTCCTTTTGATTTAGAAAAATCTTTAAGTTAGTGTCACGTGGGAAGTGACGAAAGTCAATTCGGAGTTAAGATGTAGAAGTTATGTTATTCCCACCCACCATGGTTCAAACCAAAAATCTGGTTAAGTAAAAACGGGTTAGGTCCTTCTAAACCTAATTTCCTAAACCTAAAGAGGGCACAACAATATTAGAAGCTATATAAGCTTATTTTTCAGCCCCATATGAGTACGCAACATTATCCAGACAAATTTTATCAGTCCAGAAGAGGAGGAGAAGCGCAAGAACAAAAAGAAGAGGAAGAACAAGGGTTTGTCTATGAACCCAGCCATTCTACCTCAACCATTGACCATCACGGTAACTTTATCTTGTGTTCTATTTTTAAACATGATTTTGTCTTTAGGTTTAATTATCTTTTCTTTATTTAGTGTTAATTCAGTTATGAGCTAAACTATTGCTGCTTGCGGATGCTTTAGTAATACATTTTGCTTAGCATTTGTTTTTGTAATTATATTTGGGATATCATATTAATGTTTAATTGAGTTGGGTTATAATTTATATTTCCATTGTTTGTGTAATTATTATATATACTCATGTGCTCTAGAAAAGTAACAAGAGCTGTCGTAATTGACCTAACACCCGAGCGTGGCGATATTACAGAACTAGTGCATAAGTACCTAGTGCCTTGAGCCGGTGGGTTCTTGCATGCTAGGTAGTCAATAGGGTTAGTGGGACTTAAGCCTACCTGAAATTCGAGAGGATTGAGCTAAGATCGCCCGTGCGGGGACCTAGATTGAACTAAAATCCCGATTAATGTTAACAACAAAACAACTCGCCCTTAGAAACAACAAAGTCAATTAGCGGTATAATCTATTACTTAGGAATAACCTCAAGCATCCATCTCATTGAGTTTATTTCCATTCTTTGTTAAATCTTAATTCTTAGTTTAATTCTATTTAAGTATTTTATCATAGTTGTTAATCATTACAAAAACCAAACAAATATTCTCCTATTTTAATTTTAGTGTTCCATTATTTGAATTACAAACTTCACGCATTTGCATTACTTTGAAAACCTTTAATCGCAATAATCCCTGTCGAAAACGAGAACCCTACTTATCATTCTTGCTTACCTACGATCCATACTCTACGGAGTCGTTCCCCCTATTATTTGTACTCCAATTCATCAACAAGGACAACAAAGGTCAACAACCCCAATTCAGGAAGCTACCATCGCCCTTCACTAGCGCATAAAGCTCTCTCGAATCAGTCTTAGTATACAAATCCTTAATGCCTTGACTCACCATCCATCTCAATCCGTAATGAAGCGCTAAGTTTTCCAAATGAAAGGGAGACTCCACCTTGCATGCTCCTAAAAAACCACCTAAGAAGGAACCATCCTCATCTCTGAGCAAGCCTCCTATCCCAGTCTTATTCCTGGCAAAATCACAACTACCATCAATATTAAGTTTAATTTTACCTCGGGATTTGACACATTTAACCGAAGTACTTTTTTAGGATTTGATAATCCCACCGTTACATTCTTTTCCCCATGCCAACGCAAAATCAGTAGCCCTTCTAACGGCATCCTTTTTAACCCATCAACACGAGGAGTTAAGGAAGGACGGTTATATATCGTGTAATTTATCCCGTGCCATATGATTTCTAGCGCCGCTGCAAAGACCAGGGGCCACTCGAGGCCCTCATATTTGAATTTTGAGGCAAGATGACAACCCATTCATTCCTTCATTACCACATCAGCTACTCCATAATCCTCATAGCCAAGATTGTTGCTCGCCTGGACACATGTCATCTCAGTCCTCCAAGTCAAAGCCTAATGACTCTGTAGCAATTCCTTGGGAAAATTACATCTCCCATTCGTTGCAACATGCAAACCATCTACCACAACACTTTGCTCCAGCTCAACATGCACATTACCCCTATAGGATGACTTCAACAGTCCAATATCTTTCCAAATAGCTGTAGCGATTTTACAGCTCAATAACACATGGCGCGCATCTTCTGTTTCCTTTGGACATATACTGCAATTATTTAACTCCATCACATTCCTTCTAATTAAATTTTTTGTTGTAGGAAGACGATTCCACACAATTTTGCATAACAATACCCGTAATTTCTGGGGACACTTTATACTCCATATCTTTCCCCAGTTGAATGATATGTCTGACACTATATTCTCGATATGCTCCACAGTTGATTTAACCAAAAAATTGTCCAGAAGGCTCGTGTCTCCATTTATAACTCACCCATCCACCCCAAGCACCTCCGTAACACCTATTTTAAGCAAATGGACTCCATAAATAATTGCTTTGCAAACAATAGAATCGCTAACCTTACTATCCCAGTGTAACAATCCATCTTTAAAATACTTATTTTTGAAGACCTCCACCCACTCAACTTTGTGATCTTTAAGTAGTCTCCACCTAAGTTTAGCTAAAAGAGCCTGTTACCCCCAGAGGCGGATCCAGACACTAAATTGAGGGGGGCTTAGAAATATATAGGAGTTCGGAGTTAATTTTTTTGAAATTTTTAAGGTAAAAATATGATACATAAATATATAACTACCAGTGTAAAAATGCAAATATGAGAATTTAACACTATCATGTTTCTCGTCTCTTTAGTTGATGAACTTAGCAGTTAGTATTTATCCAAAAAATATACAAATTAACCCCATTACACTAATTTATATAGTATCGTTAGTATTATATTAATATACTATATGTTATATTAATATTTTAATTTATAAATATGATGAACAAATTATCTAACGAAAATTAAACATTGAAGTAATATAAATAATAAATTACTAAGTATTATTACCCTTAAATTCAAAATAGAGACACGTATTCGTATACAAAAAATGCAATATTTAATAAGTCGATATTATGAAAATTAACACTTTAATCTAGCATTTTAAAAAAATATGATTTTTTTAGTTAAAAATTAAGATATAAGAATAAAGTTGCAATCTTATTCTTATTTAATATTGAACTTATTTTCGGATCAAATCATGTTTAAATTTAGTTTCGAAATGATTTTCTATTATTTGTATATTTGGAAAGAAGATAAAACAAATGCTAACATTCGAACACCTAAACTCCTTTCTAAATACTAATATGTAAAGATACTAAACCACTAAGCCACAATAACTTATGTGTTTCTTAGAACATGCATGTTATACATAAACGTTCAGAAGAAACTAATTATTTTTCGAGACAAAATTACATTTACGTATCATAAAATTTACGAGTTCAGGGGGGCTTGAGCCCCCCTGGTCCCACTAAGGATCCGCCCCTGGTTACACCTTTGTGCGATTTGTAACCGTAACCCTTCAACCGCCTTCGGTTTACACAAATATATCTGTTGGTATTTTTATATTAGAAAAGGAAACAATAGCAATGAATTTTAAAAAATAGGAATGAAAGAGCTGCAATAAAATTGACGAAAGATGTTTTTAAATAAAGGGAGAACTTTTTATTATAAGGAGTAAATGTTATACAAGGCTTTTGTTTGTGGCTGAGTGTGATGATACAAATGACCAAATGTCCTATTTATACTACATTGTGGCGGTGGATTTTAGTTTCTAGAATAAACTAGCATTAACACTTAATAGACAATCTCTAGTACCTTTAAGACATTTCTAGAGATTCCTATATACTCCTTCATAAGAATATTCTAGATTAATTGAGAAAAAAGAGCATTAACTTCAACACTCCCCTTTAATGCTCATTTTTGTAATTCCGAGCATTTCTCGTAGTGTCTCGAACTTTGGTCGTGAAAGCGCTTTCGTAAAAATATCCGCGAGTTGTTCTTCAGTCTTTATGTATTGAAGCTCAATCTGTCCTTCATTTGTCGCCTCTCGCAGAAAATGATATTTGATAGCAATGTGTTTAGTCCGGCTATGATGGACGGGATTCTTTGCCATTGCTATTGTCGACTTGTTGTCGCAGTAGATCTTTGTTGGTGTTTCTTGTTGCTCTCCCATGTCTTCAAGTATTCGTCTAAGCCATATTGCCTGACTTGTTGTTAATGCTGCTGCCACATATTCCGCTTCTGCTGAAGATTGTGCCACGCAGTCTTGTTTTTTCGATGACCATGAGAATATCCCTGAGCCGAGTGAAAATGTATAGCCTGAGGTACTCTTCATATCATCTACTGATCCAGCCCAATCGCTGTCTGTGTAGCCAGTCAGTCTTGAGTCAGCGCTAGGCTCGTACCATATGCCATAGTCCTTCGCACCTTGTAGGTATCTTAGTATGCTTTTTCCTGCTCCATAGTGGACCTGACTTGGACTATGCATGAATCTCGATAGTAGACTTGTAGAATACATGATGTCTGGTCTCGTAGCGGTAAGATATAGTAAACTTCCAATGAGACTTCTGTATGTTGCTGGATCTATCTTAGCCGAGCCGTCTTCTGTGGTTAGTTTTTCGTTGGTGACCAGAGGAGTAGCAACGGTCTTGCATCCGTGCATCTTGAACTTCTTTAGTAAAGTCTCTGTATATTTTTTCTGTGAGATGAATATTCCTCTCTTGTCTTGTATCACCTCAATGCCGAGAAAGTAGTGCATTAACCCGAGATCCGTCATCTCGAAGGTTTTCATCATGTCTTCTTTAAATTCCTTGATCATTTTCTCACTGTTTCCTGTATAGATGAGATCATCTACATAAAGAGAGACAATGAGTCTGTTATCATTACCTTGGGTTTTAATGTAGAGAGTAGGCTCGTTTTGACTTCTTTTGAATCCTCGATCAGTGAAGTAATTGTCAGTTCGACTGTACCATGCCCGAGGAGCTTGCTTGAGTCCGTATAGTGCTTTTTGTAGTCTTAAAACTCGATCTTCTTGACCTTTCTCTACAAACCCTTGAGGTTGCTCGACATATATTTCTTCTTCTAGATAGACATTGAGAAACGCTTACTTCACATCTAGTTGATAAGATCTTCCATTGCTTTTGAGCAGCCAATGCAATAAGTGCTCTTATAGTGTCTAAGCGTGCAACTGGAGCAAATGTCTCGTTGTAGTCAATACCTGGTAGTTGTGAGTACCCTTTAGCAACCAGTCTTGCTTTATGTTTTTGGATTGAGCCATCTGGGTTGAGTTTTGTCTTGTAGACCCACTTGACTCCGATGACTTCTTTGTTAGTTGGCCGATCTACCAACTCCCATGTTTTGTTTTTCTCGATCATTTTGATCTCTTCCTCCATTGCATTTACCCATTCTTTTTGTTTTGATGCTGCTTCAAATCTTTCGGGTTCCAAAGTCACAAAGTTACATGTTTGATATATGTCTCTGAGTGACCTTGTCTTGCCTGGTGTTTCTGGAGATGTCTCGTCATCGCTGGATGAAGATGAAGATGATCTTGGAGTTCTTGGTGATGTAGGTCCTTGAGTATTTTGTGGACCCTCTTCTACGGTATTATCCATGTTGCGCACCCTTGGTACCATAATATTTTGTATTTCCACCTTTCCTTCATCCCAATTCCATGCTGCATTTTCTTCGAACTCGACATCACGGCTGACAATAAGTTTCTTTGTTTTTATATAATAAGTTCTATAGCCTTTCGATTCTGAGCTATAGCCGAGGAATATTCCTTTCTCTGTCTTCTCTTCTAGTTTGTGTCTCTTCTCTTTTGGGATGTGCACATAGCAGATGCTGCCGAAGACTCTAAGGTGTTGTGCTGACGGCTTCCTTCCACTCCATGCTTCAATTGGTGTTTTATTTTGAACGGCCTTTGTTGGACATCTGTTGAGAAGATAGACTGCGGTGTATACAGCTTCTGCCCAGAATTCCTTTGGCATTCCTTTCTCAGCTAACATAGTTCTTGCCATCTCCATGACTGTTCTGTTCTTCCTTTCTGACACACCATTCTGTTCTGGAGCGTAGCCAATTGTTAGTTGGTGTTTGACTCCTTCATCGTCACAAAATTTATTGAACTCTTTTGAGGTATACTCCTTTCCTCGATCACTTCGAATGACTTTAATTCGTCGACCACTTTGATTTTCGACAAGATTTTTGAATTTCTTGAAGATACCGAATACTTCTGACTTTTCTCTCATGAAGTAGACCCAAGTTATTCTAGTATAGTCATCAATGAAAATGATGACGTACCTGTTATTTTCAAATGTTGGAGTTCTCATTGGTCCGCATACGTCTGTATGGATCAGCTCTATCACGTGTTTGGCTCTCCATGCTTTGCCTGAAGGGAATGATTTTCTGTGTTGTTTTCCTTCTAGGCATCTCTCGCACACGTCGTTATTTACTTGGATGGCTGGTAGATTTTTCATCATATTCTTCTGATGAAGAATCTTTAACCCATGAAAGTTGAAGTGCCCGAACCTTCGGTGCCATAGCCATGATTGGTCTTCTTGAGCTTTCATGGCCGTTTCAACATACTTCCATTGGATCGGAAAATTTCTTTGTTGCTTCATTTTTACTACAGCTATTTCTTGATTTTTATTTTTATTGTCATATATCGTGCACGAGTCATCTTTAAATAAGAGTTTATATCCTCTTTCCATCATTTGACCCACACTTAATAGATTTGTATCTAGTTTGGGGGACCAATAGTACATCATGGATTAGTCGCGTACCTTTTTGCGTGTTGACCGTGATTGTACCTTTGCCTTCGACCTTCACTAGATCTCCATTTCCAAGCTTGACTTGAGATTTGACCGATTTATCTATATCTCGAAAGATTTTTTCGTCACCGGTCATGTGGTTGCTGCAGCCGCTATCAATATACCAGGTGTCGTCTTTCAATTCTGAAGCAGCGTGACATGCGTAGAATAGGTTGTCTTTGTTTTTATTTTCTTCGGAGAAGTTAGTCTGGTGCTTTTGTTTGAACCGACAATCTTTCTCCAAGTGGCCAAATTATTCGCAACTCTTGCATTGCGGTTTTCCACGAAACCAACAATCTTTTTCAAGATGGTTAGTTTTTTTACAGATACGACATGGTGAATATTTTCTTGATCTTTGATTAGATTCGCCATTTTCTCTGCTTCTAGAATTTTCTCCAAATTTTCTCCCCCCATTTTTAGAATTTTGAGACCTTATGTTGAGTTTAGACTGAAATGCGTTTGCCGTGGATTCATTTTCACGCATACTTAGTCTTCTCGTAAGCCTCTAGAGAGCCTACCAACTCTGTTACTGACAGAGTTGCTATATCCTTAGTTTCTTCAGTAGTGGTTACTATCGGATCGTATTTAGCAGGAAGAGTAATTAATATTTTTTCCACGACCCTTTTATCAGTTATATCATCTCCATAGGCTCCTAGCTGATTTATTATTTCTCGTAATTTAGTGTAATAATCTTTATGGTCTCAGATTCTTTCATTTTCATATTTTCTAATTCCCTTCTTAGAGTTTGAAGTTTAATATTACGTACCTTTACGTTTCCTTGAAACTCCTCTTTTAACGTATCCCAAGCTTGCTTCGCCGTAGTAGCACCGCTAATTCTTGGGAATAGTGACTCCGCCATAGCCATTTGTATGCTGTAAAGCGCCAAATTATCTTTCTCCATCTCTTTAGTTAATTTTTTTTTCTCCGCAGCAGATATAGTTGACATATTTTCGGGAACAGTATATCCCTTGTCAACAATATCCCATAAACTTTGGGACATGAAATATGTTCTCATCTTGATTGCCCAATAGTCGTAATTTTCTCCCGAAAAAATCGGGATCGGAATTTGGGTATTGTTTAGGAAAGTGGCCATGAGAATATTATATAGTGGAGGTATTTTTGCGGAAGCTAGTTATCGCCTAGTTAATAACCGGACGTGGCTCTGATACCACTTGTTGGTATTTTTATATTAGAAAAGGAAACAATAGCAATGAATTTTAAAAAATAGGAATGAAAGAGCTGCAATAAAATTGACGAAAGATGTTTTTAAATAAAGGGAGAACTTTTTATTATAAGGAGTAAATGTTATACAAGGCTTTTGTTTGTGGCTGAGTGTGATGATACAAATGACCAAATGTCCTATTTATACTACATTGTGGCGGTGGATTTTAGTTTCTAGAATAAACTAGCATTAACACTTAATAGACAATCTCTAGTACCTTTAAGACATTTCTAGAGATCCTATATACTCCTGCATAAGAATATTCTAGATTAATTGAGAAAAAGGAGCATTAACTTCAACACAATATATCCCACGAGACCCAATGAATTTTCCTATTCTCATCAGAGAACCCCCAAATAAAATCCCTCACAATCCGGTCTATCTCCTCGTAGACGTAAAACGGAAGTCTCATCACCTTCATTTTAATACGTTGGTATTGCACATAATACTGATTGATCTAGTGTAACACGATCTGCAAGTGAGAGTGTTTTTGCCTTCCACGCTGCTAATTTCCCCCTTATTCTCTCCATAATTCTTTTATATAACCCCTTGGGTAAATACCCAAATTGAATAGGTGCGCCCAAATAGGTTCCAAAAGACTCACTAAGGTAAAACCCGCCCACTGCTTCTTTACAAAATATATCCAGCATCTCCTGTATCCGATTTACCTGAGAAAGAGAGGCTTCTCTAAACAGAATTAAGTCATCAATGAAAAAAATACGAGAAAGATTTGGACCTTGTCTCCCCATGCTAATAGACTTCCAACTTCCAGTATCACATAAATCCTGTATAAGAAGGAAAAACGCTCCATACACATGATGAAAATGTACGGAGAGAGCGGTTCCCCTAGGAGAATTCCCTTGAAAGGCTTAAGGGATGGTAAAGGATCACCATTCCATAAAACTCGCATTTCATTTCATGCCATACTTGACATAATAAAACGCACCCAACTCGTAGGAAAACCAAAAGGCGTAATCGTATCTTCAATAAATTCCGCAGGATTTTGTCATACGCCTTAGCTAGATCAATTTTCACCGCGATGATTCCTTTTTTCCACTTCATTTGTCTCAATCTATGATCCACTTCTCGAACTAGAACAATATTATAAGTTGTAAACCTTCCTGGCAAAAAACTACTTTAACAAGGACCAATTATATCAACGAGTAAAGGTCTAAGTCTATTGACCATAGCCTTCATAATAATTTAAGAAGGAGAATTGTAAGGTTAATATGTATAAATAAACAATCCATGTTTGGATCTGGAACCTTTGGAATAAGATGAATATGCTTTTTGTTTAGCGTAGCCGACAAGCACCCACATTAAAGCGCTTCTCGAATCACGGAACCTATAGATAGTCCCACCGTCTCCAAACATTTCTGATAAAAGGCTGCAGACATCCTATTAGGGACAAGGGCCTTTGATTTCTCCCATTTTGTGATAAATATATACCCTTAGGAGACATCATTTTAGGTGGAAATCAGACTTATTTGATAGACTTTTATGCTTATTTTAATATATTGCACTATCTCCCTTTGAAATTATGTATTTGCATTTTTAGAGTTTTTGTGCGATTAATTTGTTTGTTTTTAGTATAAAGTTCCTAGCTACATGGATGCTATGGAGCACCAAGATGAGGAGGATAAGTGAAGTTTAAAGTATTAGATCAAGCGAAGAGGTTAAAAGAGAGAAAGCACCACACAAAGCGTTGACGAAAAGTGAAAATCTAGATAACTGTTACTAATTGCTTATTTCGAGCCACATTGGCACTGATTTAGGTCTGGTAATCAAAGGAGAAATTTGCGCCTCTGAGTTAGCGCGAATTGAGGACTAAAGTCAGGTGATTTGGACGTAAGACGCAAAAGTTACGGCTGTTTTACTAAAGGGTGTACAACAGTTACGGGATTCACTAATTTGGACTTGGGTTTTTTATCATTTGACTTAATATTATTAAATAAAATCCCAATCCGAATTAGTGTAGTATAAATAGCCTTTTAGACCTCATTTTTTTAGTACACTTCATTATTTTCTAAAATCCAGAGCAGAGCAAAAGGCAGAAGAGAGAGCAAGAGCTGGAGAATTCCTATTCTTCCAACAACAGCTCAATCCAACACCTTAATTAGGTTATTTATCTCATTTATGTAATTTAGGATAATGAGTGCTTCTATTTTATTTTCAGTTTTTACTTTGAACATGAGCTGAATTCATTAGTACTTGAGAATCGCATTTATGGGTTAAGTTCTAGTTTATTCAATTAATGTTTTTCCGAATTTAGGATTTATAATTTAAACTAAGTTGGGTATTTTGTATTAACTATTCAATTAGAAATAGGTTCGAGTAATTAGACAATTCACTTAGTGGCTAGTGATCATCCGACGGGAGGGGGGGGGGGTTTAATTACAGACATAGGTAATAGACGTGTGGTCTCCGTCATTGAGTGACAGGCTTAACTAACCACATAGCCAATAAGGTAAGAGACTTCACATAGAAAATAGATATAATCACCTGGGAGGGGTTTGTAGTACCGTAATTTAGCTCCTAAGTCCGTCCGATAGGTGGTTAGAATATATTAGAGCCTCGACTAGTACACAAATACCAGCTTTGCCCTTAAACGAAGACATTAGTTGTATGAACTTAGGTGGATCCCTTGCGAGACTCAAGTACTCTTCTCATCTGTGCATCCACACTTCTTTTCTTTCAATTTATTTACTTTATGTTAATATTTAATAATTTATTTAATTGCATACATTAGTTTAATATTCAAAACCAAAACAAAAACCATTATCATTTATTTTTCTGTTTTGCAATTACTACTACTTTTTGATAAACACTTGAGTTATATTGGTTCAATCCTTGCGAACATTCTGTTTATTTGATTATTACTTGGACGACCCGTACACTTGCGGTTAGTGGATCCTTATATTTATTGCTTAATTTTATCACGCCCCAGGACCCACCAGCCTTCATCGGACTCGAATGAAACACACATCCCAAATTTCCTTATTAGAAAAAGGGGCGCTAAGGACCTAGGCTGCCTTCCCACCAATAAAACCCATCTGAGGAAGAGAGAACACTCCAATGGGATCCCCAAGAGCTTCATACAATTTCTCGAAGTAATATCGGACCAGACCTTTCAAATCCCCCACTCTTTCAACCCAATTTTGATTACTATCCAATAACCTAACGCATTTCAACCTCTTCTTCCTTAAAATTGTTGACAAATGGTATAACCAAGTAATTCTCTCTCCCGGCGCAATCCATGTCTCTTTCGATTTCTAGACGCACGTTATCTCCTCTTGTTCCAACACACTCTTGTACTCATCCATAAGTCGATTACCCAAGTGCCGAAGTGATGAGTTATACAAATTATGTAAGGCTTTCGGAATACCCCTTAACCATGTTTCCAGGTGCTTTTTCTTTTATTTAAATCGCCAAAGCTTTCTAATTTCCATTTTATCTAGATACCTATGAATTTCCTCAATTCCCGACCCAATTTCGAGGTTCTCCCCTTCCCGTTAATCTTTAACGAAATCCTAAAATCCTTTATGAAGACACCACGGGGCCTCAAACGGAATCGGGGGGGGGGGGGGGGGGGGGTGAACTCTTGGATTCTGTACGGGGCAATTTTTTTTTAAATAGGCATACATTTTTTCAAGTTGCTCCATAATACGTTGACCCGTATTCCAAAAATCACACCATGTAAAGCGTGGCCCTTCAAACCCCAAGTCAATCAACCCACAACTTTGTCACCACTATTCAAACATTTCCATTCGCCTCGAGACACCTATAACCCCTCCTCTTTTATCCTCTTCTTTCCCAATTTGATTAATATCACCCGCCACTAACCACAAAATTTTTAAATTATGAAAAGCTTGGTAGAGCGCATTCCACAGTTCCTCTCTTTCTTTATAATGAGTACGAACATAAATAGCGGGAAAAAACCCATGATACACCCCCAACTGACTAGCCTCTATATTAATCACTTGCTAGCCAGCTGACAAAACTCGAACCTTACTGAGTTATCCCAAATAAGCCATATACTTCCCTTGTAAAATTAGTAATCAACACAAATAGATGTATCTTCTTTAAGAGTGCTAATAATCTTATCCGCCTTAATTCCACTTACACGTGGTTCAACAATTATTGTAAGCCATACTCTATGACTCAACATCATATCTTTTACCACTCACCGAAACTTCAATTTAGCTGCACCATAGCAATTCCAAATAAGGATATTAAGAGCTTGCTTTGACGAACCCGGTTTTACCTAGATTATGTGTTGAACATATCATTAAATAATAATTAATAAGTGACTGATAGGCGTTACCCGAGTGCACATTAGAGTAACGGTGTGGACATCACCACATCATCACCGATACACTCTTTTTCTCCATCAACTAAATTTTCAAATGGCGAGTCTGGCACCTGACTCTCCCACATAGGCTTGTCAAAATCATCTCCCATATTTG
The DNA here is from genome assembly GCA_029959085.1 of Nemophila menziesii. Taxonomy (NCBI): domain Eukaryota; kingdom Viridiplantae; phylum Streptophyta; class Magnoliopsida; order Boraginales; family Hydrophyllaceae; genus Nemophila; species Nemophila menziesii. Next base: position 856,296 of record JARWIR010000119.1, on the reverse strand, counting down.
CATTTAACCCAGTGGCTGGATGCAGTCCCGAGGATTAGAATCTGCTCCCAGGTCAGCAGCAGTAGGTCTCGACTTTGTCACCTTCTCAACCAGAGATCGTGGATTATTACAATTATTACATCATTAAGTCCCTGTTCTTTTAGATTTTCCTTTTTCACCCCTGAACTACTACCTTGATCACCAGTGCTCTTTGTTTTTCCTTTCTTATTCTGTGTTGCATTTGATTTTTTATATCCACTCGAGGCTTCCTTGTCCTTAACTTTCAATGACGCCCCGAATTCTCTAACCTCTAACACGGTTTGGAGAGATCTTTGTTGTTTGAAATTTGGACCCACAACCCCCGATGACCACCAGATTCCCCCACTGTTCCATGCGTTGACCCATTAGTAACAACACCTTTTCCTTTATTATACCAACCACTCGCCCCAAAATTCTGACCGTTAGTCTGAACGTGTTTCCATGCACGACCCTCTTTCCCTACCTCCTCTTCATCCACTCTTAAAGGCTCGAAACGCGACCACAGACCCTTGGCAAAGCTAATCTTTTGCCCGTTTTGACCACTAGTACCACTGCTTTACCCATAACCTCGATTTCCCCGTTTCCCATATTTCTCCGTTGCCGCTGAAATAGCTTCTCCATTTATAACCGGTGAGACTCGCATTAGGTTCCCCGCACCACTAGTACCCTGAGCATTTTATCGCATTCAGGGTCAATTATCCTTGCGGTGCCCAAATTTGGCACATCCAAAACATATAAGACGTAAGCCCTTGTATTCCACCTTACGCACATCCCTACCAATACGTACTTCCGGCGCTAGCGGTTTGCTAAGGTCAATTTCAATTGCTAACCTTGCATAATTACCTTTAAGTCTCCCGTTCGTAAGTGGATCGGTTCACTGCTCAACCAATTTTATCGCCTATTTACTTAGTATTCTCACCGTAAAATTGTGCATCCCAACATTCGAAACTCTAACCCATGCTATTGTTGTTGTGATCGCGTTAAAACTTGGCGTCCATTATTTCACAATAAGATAAAATGGTCAAGAACCATCCACGGACCTTCCGAAATAGCAAAATTGTAGTCCTCCCTTACGGCAAACTTAACCATATAACAATCATATTCCACATCAACCAACTCAATTTGTCCTACTAGGTTTCAAGTGATATTTGAAACCTATAACCATAGGGGATATTACTTTATGACTAGGAAATTTTAAGCACATATGGGAATCTATGACTAGGAAATTTTTGAAGTGTTCATTTATGTTCACGAGTAATTAATTAGTATTAGTACATGTAAGGCACTGGAAAATAATTGGAATGATACAACAATTTCTTTGCTACAACCATATAATAATACAATCTCCCTTGGTAGAGGGAGTAAAGCGAAAAAATAATGGAAAAACATCATGTCTATGATAATGGTGAGAACATCTACTCTTACATGATCCTAGTCGAACTGAAACCACCTCCCGTATGGTGATTAAGTAACATTATTGATACAACAGCCTCTACAAGGAAAAATAAATTAAAAATTGGTCAGAGAAGTTAAACGAAGAAAAAGAAATCAAGTAATAAAGTATATTTAAGAAGGCGGATAACAACAAACCATCCACGCCTAACAGATGAGCCAAATTAACATTGTTTTCAATAGTTGGACATGATTTTCTTAAAGAGTTCCTTTGGTGCTGGGATAGGGAAAAGTTCAACTGTTAGATGCAGTTCGAAAAGTTGTTTTTGGTTAATTGTAAAAAGAAAAATACCTGGCAAATCCGTAAATCTTTCATACTGCTCATATGCCTGTCCAATGAACATTTCGACTCCTGTAACAATTTCGGCTCCAGATTCTTGTGCTTCACGAAGTAATCTAGTAATTTTAGGTGTGTATACAGCATCAAAAACTAGTGAATAATATCTCAGAGCTTCCTAAAAAATGGAGAGTTATTGAGTCACAATATGAAAAGAGTAGCAAAGAAGAATAAAGGCAGACCTTAGAAATGGGGGTCTCATCTACTTTAGGTTGCATACCAATGGAGGTTGTATTTGCAAGAATCATATCATTCTCTGGATGGAAGTTACTTAACTCAGCTAGAGATACAGCCTGTCCTCCAATTGCATCAGCTAGTTCTCTAGCACGACCTTTTAGGGGAATAACAAGACAAGTTATTATTAAAAAATAATTAAAAAAAGAAAGAAAGAGTAGTCATTATGAAAAGAGATCTGACCATAGGTACGATTAGCAATTACAACTCTGGCGCCCTTTTGTTTTGCACCAAATGCAAGAGCCTTACCAGCCCCACCAGCACCAATGACTACAAATAATCTACCAGACAAAGGGGACCCGGTCCCACCACTAAGATTGTGCCCACCTTGTAAGCTTTCTTCAATAGCAGATATTGCACCAAAATAGTCTGTATTGTAACCAAATAATTTCCCATCGGTCTGTCTCCTGATAATGCAATTTACTGCCCCTATTGACTGAAACCAAAATAGTGAAATTAAGTACTCTTCCAAAATCATCAAATTACTAAAATTACCTTGGCTGTAGGATCTACTTCATTACAGGACTCCAATGCAGCTTCTTTATGAGGAATAGTGCAACTGCATATAGTAAAGATACATCATGGATGCATTTTTATATGTTAATACTAATAATACCAAACCTGAATCCTACAAAGTCGATGGATGAATAAGTCTGCAAAAAGCTTGCAATATCATCAACCAACAAATGTATGTAGACACCATTAAAGCCAACAGATTTAAAAGCTGTGTTGTACAGTAAAGGTGCTTTGCTGTGGCCAACAGGTTTGCCAATGATTCCATATATTTTTGTGTCGGGACCCAGTAAACGAAAATTATATAAATTCAATAAATCATCAATTGTTGGTTGCCCAGGTGCTGATACTTTTGCTGATTCCAGTGTACCAAATGTGAGATACCCACCATACTTTGGGCAAAGTATTCGTGACATTACTCCTCTTTCTCCCATGGCAAGGGCTATTATAGGCACCTATAAATTATCCATCTCAGTTAATGAATACACGAAACTATACTTCATCTTTGATACAAAAATGTAATAATTCCATTTTACCAAGGATCCAAGACACATTTTCATATTATATAGCATGCGGAATTAATACTATTTATCACTTAACAATCAACTCATCTAAATTTAGAAGCTGTTAGATGGGTTCAAGAATTCATTTATTGTGGATTATGACTTTTCTATAAATAGTTGGCTTTATTTAATATGAAAATTAACTATCCATTCTATCATCTTTCAAGTCATTGATTAATAATAATTATTTAGCAGAAGGGATGACCTTAGAATGGACCATAATTTGAAAAACACGTGCAACATCAGTAATATCCAAAGCAGTTGTAGCAAACTTGACAATGTCAGCACCAGTTGCTTGTATTCTTGCTACAAGACTACCAAGCTCTTCAGTAGATGGGGTTTTTTCATAGTTGTGAGAAGAAACTATTATTTTGCACTTCTCCGACTTTTTACCTTGTAAGGAACTATAAAACTCATCTGCAACCTTCACAAAAGTCAACACATATGAGCTTACAAAAAACAAAAGCATATGAGTTGTAATCTTAAAAAAGCATACCAGAAGCTCAACATCAATGTAATCAGCTCCTAAATCCATGGCAAGTTGAAGTGCATCTCGACGACTTTTTTCATCACCTGCATATTCGCCTCCTTCCCATTTTGGTCTACAAAATAATACCAAGGTTAATCTACCGAATGAAACATAAAATTTGCTAGTTGATTTGATACCTGTATGTAAAGAGAGTAGGCAAAGGGCATTGTTTGATCAAAATCTGAATATCAATGCTTGGATTGAAGCTCTTTAAGTAATCTAACCGAACTTCCACAAGATCACCACCACTTGACTTTGCCATATGCATCAAATTTATCATCTGATCCACAGTGTCCGCCATTATTGGAACACAGATCAAGCTTGGATTTCTCCTTACTCCTTCACTGCTCTCCATTATATTCAACCCACAATCAACCTCAGATGCAACCTAATCAATTAAACAACAAAAGAGTCAAATTTCAAAACCAACCCCAAGAATAAACCTTTATCCCCAAAACTTCTGATCCTTCTCTCTAAATTTCATCTTACTTCTCAACCTACTTTTTCCTCTCCTATGGGTTCATCTATATTTGTTCTTTTTCGGCCTTGGCCAGTGGAGTCTAAACCTGGCCGACAATATTTCTTTAAAGCTTTTAGTTGTTTTAATTGTTGTTTTTTGAACAATTTTCCTCATCTTGTTCCTCTAGGTCCAACCAACTTTGATAGCACTTATGGTGGAGGGCTAATAATGATTTCAACTATTGGAGTTTTCGAATGTCACTTATGTTGATTTCTTTTGAAACTGGATCATGGACTCCTCGTGGATGTGCTTAGGTTCTTCATCCATTTGATTGATTGATTGATGAGGTGGAGGCAATGTTTATTTGATGGCTTGCTAGTAAAGATGAATCTGTGTTGTATTTTTATCTTATCTTGGATCTTGTTTTGTGTATTTAATTAAGCTTTCTCGTATGTAATATTAAGTGTTTAATTATTAATACCTTTAAAACCATTTTAATTCAGATGTCACAGCAGAATAGAGCAGATCTTATCAATATGTTTTATCGACTCGATGTCTTTTACCTTACAAACACTTACCTTCCAGAAAAATCAATATCAGAGCTACAATTTTAAGGTCTAAACTTTTTTTATATTAATTACTAATCCAGCAAACTCTGATCCAGAAAATGAAATCTAACAGACCAATAATCAATAAATTAAAGCAAAATATATAATATAAAAATATAGTGCTTGTAGTTGGTGGGAAGAAGTGAAAAAAAATCACTAGTTAAAAGCTGATGGAGTATGAGTATAATAATCTACATGGATTTAGGGACAATTCATTTAAAACCTCTTAATTCCGTTAGTTCACTATAACACTTGGCATTAGATGATAAAATATACAAAACAAACAGATAACAGGCATTATTATAATAGTTAGGCTGTTTAGAAGAAAAAAGAGAATCTGGAATGGTGAAAGAAAATGAAACTTACCAACTCCATTTTGTGAATTCTGTAGATGTGCAGCTAGAGTGGAACAAAAAAAAAAACTAAAGTGGTGAGTGTGTTTTGAGCTAGAGCTCTGAATATGTGTATATATTTGATGTGACAGGTTGTGGTAGTTGTTGGGAATATCAAACGTAGGTAATGTGTAGATATCATCTACTATGGTAAGTGATATTCCTAACGAATAAAGATTTCCTTTTTACTTTTTTCATGAATCCGACAAAGATTTCAAATTTTACCCAATATCCACTACATTTCTTTTTTTATACATTTATTTAGAATTATTTTGATTTCAACAAATTTCTAATCCAAAATCTCTTGACCATGAGATATTAACCTTTACCACTTAAACAAGAAGTATTAAAATTAACCAAGAGATATTAACTTTTTAAGATCTCAGAGGCATGTAAAATATTAACAAAAACTATTTAGTTAAGTGATCAATGTTACGATAACTAATTGAATATAAAAACTAAAAAACTTTCATTCTCTCTATATATAATAGTTGAAGTATACATTGCAAACTCTACACTACAGGCTATATATTGTCATCGGGAAAAAACCATAATAACATTTTTCCAGATGTACTCTCTTACCTATAGCATATGCTATATACAGTTACTATATTTTTTACTCACAAGAAAGGAAAAAATTTCGCTAAGCCAAGAAAAAGGCATTAATCTTTTTATACGGCCTCAGACCACTACAACATCCTAATAAAATCTTCCCACTAACTACTCCTTTTAAACATAACTAGAAAAGAAAATTGACAAAAACCTTCAATCTCCCATCTATTCACATTGAACTAATCCAAAACAAAACACCTCTATGGGTTTTGTTTTACTGTCTTCTTTCTTCTCGCTGTTTTCTCTCTTCTTCTCTCTATTCTCTCTCTTCGCTTCACACTCAGACTGGGACAAAAAACAAAGAAAAAATCTCTTCAGTCTCACATTCTCACATTCGCCGCTCTTCAACACTAGAAGATCGTCGCACCATGTTGTTCTCTTGCACAAGGAAACCGCCGCCCCTAGTGGACCATTCTTCACACTCAGATTGGAACAAAAAATAAAATGAAATCTCCTCATATCTCACCTTCTCACCTACGCGGCTACGCCGCTCTCTCCTGCACCCCGCCTCCACCATCATCAAACCGGCTTGCACGAAGAGCCCAAATTAAGGTAAAATATTGATTACTTTTTAACCTAATTTCATCATTAAACCTGTTTGATCACATTTCATTGTTTTTTTAAAATAAAAAAAAATTCATTGTTTTTAAACGTTGATTTTTTCTTTCCTTATTATATATGTAAGAAGTAAGGCGCTGAAGCGCTGAGCGTGGTGAGAATTTCTATTTGTTTTTTGCTCCGTAGAGTGTGAAGAGATTTTGTTTATGTTTTTTCCAATGCGAGTTTGAAGAGATTTTCTTTTTGATTTTTGTTACAATGTTGAGTGTAAACTGTGAAGAGATTTTTTTTCCATTGCTTACGAAATTTGTTAGGTTTTATTATGATTCACTATTTTTAACATAAACGAAATATTTCATTGTTTTGCAGTAACTATTAGTTCAACACAACTGCTGGAGATACTTTGAATTGGGTACATACCCAGCTGGGTATATACCAAACACGAGCATGAAATTTTACATGGACAAAAGCCAATTGGATATGTATGGGTACGCACCTAGTTGATCTTGGGTACATAATTTTAGTTTTTTATAGAGAAAAAAAGGCATAACTTCAATGTTTGGTACCCAATGTTATAGTGTGTTATTACTCGTTAGGTTGATTTGCTTGTGATATTTGGTGGATTTATAGTTATCGAGTTTGTAAGGGTACGTGCCAAGTGGACCTTGACACAATAGCTTGAATTTGGTTAGCTAAATAAATACAGACTCATCTTCCCTACTTTGAATTGGGTATGTATCACAACTCCTTTATTGTGCTAAATTGTTATTTTGCAAAAGTAGATTGAATCAATTAGGGTTTAGATACTAATTTGTTGGGTCTTTAGGTACTGATTTGTTTTGTAAACTAAGTAGTACTAGCATAACATTATTTCGTATGTAAAATATATTTAAGATTGGCACATACCTGTGTAATGCAACAAGACTTTTATACCCATCAAGTGGAATGTATATTTAGTGTAGGTTGAAAATGGTAAAAATATAAAATAAAACTACTGATGGGGTACAAATATGTTTGTCAGGTACGAAATGTATTAATGGGTATGCACCCTTTGTTTGGAATAGAATCGTTAGTTAGGTACAAAATGTTTTGGTCGGTGTAGGTGTAACTGGTAGTCAATTGTTTGTTGGGTACGAAATGGTTTAGGTATATACCCATCAAATGTACTTAAGATGGGTACATACCTGTGTAATGCGATGGAACTTGTATATTCATCAAGTGGAAATGTATATTTAGAGTAGGGTGGAAATGGTGAAATAAAAAATGAAACTGCTGATGGGTATGAATATGTTTGTTAGGTACAAAATGTATTTTTGGTTACATACCCTTTGTTTGGAATAGAATCGTTAGCGAGGTACAAAATGTTTTGATAGGTGTAGGTGTAATTGGTAGTCATTTGTTTATTGGGTACAAAATGGTTTGCTTCGTACACTTAATTAGGAATGGAAGTTTTAGTTGGGTACAAAATATTTTACTGGGTACGTACCCTTTATGTGGATTGAAGATAGTCCTTTTTTCTATGCATTGTGATTAGGGTTAGATTTAGTTGTTTGATTGCAGCCGCTGATTATTTATGTAAGTAGAAAGTTGTGATAATATATGGATTTGGTACGTACCCAAGAGTCGAACAACTGCACTATGATATGAATATAATGGATACGTACCTTTGGTAAACATCAAAAGGTAAATACATATGTAATTAAAGTATATATTTGATGTAAGGGGAAACTAATATTGATATATAAGTAGCCACTTTGTGTATTGGGTACAAACATATTTTGGCAGGTACATCACAGTAATATGAATAAATGTAAAAAATCAATCTAGTTATGTATTTTGCTTGACTGTATATAAAGCTACACTTAAACTTAATAACGTCTGATGATATGATAGTTTCAGAAAGATAAGGAATATAGGTCTACTTTTCAAACAATCTACATAGCTTTTACGAATAACAAAGTTACGAGTGACTGTGTAGATGCCCTTGCGTTCTCACCATATTATGGGCTATTTATAGGTTTGTACAAACTTAAATGCGACGAGAAGTTGCCAAAGAAAGAGAATCTTATATGTGACGTATTAGATAAATATCAACCGAGCGAGGAGGCTTTTGTTATTACTGGGGTATCGATGCATGTATTTGCAAATAGCATGCGACTAATATTGGGTGTTAAAGATGGACCCTCTAAAGTACCAAGTTTTAAAAAGTTAGACCTTCGCCAAACCAAATGGTTCAAAAAAATATTCCCTGGAGAACGAGCGGTAAAATGTTAATGAGTGAGGTAAAGAAAGTAATCGCAATTTGTTTCAAGGAAAGAAAAAGGTGTAACCGTAAGATATTTACAAGATGCACGAACATGCTAGCCATGTCTACCATTTTCTACCTATCATCCTCTGGAGGAATAATAGCATAGCATACGAAGATGTTTAATAACCTAGCCCAGTTGAAGGACTGTAATTGGGCTCAACACATATCGTATTCCTTAATGAACTCAATTAATAGTTTAGTTGAAGGATGTTGCATAATGTTGTTGGTAATTGATTAAATTTTGTTCGTTTGCTTTGTGTTAAGATTTATTGAACTTAGAACATATGTATAATTGACATCCTTGGTTTTATGAGCATGTCAAAAGATCGAAATGGAACCGGTTGATGAAAAAGCAATTCAACGGGTGTCTAAATGGCTTGCTTCTGAGACACCTACCAATTTCAAAGTTGATGTCTCCATATTTGTGATGAATTAATATATTCATGAGACATCATTTTAGGTGCATTATATTATTTATTAAGGGATTTTCCCCATTTATTGACAATTTCTTAATTCATGCATTGATCTGGAGATTTATTACTTTTAGAGCATTTTTGTATAAATTGTGTGTTAAATGTGAATATATGAGGTTCTAATTGCAAATTCAGTTCATCCACCTTAGCATTATTAGTCCATCTGTCTTCAAGAATAAAGGTTTTGTTGCCTTTACCTACTGAATGATGAATGTATTTCTGAGTTAAGTCTCTTATTTTGAGAAACTTTCTCCAAGCCATGGAACAATATGTATGGGATCAATGTTCCATACACACTTTCCCCTCAAACAGTTTGCATTAACCCACTGAGCCCATATGTTAGTATTAGACTCATAGAACCTCCAAAAAGCTTTAAGCGTAGCAAATTCATTGATCTTCTTCAGACTAGACATTCCAAGTCCCCCTTCTTCATGAGTTTTACAGAGAGATTTCCATGATACTTTTGTTCCTCTATAATCATTAGTGTTTCCTTTCCATAGGAATCTTGAAAAGGTACTTTCAAGTGTTTTAATTACCCTCTTAGAAAGAATCATCACTGAGCACCAAAATCTTACTTTACTTTGAAAAACCGTTTTGATAAGATGAAGTCTACCAGCAAAGGAAAGAAATTTGTGCATCCAACTATCAATGCTTGAGCAAATGTTTTTGACAAGAAGTTGACACGCAACTTCATTTGGAGCTTTTGTAGTAAGTGGTGTTCCAAGGTATCTAACAGGAAGGGAACCTTGTTTTACATTAAGGATTAAGCAAAGATTTGAGTAGAGTATTTGATCATTTTCACTGTAGTAAAGTTCATGTTTTTTCTAGGCTAATCTTTAATCCTGAGAGTCTAAAGAAGATATTAAAACCTTCTTTAAGTTTAAGGGCAGAGGAAGTGTCCCCATTGAAGAAGAGTAGACAATTATCAGCAAAGATGAGGTGATTGAGTCTAAGCTTGAAACATCTTGGATGGAGGGTCAATTGAGATGAATTTCCCACTCTATCCATTAATGCACTAAAGGCTTGCATACAAAGAACGAAGAGGTACGATGAGAGAGGATTACCTGCCTCAAGCCTCGTTTTCCTTTAAACAAACCATTCAATTCTCCATTTATGATCAATGTGTTCGAGACTGAGTTGAGTAGCATGATGATCCAATTGATGAAGACTAAGTAGAACTTCATGGCCTTGAGTATGTTGATAATGAAGTTGTGGTTGACCAAATCAAAAGCTTTTTATAGGTCAAGGTTCAAATTGCATCTTGAGCTATTATTATTCATGTCATATCCTTGAACAGTGATATGAGCTACAAGGACATTATCAGCTATATTCCTTCCTTGAACAAAAGCTGCTAGATTAAAAGAAATTAGACCTGGAAAGAAGAGTTTAAATCTATTAGAAATCAAGATAGACATAGACTTGTAAATGATATTACAACAGACAATAGGTCTGAAGTGCTTCAAAGTGCTAGGATTTTGCACTTTAGGGATCAAGACCATATTTGTAGTATTAACTTGTTTCAGCATCTGAGTATTAACAAAGGAATCTTTAATAGATGTACAAACATCATGGCCTATGATAAGCCAGGTTGATTTAAAGAATGAACTTGTAAAGACACCATGCCTTGGGGATTTGTTTTCATTAATGGAGAATATAGCTTCCTTGATTTTTTTGTTAGTGAAATCTATGGTTATAGAGTTGGCTTCATTCACCTTCAATTCGTTTTGTATGAGTTGTTCAAGTAGCTGAGTGGGAATGGACTCTTCTTGATGATCTACTCTACGAAGGAGATTTTCAGAATGTTCTATGAAATCTAAATTATTGTCTTGGCTATCAGTGATTTGTGTACCATCCTCAAGAGTAATGGCAGTAACTTTGTTGTGTATGGTCCTGAATTTGATGAATTTATGGTAGAATTTTGTTCCAAGATCAAACTCTTGAGCCTAGAGAACTCGAGATTGTTGTTTTGTGTTAGCCTTTTGGATTTCAAGCAGTTCTTCAAGTTTTGTTCTTAGCAATTTTTCTTCCACTAAGTTTGAGAGATCTCCATTTCGTATATTTTGCTGCAACTTGTTAATTTTGGTATTAAGATACTCAGTTTCTGAATTGTTGAAGGAGAAGTATTTCTTCTTAAAGATCTTCAATCTTTGCTTAGGTTTCTTGAGTTTGAAGACAAGTTTAAACATGGATGTTCCTTCAGGTTCAATCTTCCATGCTTCAATCACAAAAGGTAAGGAGG
>JARWIR010000119.1:600000-837500 GCA_029959085.1 Nemophila menziesii | reverse complement strand
GACAGAATCAAAATTATGTTCAAAGACAAACTCCTCAAGACACTTACGATGAAATAATGAACCAAAAAGCCTTACCTGCCCATCCGCAAGAAGGAGTAATTACCCTTCAGAAAACCGTTGAAAGTTTGATTGCTCTTCAGACACAAGCTATGCAACGTCAACAAGCATCTGATGCAAACATGAAGTTATTACAGAATCAGATAGATCAAATTAATAAACAACTGAATCAACGTCCACAAGGGCAACTCCCTAGCGATACTGAGAATCCAATTCAAATCGAAGACTGTAAAGCTATTACTCTCAGAAGTGGTAAGAACCTTCCTCCACCTCCTTTCCCTGTTATGAAAGAGAAGGAAGTTGCTAGAAAAGAAAAGGATGTGGTGGATAAAGATAAAGAAGTTGAAGTAGAAGAAGTGGAGAGGCCTGTTGAAGTCCCGAAAAAGAAAGATGATACTATAATAAACCGTCCTCCTCCACCATTTCCATCGAGAATTCAAAAGAAGGGTGATATGGCTGAGTATCAAAAATTCTTTAACAAGGTAAGAGGTCTTAACATAAATATCCCGTTATTAGAAGCTATTAGAGATGTACCCAAGTATGTTAAGTTTCTGAAAAGAGCCCTCATCAACAAACGGTCATATTGCGATAATGAAATGATTGGCTTACCTGAAGAATGTAGTGCCATTTGTCAAAGTAAGTTACCTCCAAAGTTAGTTGATCCTGGGAGTTTCATAATTCCGATCTCGATTGGAGAAGAATGGAAAGGTAAGGCACTATGTGATTTGGGTGCAAGCATCAATCTTATGCCCAAATCGATCTTTGATAAGCTTAATATCGAAGCAAGACCCACTTCTATGGTCTTGCAAATGGCGGATCGATCTCTTGCACATCCAGAAGGCCGAATAGAAGATGTCTTCGTTAAGGCAGGTACGTTAATTTTTCCCGCTGATTTCGTTATACTTGATTACGACGCGGATAGGAATGTCCCCATTATTTTGGGAAGACCATTCCTAGCCACGGGGCGTACCTTGATTGATGTAGAAAACGGAGAAATGATTATGAGAATCCAAGACGAGGAAATGAAGTTTAACGTGTTCAGACCTATGAGATTTCCGGATTCCAAGGAATAATGTTTTCGTATAGATGTAATGAAACCGGTAAGAAAAGAGCCAATTAATGTCGTGGACACTTTAGGAGTGGACGAGAAAGAGCTACGAAAGAAACCACCAATTAAAGCTCCCCCATACCCTAAAAATCCACAACTTAATCATGCGAAGAAGAAAGAGAAAGCACGTGCCACGAAGGTTCCGAAAGAACCTAAGAAAGAAAGAAAGAAAAAGGGGTTCAAAGTAGGTGAAGACGTAGCTATGAAGAAACCAAATCCCCCTCCAAAGGTACGTGAATCGAAAAGTTCTTGGCTAGGACCATTCATGGTCACGAAGGTTATCTCAGATAAAGTAGTGGGCATAAAAGCTAAGGGATGCAAATTTCGAGTTGCAAATATTGACAACCTCACTCATTGCTGGGGAGGTTATGTTAATGACTAAAGAACGAGGTAACCCGTCCAGCTTAACGACGTTAAACAAAAGCCATTTCTTGTATATTAGTTTAAGTTTTTATTTTTCGTAGTTTAAATTTGTTTGATTTTCGTTAATTTAGTGTTTATTAGTAAGAAATGAGGAAGGGTAGTTGTTTTTGATGATTTCAGGGATAAAGAGGTCATGAGTTTGGGGTCGAAAGGGCAAAAATAGAGGAAAAAGTTGTGGTGTTCCAGGGGCAAACCGGGTAAATGCGGGTACCCAGTTTCGAAAGCTAAAATTTCAACTTTCTGACCCCGCGTCTTGGGTCCCGCGTTTTGCTGCGTCACCACTGCGTTTTGATTCGCGCCATCGACGCAAACCGGGTTCCTGCATTCGCAAATGCGGGTACCTGGTTTCGGAGCTGTACTTTTCCAAATTCTCTGACCCGGCGTCTTGGGAGGTTGCGTTTTGGTGCGTCTTGGCTCGCGCCATCGACGAAAAACCGGGTACACGCATTTCACAAATGCGGGAACCCGGTTTCGAAGGGCATTTCTCTGACCCAGCATTTTGGGTCCAGCGTTTTGGCTGCGTTTTGAGGTATATTGAAAAAAAAAGAAAAAAAAATATTATTGCGTCATTTATTGACTCAGACGCCAAAAAAAAAAATTATTTTTTTTCGCGCCGACACAGCGACGCGACACTACCCGGTTTCTTCTGTGACAGGTCAATTTTCAGCTTTTTAGCCCTAGATTTTTATCTCTTTCTTCATACCAGCCTCCAAAAACACTCCCAAAACCCAGAATTTCCTGAACATCATCATCTACAACCACACAATCCTCAAATCTTACTCTCTTTCACCACAAAAACATGCAATCAACTCATCTCCCATCCAAAATACGATAAAATTCCCACTTTCCTCCGATTGTTCTTCATCCAAACTTCAATTTAAACCATATTCCCTCTTCCCCCACATCAATTAGCCTTTACCCATCTCATATTCCACCATAATCTTCAAGTCTTAAGCCTCAAAACATCAAAGTTCTAAGCCTTAGCTTCTCACTATTTGAAGTTTTGAGTTTGGGGTGGAAAGAGATGCTTATCAGAACCGTTTTCATGTGTACTTATCGAAGGAATTCTCCAAGAAACAGAAACACTTTTGGTACTGTTCAAGAACAAGCTATTGAGATTCCTAATTCACGTTGCAAACACAAGACTGACAAGGTTAAAATTAAAGCTAATCATAAGAAGAGAAAAGTGATTGATGAACCTGAAAGTGAGGAAGAAAATGATCCGATGATGAGTTGGAATCGAAAATCAAGGTGTTGGAAGAGAATCAGGATACGAGGTGCGCTTTTTTGGGAAACGTTACAAACAAGTTGAACTTTATTTGTTCAAAGCACAACTTACGATGTCTAGACGCGAGATAAAGTTCATGGACACAACACGAAAACCAGCCACGCGCTGGTTAAGATACGTTTTCTAATCCTTCTCATTTAGTGTAAATTATTTTATTGCTTTGAGTCTTTTCGAGTCGTGGGGTCACGACTCATTTTTGAGTTTGGGGTGGGGTTCGTTGCCTCATCCCAGTTTTTATGTTTTATTTACTTTCAATAAAATAATTTTCGGAGTTGCGTTTGACTGTAGAAGATTTTAAATGTCCCTTTAAGCATACTTTTGGTAAATCTATGATAGTAAATAGTGGACTTTAGGGATTGATATAAAACGCACTTAGAATTGCATGCGAACATAGGTAATTGATAGGAAAAATTAATGAACAATGCAAATGAAGTAAGCTTGTACTTAAGGAATATGTTTGGTGTGTAGAACGTGAAATCTTAATTAGTAGAGAACCCACCTAGATATGAACTAAAGACAAGCTATGTACTTAGGAAAATGATAGGGGCAGTTCTTTGTCAGCCAGTTGAAGCCTTTTAGCTTGCTATCCCTTATTATAATTTTATCCGTCTTAGCCCAATTTTGGGCCTTAAGCCTTTTCTTTTGTAGCCACTATATGAGCCCATTATCCTTTAGATTATTAGGCATTACCAAATAACCCTCACTTGAATCACAATCCTGAGACTAGTCTCGAGCTTGAGTTTGGGGTGGTGGGACCACATTTGGGAAGATACATTGGGAAGGGATTATATGTGTTTGTATTGAGGCACAAAAATGTAGATGATATTATTATTTGTAACCCTTTGCCGTGATTTGAAAAGAAAAAAGAGAAAAAGAAAAAAAAATATTATAAGAGACATGACCTTTCACATCAAAAAGAGGGTCATGGGTATCTTGTACAAAAAAAAGAAGAAAAAAAATGAAAAAATGAAAAAAAGAAAATAAAAAGAAAGAAAGAATAAAATAAACCGGCAAAGTGGATTATTTTTTGAAATCATCTTAGTTTTTATTGGGTTGACATGGGGACGCAACATTGGTGCGTCAAATGGGTGAGTGAGAACATTTTTGAGCGTAAACTCAAGCTCGAGAACTTTGTTGATGGTAAGTGAGGAGAGAGCCAAAAGCTCACTTCAAATTTACCAAATATACATCCACACCGTCCTTAAGCCATTATTAAACCATAAAGACCTCTTGATTCTTAAGTACATAGTGAATTTATGATTCTGTTGATAGGAAATATATTAGGTGGAGCGTTCAAAGCGAGTTAGGATTGAGGAACACCCTATAGCCATCATACAGAGATGAGTACAAGTGTAATCTTCAAGCATTGCGACTTTAATTTTATGATTGAGATTATTTATATTCGATGTTGCATGATAAGTGTATGTATATATTAGTTCCTAGAGTTTGTCTATATGAAATTTATCTTAAGAATTGCTTTAGGTGTATTTGCTAGCTTCTATTTGTTCTTGCGTTTAATTCTACCCCTTGTTTTGTTTTGTTTTGCTTTGTCGGGACGACAAAGGTTTGAGTTGGGGGTCTTGATGTCTCCTTAATTGTTCTTATTTTCGACCCTTAGGAGACATCATTTTTTATGTTTAATTGAATATTTTGATAGACTTTTGAGTTAAAAATGCAATAATCTGGAATTTCTATTTTATTTCTAGTATTTTTAATTTATTAAACTTTTGCGCGTAATCTTGTGAATTTTAGTGAAAAGTTTGTAGGTTTTGAATATTAGCTAGGAATGGAATCCGAGAGAAGAGTCAAAGATCAAGAGATAGAGTCAAGACTTGAAGAGAAATCCCGAAGAAGTTGTTTTTAGAGCTGCAAATCTGTTTTCCAGGCCAAAGATTGCTGATTTCGAGGTGCTTAAGAGCTGATTTAGCCGCTGACCTTTGAAGAGAAAACATTCCTTATCGAGTCACGGAAATTTAGCAACTGATTTCAGGTCAATCGGAGTTGTAACGAAGCGGGAAAAGCCGTTTTAGTGAAGGTGTATCAGCAGTTACGGGATTTTGGGCTTAGAATTTGGGCTTGGACATTTAATTAGTGTTTTATTATTAGGTCCAAGCCCTAATCCGTTTTTCTACTTATAAAAGGAGGCCTTGACTTCTATTTTTCATACAATCCATTCTTTACAACTAAAAACATCAGAGAGAAGCAACAGAAGGAAGAAAGAAGAAGCTGCAAGAGCTGGAGAGGGTCTATATCTCCGTTCTCAGTCATTCCTATTCCGGAAATTAGGTTTCTTTTATCTTTTATTTGTAAGACAATATGAATTCCTTTACTTTTAATTTAGTTTTCGTTTTAATTAATATGAGCTAAACATTTATTAGTGCTTGAGAATGCTTTATGGGTGAATCCCAATTCTATTGAATTTCATGTCCTGGATTTGGGTTTCTGTTAATTAAATCGAATTGGGTCTTTTACATTTTTCTTTAATTTGTGCTTATTTACTATTATTGACCTGATCAATTAATAATAGGGCTTAGTATCTAGGCTATTCCAATTAGTGGCGATTGGATCACCTTGACGGGGGGTTTAGTTACAGAAATAATTACAGAATATAAAATATAAACTATTTGACTTTGACGAGCGTAGTTAATTTTATGGCCAATGAGGTAATCTAGCTTAATCATTCGAAAGTGGATCATATTTACCCTGACGGGACTAGTGACACTATAGAATAGCCTTGTAGTCCACCCTGACGGGGGTACAAGGATTATTGAATCCCGACCAATGTCAATTGACCAATTTGACCCTTAAACAGAATAAGTTATGAAATAGAATTAGGAGGATCCCTTGCGTTCTCAATTGCTATCTTCTCATACTGCGTTTTACCTTTATTTACTTGCGTCTTAGCTTTTAATTGCATTTTCCATTTAGTCTTTTATTACTTAGAATTAATACAAAAACAAAACCAATCATATTACTTTTATTTGCTTTCATAAGTGCAATCATTCATTAATCGATAAGCATTGTAGTCAACCATCCCGTCCTTGGAACGAATCTGTATTATCACTATTATTACTTGGGACAACCGTACACTTGCGGTTGTGGTTCGATCACATTTGCATTTATTTTAGAACACACAAAGGACCACCAGATTTCCCCATCATATATAAGCCTTAGACTTCATTTTTTAGAAGACGACTCATATTACACAATTCAGTAAACACTAGAGAGAAGTCAGATGCAAAAGGAGAGAAGAAGCTGAAGCTGGAGAAGCCTATTTCTTCCATCAACAGTCAAACTCAATCCTTTAATTAGGTTAGCCATTTTAAGTCTGTAATTGAACATGAAATATTTCTTTTTAATTTCAGTTTTTAATTACATTATGATCTAAATACATTAGTGCTTGAGAATCGCAATAAAGGGATAAACCCTAATTAATTTCTTATGTTTCTGAATTTGGGATTTTTATACTTTAATTTGAATTGGGTATTATATATTGGTTATTAACTTTGTGCTTGTTTATTATTTCTTTTCTGATCAATTACAAATAAGAGTTAGTATTTGGGCTATTCACTTTAAGTGGCGAAAGTGATCATCCGACGAGAGGGTTTGAATACGGACTTACATAATACCCGTGTAATGTTCATCATTTACCGACAGATTTGATTAGTTACATAGCATGTGAGTTAATAACTTCATATCTGAAGAGGCATATTCTCCCATATAGGGGTTTATAGTACTTTAGGATAGCTCCTAGGTCCACCTGACAGGTGAAACCCTCGCGGGACTAAAGTACATCTTAAACGGAAACTTTAATGATATTAATTAGGTGAAACCCTCGCGAGACTAAAGTACATCTTCTCATATTTGCGTCTACTCATCTTTATTTACTTGCGTTTTATTACTTGCATTATTTAATTTAGTACTTTATTTATTTGCGTCTTAGTTTCATAAACAAAACCAAACAAAGATTTTATCATTTATTTTCTTGTCATAACAATTATCCCCACTTATTGCATAACATTATAAGTCATATCGATCCGTCCCTGAGATCGAAAACCCGTTTATCGGATATTACTTGGACGACCCGTACACTTTCGGTCTGTGTCCCTCCTTTTTAGGGGTGTGATTTTACCACACACCAGGAGACACCAAGTTTTTGGCGCCGCTGCCGGGGAAGGTAGAGTTTGACTATGTGTTGTCCTTAAGTGATTTAGTTGTTATTTTATTTTATTTTTCGGTTTTACGCTTTTCTTTGTTTTGTTTCTTCTCAGGTTTTACAGGTTTGGTGTATGTTCTTAAATCCTGAAAGACTAGTCCGAGCTAAAAACGAGAGAGAGAGAGAGAGAGAGAGAGAGAGAGAGAGAGAGAGAGAGAAGCAAGGGAAAAGGCAAAGAGAGAAAGAGAAATTAAACTCACATTCTACTTCGTCGAAAATCCTAGAGAATCAAATGTTGAAGATCGCTAATACTTTGAATGTTCGAATCCAAGGACAATTCCCAAGTGACACAGAGGTTCCTAAACAAAGGGAGGATTGTAATGCGATTAGAAGGAGAAGTGGTAAGCAATTGCAACCACCACCTTTTCCAGTTATGAAAGAAAAAGAAACCAAAGTGAAGGAGAAAACAGTGGAAGATGTGGTTGAGAAAGAAAGTGAACCAGAAATAGAGGAAGTGGAAGTTGAGAAAATTCTGGAAAAGCTTAAGAAGAAAGATATTGTAGTAGAAGAGAATTGTCCTCCTCTACTTTTTACTTCAAGAGTTCAGAAGAAAGGAGATATGGAGGATTATCGGAAATTCATAAATGTGGTAAGCAAGCTTAATATTAATGTGCCATTGTTGGATACTATTAGAGATGTACCAAAATACGTTAAACTCTTGTAAAGAGCCATCTCTAATAAACGCCCATACTTGGAGAATGAGACGATTGGCTTGCCTGAAGAATGTAGTGTGATTTGTCAAAGTAAGCTACCATCTAAATTGCTTGATCGCGATAGTTTTACAATCCCTATTTCTATTGGGGATGAGTGGAGAGGAAAAGCCTTGTGTGACTTGGGTGCGACTATTAGTCTCATGCCTAAGTCAATTCTTGAAAAGTTGAATATAGGAAATGCAAGACCTACCTTTATGGTCTTGCAAATGGCTGATAGATCCCTCGCACATCTGGAGGGATGCATAGAAGATGTACTCGTTAAGGCAAGTACTTTAATTTTTCCCGTTGATTTTATTATACTTGAATACGACGCGGATAGGAATGTCCCCATTATTTTGGAAAGACCATTCCTAACCACCGAGCGTACTCTTATTGATGTAGAAAACAAAGAATTAACCATGCGTGTCCAAGACAAGGAGGTGAAGTTCAATGTATTCAGGGAAATGAAGTTCCCGGACCCCATGATTATTCATACATCCTTCCCGCACATGATTTCTTGATCCATAACCAGGACACGAAGGAATTGTACGTACTACATTTACCTGAGCAATTGTTCGGGCTTGTTCTTGTAGTTCTTCGAGTTGTTGAGCTAATTATTTAAGCTTCAGAGATTCTGAAGTGTTTTCTTTTTCTGGTTTCTTCGGCCAACTTCTCTCGTTCTCAAGAATTCTTTCCATCCTCAACTCAGCTTCTTCAGGGGCTAGTAACACAAAACCTGCGTTTCCTAACGAATCTGCTTTCTCTCTTGATTTGTCATTAAGGCCTCCATAAAACAAGGTTATATAATATTCTGGCGAGGATTGATGATATGGACATCTTGCCTTCTTTTCTGTAAATCGTAACCATGCTTCACCCAAACTCTCTCTGTCTTCCTGTATAATTTGTTCAAGCTCCAACATATATTTTAAACGTCTACTAACCGGATAGAAACGGTCTAGGAATCTTGCTTGAAGCTTGTCCCAATCTGGAATAACATGAGGGTATTGGGTATTATACCAATCGCTTGCACATCCGGTCAAGAAGAACTGGAACATCACGTAATATACTTGTTCCCTAGTAACTCCTCTTACGATATAAGCATCACAAATTTGCATGAATTTTTGAATATATCGGATCGGATCTTGACGTGCATCACCGCTAAATAATCCATGAGTTGAAAACTGAGTTAGCATCCCTGGATCAGGTTTAAATTTTGCGGCTTGGATTTCTGGAGCACGAATTCCTCGTGGCTCCACTCTAAACTCGATGGGTAGCTCAAGTCTCCTTGGGTTCTCCATCTGTATCTAAATCTGAAAAACAAAAACTAAAAAAAACAAAAGCGTAAAATAGAACTAACTGGAAATAAAAGCACAAGATATATGCACAAGGACTAACGATGTAGTCCCCGGCAGCGGCGCCAAAAACTTGGTGGGGCCTAGGGTGTGATAAAATATGATATAATTTAAGAGCAATTAATCACCTTAGACTGAGCACGGTTCTGCAAGTATACAGATCGTATGCAAGTTTTAGAAAATAAGTAAGATTCGTTCCGCAGAGACTACGAAGGTTAGGGGAATCTTATGCAATAATCAGGTGCAAATAATTAGAGCTAGAACAAATAAAACGCAATAAAAGTAAAGACAAATAGATATTTATTTGATTTTCTAATTAACTAAATTAAAACTAAGAATTTAAAAACAGAAAATTAACTACGAAAGAGAAGTAATATGAGAATATAGCTTGAGTCACTAGCATGTAATCCCCACTAGTTTTGCTGTTCTAAACATGTAAGGGTGAATTATGTAGTATTTCAATAATCGGTTCCAATTACGCTAGGTAGTTTTAAATAGGATTTACCTGTGTCAATAAGGCTTCCTAAGCAAACTTTTCCTGTAATTGGTAAATAGTCACAAGAACTAAACCATAGTGATTATCTAGTTAGGTTGATTTGTCAGATCTAAACCGAACACTAGACATTATGTGCTAAACATGTAATTAAACACCGTTGTCAATGGTGACCTAACTACTAGATGGTAATTCTATATGGCGGTCGTCCACAAGAACACAAAATATAAATCCAAACACATAAACAGAGAATAAAAACTATAATTCAATTTAAAACATTAAGTTCCCAAATTAGATAGATGTCAATCAAAACTAGGGTTCGTACATATATGCTAAAACTCAAGCTAAAGAAATTTAGTTCATGAAAGAAAAGAAAGAAATTACAAATTCAAAGGTAGAAGAAGACATTGTGATGAACAGCTCCTTCTAGACTTCTCTCTTGTGTTGTAAGCTTCCTCTTGGTTTAAGGTTTCACCAAGGATGATTTAAGAGTGTTAAGAGGCTGTATTTATAGTGTATAGGTTGACCTAATTCGTTTCTTGAAGGAAAGGCTAAGTAATGGACTCCAAGCCCAACTCAAATTCGTCTGGATAATTACTGCTGAATTGTTTTGAGCATATCTTCTTCGTTATTGGTCGGTTTTTGCTCCATAATATACCAAAAGAATCCTCAGCGAATTATCTACGTCCCTATGAAAGGAATCTTCCAAAATCGGCTTCCTGTTGGAGTTATCACCACTTCTTTAGGCGTTGCTGCAGAAATTCAGATTTAGGCAGCTTTTCCTTTTCCTTGTTTTTAGCCTTTGTTAACTTTATCTCCAATTTCCATGTAAATCTCTTTCCATAAGTTGTAGTCTTTGACTTGGATTCTAATTAATCTCCATAATTATCTTTAAAGCTTCACACTAAATAAATAATTAAACCCAATATGCTCTAAAAATATTATGTTATTAAATCAAGACTCAATATAGGAAAGTGCACTAAACTAAGCTAAAATCAACCTATAAACTTATAAATACGCCTAAAATGATGTCTCAGAAGTATATTTTATTATCACAAATGAGGAGACATCAGTCCACTATATGACAAGCTGACTTGAAGAAAGTACTTGTAAAGCCATCAGGACCTGGGGCTTTAATTTCATTAATTGAGAAAATAGCTTCCTTAGTTTCTTTGTCAGTTAAGTCTTTGATCATAGAGTTTGCTTCTTCTTCCTTCAGTTTGCTTCTTCTTCCTTCAGTTGAAAGTTTGATTGCTCTTCAGACACAAGCTATGCAACGTCAACAAGCATCTGATGCAAACATGAAGTTATTACAGAATCAGATAGATCAAATTAATAAACAACTGAATCAACGTCCACAAGGGCAACTCCCTAGCGATACTGAGAATCCAATTCAAATCGAAGACTGTAAAGCTATTACTCTCAGAAGTGGTAAGAACCTTCCTCCACCTCCTTTCCCTGTTATGAAAGAGAAGGAAGTTGCTAGAAAAGAAAAGGATGTGGTGGATAAAGATAAAGAAGTTGAAGTAGAAGAAGTGGAGAGGCCTGTTGAAGTTCCGAAAAAGAAAGATGATACTATAATAAACCGTCCTCCTCCACCATTTCCATCGAGAATTCAAAAGAAGGGTGATATGGCTGAGTATCAAAAATTCTTTAACAAGGTAAGAGGTCTTAGCATAAATATCCCGTTATTAGAAGCTATTAGAGATGTACCCAAGTATGCTAAATTTCTGAAAAGAGCCCTCATCAACAAACGGCCATATTGCGATAATGAAATGATTGGCTTACCTGAAGAATGTAGTGCCATTTGTCAAAGTAAGTTACCTCCAAAGTTAGTTGATCCTGGGAGTTTCACAATTCCGATCTCGATTGGAGAAGAATGGAAAGGTAAGGCACTATGTGATTTGGGTGCAAGCATCAATCTTATGCCCAAATCGATCTTTGATAAGCTTAATATCGAAGCAAGACCCACTTCTATGGTCTTGCAAATGGCGGATCGATCTCTTGCACATCCAGAAGGCCGAATAGAAGATGTCTTCGTTAAGGCAGGTACGTTAATTTTTCCCGCTGATTTCGTTATACTTGATTACGACGCGGATAGGAATGTCCCCATTATTTTGGGAAGACCATTCCTAGCCACGGGGCGTACCTTGATTGATGTAGAAAACGGAGAAATGATTATGAGAATCCAAGACGAGGAAATGAAGTTTAACGTGTTCAGACCTATGAGATTTCCGGATTCCAAGGAATAATGTTTTCGTATAGATGTAATGAAACCGGTAAGAAAAGAGCCAATTAATGTCGTGGACACTTTAGGAGTGGACGAGAAAGAGCTACGAAAGAAACCACCAATTAAAGCTCCCCCATACCCTAAAAATCCACAACTTAATCATGCGAAGAAGAAAGAGAAAGCACGTGCCACGAAGGTTCCGAAAGAACCTAAGAAAGAAAGAAAGAAAAAGGGGTTCAAAGTAGGTGAAGACGTAGCTATGAAGAAACCAAATCCCCCTCCAAAGGTACGTGAATCGAAAAGTTCTTGGCTAGGACCATTCATGGTCACGAAGGTTATCTCAGATAAAGTAGTGGGCATAAAAGCTAAGGGATGCAAATTTCGAGTTGCAAATATTGACAACCTCACTCATTGCTGGGGAGGTTATGTTAATGACTAAAGAACGAGGTAACCCGTCCAGCTTAACGACGTTAAACAAAAGCCATTTCTTGTATATTAGTTTAAGTTTTTATTTTTCGTAGTTTAAATTTGTTTGATTTTCGTTAATTTATATTAGTAAGAAATGAGGAAGGGTAGTTGTTTTTGATGATTTCAGGGATAAAGAGGTCATGAGTTTGGGGTCGAAAGGGCAAAAATAGAGGAAAAAGTTGTGGTGTTCCAGGGGCAAACCGGGTAAATGCGGGTACCCAGTTTCGAAAGCTAAAATTTCAACTTTCTGACCCCGCGTCTTGGGTCCCGCGTTTTGCTGCGTCACCACTGCGTTTTGATTCGCGCCATCGATGCAAACCGGGTTCCTGCATTCGCAAATGCGGGTACCTGGTTTCGGAGCTGTACTTTTCCAAATTCTCTGACCCGACGTCTTGGGAGGTTGCGTTTTGGTGCGTCTTGGCTCGCGCCATCGACGAAAAACCGGGTACACGCATTTCACAAATGCGGGAACCCGGTTTCGAAGGGCATTTCTCTGACCCAGCATTTTGTGTCCAGCGTTTTGGCTGCGTTTTGAGGTATATTGAAAAAAAAAGAAAAAAAAATATTATTGCGTCATTTATTGACTCAGACGCCAAAAAAAAAATTATTTTTTTTCGCGCCGACACAGCGACGCGACACTACCCGGTTTCTTCTGTGACAGGTCAATTTTCAGCTTTTTAGCCCTAGATTTTTATCTCTTTCTTCATACCAGCCTCCAAAAACACTCCCAAAACCCAGAATTTCCTGAACATCATCATCTACAACCACACAATCCTCAAATCTTACTCTCTTTCACCACAAAAACATGCAATCAACTCATCTCCCATCCAAAATACGATAAAATTCCCACTTTCCTCCGATTGTTCTTCATCCAAACTTCAATTTAAACCATATTCCCTCTTCCCCCACATCAATTAGCCTTTACCCATCTCATATTCCACCATAATCTTCAAGTCTTAAGCCTCAAAACATCAAAGTTCTAAGCCTTAGCTTCTCACTATTTGAAGTTTTGAGTTTGGGGTGGAAAGAGATGCTTATCAGAACCGTTTTCATGTGTACTTATCGAAGGAATTCTCCAAGAAACAGAAACACTTTTGGTACTGTTCAAGAACAAGCTATTGAGATTCCTAATTCACGTTGCAAACACAAGACTGACAAGGTTAAAATTAAAGCTAATCATAAGAAGAGAAAAGTGATTGATGAACCTGAAAGTGAGGAAGAAAATGATCCGATGATGAGTTGGAATCGAAAATCAAGGTGTTGGAAGAGAATCAGGATACGAGGTGCGCTTTTTTGGGAAACGTTACAAACAAGTTGAACTTTATTTGTTCAAAGCACAACTTACGATGTCTAGACGCGAGATAAAGTTCATGGACACAACACGAAAACCAGCCACGCGCTGGTTAAGATACGTTTTCTAATCCTTCTCATTTAGTGTAAATTATTTTATTGCTTTGAGTCTTTTCGAGTCGTGGGGTCACGACTCATTTTTGAGTTTGGGGTGGGGTTCGTTGCCTCATCCCAGTTTTTATGTTTTATTTACTTTCAATAAAATAATTTTCGGAGTTGCGTTTGACTGTAGAAGATTTTAAATGTCCCTTTAAGCATACTTTTGGTAAATCTATGATAGTAAATAGTGGACTTTAGGGATTGATATAAAACGCACTTAGAATTGCATGCGAACATAGGTAATTGATAGGAAAAATTAATGAACAATGCAAATGAAGTAAGCTTGTACTTAAGGAATATGTTTGGTGTGTAGAACGTGAAATCTTAATTAGTAGAGAACCCACCTAGATATGAACTAAAGACAAGCTATGTACTTAGGAAAATGATAGGGGCAGTTCTTTGTCAGCCAGTTGAAGCCTTTTAGCTTGCTATCCCTTATTATAATTTTATCCGTCTTAGCCCAATTTTGGGCCTTAAGCCTTTTCTTTTGTAGCCACTATATGAGCCCATTATCCTTTAGATTATTAGGCATTACCAAATAACCCTCACTTGAATCACAATCCTGAGACTAGTCTCGAGCTTGAGTTTGGGGTGGTGGGACCACATTTGGGAAGATACATTGGGAAGGGATTATATGTGTTTGTATTGAGGCACAAAAATGTAGATGATATTATTATTTGTAACCCTTTGCCGTGATTTGAAAAGAAAAAAGAGAAAAAGAAAAAAAAATATTATAAGAGACATGACCTTTCACATCAAAAAGAGGGTCATGGGTATCTTGTACAAAAAAAAGAAGAAAAAAAATGAAAAAATGAAAAAAAGAAAATAAAAAGAAAGAAAGAATAAAATAAACCGGCAAAGTGGATTATTTTTTGAAATCATCTTAGTTTTTATTGGGTTGACATGGGGACGCAACATTGGTGCGTCAAATGGGTGAGTGAGAACATTTTTGAGCGTAAACTCAAGCTCGAGAACTTTGTTGATGGTAAGTGAGGAGAGAGCCAAAAGCTCACTTCAAATTTACCAAATATACATCCACACCGTCCTTAAGCCATTATTAAACCATAAAGACCTCTTGATTCTTAAGTACATAGTGAATTTATGATTCTGTTGATAGGAAATATATTAGGTGGAGCGTTCAAAGCGAGTTAGGATTGAGGAACACCCTATAGCCATCATACAGAGATGAGTACAAGTGTAATCTTCAAGCATTGCGACTTTAATTTTATGATTGAGATTATTTATATTCGATGTTGCATGATAAGTGTATGTATATATTAGTTCCTAGAGTTTGTCTATATGAAATTTATCTTAAGAATTGCTTTAGGTGTATTTGCTAGCTTCTATTTGTTCTTGCGTTTAATTCTACCCCTTGTTTTGTTTTGTTTTGCTTTGTCGGGACGACAAAGGTTTGAGTTGGGGGTCTTGATGTCTCCTTAATTGTTCTTATTTTCGACCCTTAGGAGACATCATTTTTTATGTTTAATTGAATATTTTGATAGACTTTTGAGTTAAAAATGCAATAATCTGGAATTTCTATTTTATTTCTAGTATTTTTAATTTATTAAACTTTTGCGCGTAATCTTGTGAATTTTAGTGAAAAGTTTGTAGGTTTTGAATATTAGCTAGGAATGGAATCCGAGAGAAGAGTCAAAGATCAAGAGATAGAGTCAAGACTTGAAGAGAAATCCCGAAGAAGTTGTTTTTAGAGCTGCAAATCTGTTTTCCAGGCCAAAGATTGCTGATTTCGAGGTGCTTAAGAGCTGATTTAGCCGCTGACCTTTGAAGAGAAAACATTCCTTATCGAGTCACGGAAATTTAGCAACTGATTTCAGGTCAATCGGAGTTGTAACGAAGCGGGAAAAGCCGTTTTAGTGAAGGTGTATCAGCAGTTACGGGATTTTGGGCTTAGAATTTGGGCTTGGACATTTAATTAGTGTTTTATTATTAGGTCCAAGCCCTAATCCGTTTTTCTACTTATAAAAGGAGGCCTTGACTTCTATTTTTCATACAATCCATTCTTTACAACTAAAAACATCAGAGAGAAGCAACAGAAGGAAGAAAGAAGAAGCTGCAAGAGCTGGAGAGGGTCTATATCTCCGTTCTCAGTCATTCCTATTCCGGAAATTAGGTTTCTTTTATCTTTTATTTGTAAGACAATATGAATTCCTTTACTTTTAATTTAGTTTTCGTTTTAATTAATATGAGCTAAACATTTATTAGTGCTTGAGAATGCTTTATGGGTGAATCCCAATTCTATTGAATTTCATGTCCTGGATTTGGGTTTCTGTTAATTAAATCGAATTGGGTCTTTTACATTTTTCTTTAATTTGTGCTTATTTACTATTATTGACCTGATCAATTAATAATAGGGCTTAGTATCTAGGCTATTCCAATTAGTGGCGATTGGATCACCTTGACGGGGGGTTTAGTTACAGAAATAATTACAGAATATAAAATATAAACTATTTGACTTTGACGAGCGTAGTTAATTTTATGGCCAATGAGGTAATCTAGCTTAATCATTCGAAAGTGGATCATATTTACCCTGACGGGACTAGTGACACTATAGAATAGCCTTGTAGTCCACCCTGACGGGGGTACAAGGATTATTGAATCCCGACCAATGTCAATTGACCAATTTGACCCTTAAACAGAATAAGTTATGAAATAGAATTAGGAGGATCCCTTGCGTTCTCAATTGCTATCTTCTCATACTGCGTTTTACCTTTATTTACTTGCGTCTTAGCTTTTAATTGCATTTTCCATTTAGTCTTTTATTACTTAGAATTAATACAAAAACAAAACCAATCATATTACTTTTATTTGCTTTCATAAGTGCAATCATTCATTAATCGATAAGCATTGTAGTCAACCATCCCGTCCTTGGAACGAATCTGTATTATCACTATTATTACTTGGGACAACCGTACACTTGCGGTTGTGGTTCGATCACATTTGCATTTATTTTAGAACACACAAAGGACCACCAGATTTCCCCATCATATATAAGCCTTAGACTTCATTTTTTAGAAGACGACTCATATTACACAATTCAGTAAACACTAGAGAGAAGTCAGATGCAAAAGGAGAGAAGAAGCTGAAGCTGGAGAAGCCTATTTCTTCCATCAACAGTCAAACTCAATCCTTTAATTAGGTTAGCCATTTTAAGTCTGTAATTGAACATGAAATATTTCTTTTTAATTTCAGTTTTTAATTACATTATGATCTAAATACATTAGTGCTTGAGAATCGCAATAAAGGGATAAACCCTAATTAATTTCTTATGTTTCTGAATTTGGGATTTTTATACTTTAATTTGAATTGGGTATTATATATTGGTTATTAACTTTGTGCTTGTTTATTATTTCTTTTCTGATCAATTACAAATAAGAGTTAGTATTTGGGCTATTCACTTTAAGTGGCGAAAGTGATCATCCGACGAGAGGGTTTGAATACGGACTTACATAATACCCGTGTAATGTTCATCATTTACCGACAGATTTGATTAGTTACATAGCATGTGAGTTAATAACTTCATATCTGAAGAGGCATATTCTCCCATATAGGGGTTTATAGTACTTTAGGATAGCTCCTAGGTCCACCTGACAGGTGAAACCCTCGCGGGACTAAAGTACATCTTAAACGGAAACTTTAATGATATTAATTAGGTGAAACCCTCGCGAGACTAAAGTACATCTTCTCATATTTGCGTCTACTCATCTTTATTTACTTGCGTTTTATTACTTGCATTATTTAATTTAGTACTTTATTTATTTGCGTCTTAGTTTCATAAACAAAACCAAACAAAGATTTTATCATTTATTTTCTTGTCATAACAATTATCCCCACTTATTGCATAACATTATAAGTCATATCGATCCGTCCCTGAGATCGAAAACCCGTTTATCGGATATTACTTGGACGACCCGTACACTTTCGGTCTGTGTCCCTCCTTTTTAGGGGTGTGATTTTATCACACACCAGGAGACACCAAGTTTTTGGCGCCGCTGCCGGGGAAGGTAGAGTTTGACTATGTGTTGTCCTTAAGTGATTTAGTTGTTATTTTATTTTATTTTTCGGTTTTACGCTTTTCTTTGTTTTGTTTCTTCTCAGGTTTTACAGGTTTGGTGTATGTTCTTAAATCCTGAAAGACTAGTCCGAGCTAAAAACGAGAGAGAGAGAGAGAGAGAGAGAGAGAGAGAGAGAGAGAGAGAGAGAGAGAGAAGCAAGGGAAAAGGCAAAGAGAGAAAGAGAAATTAAACTCACATTCTACTTCGTCGAAAATCCTAGAGAATCAAATGTTGAAGATCGCTAATACTTTGAATGTTCGAATCCAAGGACAATTCCCAAGTGACACAGAGGTTCCTAAACAAAGGGAGGATTGTAATGCGATTAGAAGGAGAAGTGGTAAGCAATTGCAACCACCACCTTTTCCAGTTATGAAAGAAAAAGAAACCAAAGTGAAGGAGAAAACAGTGGAAGATGTGGTTGAGAAAGAAAGTGAACCAGAAATAGAGGAAGTGGAAGTTGAGAAAATTCTGGAAAAGCTTAAGAAGAAAGATATTGTAGTAGAAGAGAATTGTCCTCCTCTACTTTTTACTTCAAGAGTTCAGAAGAAAGGAGATATGGAGGATTATCGGAAATTCATAAATGTGGTAAGCAAGCTTAATATTAATGTGCCATTGTTGGATACTATTAGAGATGTACCAAAATACGTTAAACTCTTGTAAAGAGCCATCTCTAATAAACGCCCATACTTGGAGAATGAGACGATTGGCTTGCCTGAAGAATGTAGTGTGATTTGTCAAAGTAAGCTACCATCTAAATTGCTTGATCGCGATAGTTTTACAATCCCTATTTCTATTGGGGATGAGTGGAGAGGAAAAGCCTTGTGTGACTTGGGTGCGACTATTAGTCTCATGCCTAAGTCAATTCTTGAAAAGTTGAATATAGGAAATGCAAGACCTACCTTTATGGTCTTGCAAATGGCTGATAGATCCCTCGCACATCTGGAGGGATGCATAGAAGATGTACTCGTTAAGGCAAGTACTTTAATTTTTCCCGTTGATTTTATTATACTTGAATACGACGCGGATAGGAATGTCCCCATTATTTTGGAAAGACCATTCCTAACCACCGAGCGTACTCTTATTGATGTAGAAAACAAAGAATTAACCATGCGTGTCCAAGACAAGGAGGTGAAGTTCAATGTATTCAGGGAAATGAAGTTCCCGGACCCCATGATTATTCATACATCCTTCCCGCACATGATTTCTTGATCCATAACCAGGACACGAAGGAATTGTACGTACTACATTTACCTGAGCAATTGTTCGGGCTTGTTCTTGTAGTTCTTCGAGTTGTTGAGCTAATTATTTAAGCTTCAGAGATTCTGAAGTGTTTTCTTTTTCTGGTTTCTTCGGCCAACTTCTCTCGTTCTCAAGAATTCTTTCCATCCCCAACTCAGCTTCTTCAGGGGCTAGTAACACAAAACCTGCGTTTCCTAACGAATCTGCTTTCTCTCTTGATTTGTCATTAAGGCCTCCATAAAACAAGGTTATATAATATTCTGGCGAGGATTGATGATATGGACATCTTGCCTTCTTTTCTGTAAATCGTAACCATGCTTCACCCAAACTCTCTCTGTCTTCCTGTATAATTTGTTCAAGCTCCAACATATATTTTAAACGTCTACTAACCGGATAGAAACGGTCTAGGAATCTTGCTTGAAGCTTGTCCCAATCTGGAATAACATGAGGGTATTGGGTATTATACCAATCGCTTGCACATCCGGTCAAGAAGAACTGGAACATCACGTAATATACTTGTTCCCTAGTAACTCCTCTTACGATATAAGCATCACAAATTTGCATGAATTTTTGAATATATCGGATCGGATCTTGACGTGCATCACCGCTAAATAATCCATGAGTTGAAAACTGAGTTAGCATCCCTGGATCAGGTTTAAATTTTGCGGCTTGGATTTCTGGAGCACGAATTCCTCGTGGCTCCACTCTAAACTCGATGGGTAGCTCAAGTCTCCTTGGGTTCTCCATCTGTATCTAAATCTGAAAAACAAAAACTAAAAAAAACAAAAGCGTAAAATAGAACTAACTGGAAATAAAAGCACAAGATATATGCACAAGGACTAACGATGTAGTCCCCGGCAGCGGCGCCAAAAACTTGGTGGGGCCTAGGGTGTGATAAAATATGATATAATTTAAGAGCAATTAATCACCTTAGACTGAGCACGGTTCTGCAAGTATACAGATCGTATGCAAGTTTTAGAAAATAAGTAAGATTCGTTCCGCAGAGACTACGAAGGTTAGGGGAATCTTATGCAATAATCAGGTGCAAATAATTAGAGCTAGAACAAATAAAACGCAATAAAAGTAAAGACAAATAGATATTTATTTGATTTTCTAATTAACTAAATTAAAACTAAGAATTTAAAAACAGAAAATTAACTACGAAAGAGAAGTAATATGAGAATATAGCTTGAGTCACTAGCATGTAATCCCCACTAGTTTTGCTGTTCTAAACATGTAAGGGTGAATTATGTAGTATTTCAATAATCGGTTCCAATTACGCTAGGTAGTTTTAAATAGGATTTACCTGTGTCAATAAGGCTTCCTAAGCAAACTTTTCCTGTAATTGGTAAATAGTCACAAGAACTAAACCATAGTGATTATCTAGTTAGGTTGATTTGTCAGATCTAAACCGAACACTAGACATTATGTGCTAAACATGTAATTAAACACCGTTGTCAATGGTGACCTAACTACTAGATGGTAATTCTATATGGCGGTCGTCCACAAGAACACAAAATATAAATCCAAACACATAAACAGAGAATAAAAACTATAATTCAATTTAAAACATTAAGTTCCCAAATTAGATAGATGTCAATCAAAACTAGGGTTCGTACATATATGCTAAAACTCAAGCTAAAGAAATTTAGTTCATGAAAGAAAAGAAAGAAATTACAAATTCAAAGGTAGAAGAAGACATTGTGATGAACAGCTCCTTCTAGACTTCTCTCTTGTGTTGTAAGCTTCCTCTTGGTTTAAGGTTTCACCAAGGATGATTTAAGAGTGTTAAGAGGCTGTATTTATAGTGTATAGGTTGACCTAATTCGTTTCTTGAAGGAAAGGCTAAGTAATGGACTCCAAGCCCAACTCAAATTCGTCTGGATAATTACTGCTGAATTGTTTTGAGCATATCTTCTTCGTTATTGGTCGGTTTTTGCTCCATAATATACCAAAAGAATCCTCAGCGAATTATCTACGTCCCTATGAAAGGAATCTTCCAAAATCGGCTTCCTGTTGGAGTTATCACCACTTCTTTAGGCGTTGCTGCAGAAATTCAGATTTAGGCAGCTTTTCCTTTTCCTTGTTTTTAGCCTTTGTTAACTTTATCTCCAATTTCCATGTAAATCTCTTTCCATAAGTTGTAGTCTTTGACTTGGATTCTAATTAATCTCCATAATTATCTTTAAAGCTTCACACTAAATAAATAATTAAACCCAATATGCTCTAAAAATATTATGTTATTAAATCAAGACTCAATATAGGAAAGTGCACTAAACTAAGCTAAAATCAACCTATAAACTAATAAATACGCCTAAAATGATGTCTCAGAAGTATATTTTATTATCACAAATGAGGAGACATCAGTCCACTATATGACAAGCTGACTTGAAGAAAGTACTTGTAAAGCCATCAGGACCTGGGGCTTTAATTTCATTAATTGAGAAAATAGCTTCCTTAGTTTCTTTGTCAGTTAAGTCTTTGATCATAGAGTTTGCTTCTTCTTCCTTCAGTTGCTTTTGCAGGAGTTGTTCAAGCATATGAGTGCGAATGGATTCTTCATGAGGACCAGTTCTAACCAGCAAGTTCTCATAATGTTCAATGAAGGCTGAGTTATTGTCATGGCTGTCAGTAAGTTGTGTTCCATCTTCAAGTGTAATAGCAGTAACTTTGTTATGGATGGTTCTGTCTTTGATGAATTTGTGATAAAACCTTATGCCAAGGTCAAATTCTTGTGCCCAGAGTACTCTAGATTGTTGTTTAGTGTAGGCTTTTTGAATCTCAAGCAGTTCATCAAGCCTTGTTCTAAGTAATTTCTCTTCAACTAAGTTAAAGAGATCTCCATTCAGGATGTTTTGCTGCATCTTGTCTAAGTTGATCTTTAGGCTTTCAATTTCTGAGTTTTTGAAGGAATAGTATTTCTTCTTAAATATCTTCAATCTTTGTTTAGATTTTTTAAGCTTGTAGATGAGCTTAAACATAGGAGTACCTTCAGGTTCAATCTTCCAGGCTTCAGATATAAGAGGCAAGAATTCCTTATGTTTGGCCCAAACATTGTAGAATTTAAAATATGGGAAATTCTTTGGATTATCTCCATGAATGGTGATCATGACTGGGGTGTGATCTGAGATACCACGTGGGAGGGTGATGACTGGGGATTTGAAGCGGTTAAACCATTCATCACTGTCAATTTTGCTAGAAATAAAGCCTTCAATACATTTATTTGTCCATGTATGAAAGCATCCAAAAATTTGATACTCATACATTTCAGAGTCACCTATACATTCTTCAAAATCAATTGAGCTGGTAGGCAGGATAGTACAATGTTGTCTTTCTTCACATCTAAGGATTTCATTGAAGTCTCCACTCCGAATCCATGCTCTTTGATTGACATGAAGGTTCCATCTTGAAAGATCATTCTAAGTTTTTCTAGATGTCTTTATTATTGTCTGCATAAATAATAGATAAGTAAGAATGGATGTTTTTGTCAATGAATAAGCAATCACAGAAGATAGCATGTTTAGTAATTTCTATAGGAGAGATTTTTATAGAGTTGGGATTCCAAAGTAGACAGATGCTTCCTCTAGAGTCCTTATCAACATCCACAGTTGTAATAGAGTTCCATCCATGAAAATTGTCATTTCTAAACTTTTCAAATTTGTCTGAGAGCAATTTAGTGTCTATAAGACCAATGAAGTTAATTCTATTAACCCTTATGAAGTTAACCACTTCTTATTGTTTATGAGGCTGATTAGTACCCCTTACATTGCAAGTTGTGATTAACATAAATCAGGAGGGATTTATTTTTGTAACCCTTATTGATTCTCCATGACTTGAGTAAGTTTTTCTTCAAGGCCATTCTCCAAATATTAGAGACTTGAGAGGAGCTACCTTGTTCAATAACTCTTCGTAAAGGGCTCAAGTCTCTAATATTCTTCTTGTTTCTAACTTGGGTCCACTTTTCTTTTTTATTACCATTTTGTTGTGTGATTGGCATTTTACCTTTATTCATGATCTTAGGTCTCCAAACTTGTCTTTGAATAGTCTTGTTCTAAGTACATTGAGAAGCATTATGATTGAAGACCTTACATACAGAGCATTTTGGAGGGTACCATTCATATGAGGCCTCTATAGTATGAATTCCACCTTCTTCAAGATCAACTGAGATTCCAGTGATCATTTCTTGTGTTGTATCAACCTCAATACACACTCTAGCATAGTTCAACCTGTTTCTCTTGTTTGTTATTGAGTCCATTTGAATTGATACTCCTAAAGCACTACTCATGTATCCAAGTCCATCTTTAGTCCAAAGCTGAAGAGAAATTTTCTTGAGTTTAACCCAAAGAGGCATTTTACTAGACTTAAGTTCATAAAATTTCATGTTAGGAGTCCACTTCTTTAGGACCATTGTGCGCCCACCTACAGTAAGGATAAATATCATGTTTGTCGTGATAGCTTCTTAAAGGGACTACAGCCTGGTAAATATCATATGTGATACTTGTGCTATATAATATTTGGTTAAATATGAGCTCAATCTGTCAATCCTTACTATGTTGTGATGTAAACTAGGTCTCATATAATGATGAAGTAAGCTCCACCAGTGGTTATGTTTTCTCCTTAGAGTAGATTCTATATCGTGGAAGTCCTCTAAACGGGCTTGTATAGCATGATCCACCATGCAGGGCAAGAAGCTAAGTGGTTGAGAAGTTTCCTAGAAGATGTGTCACTATGGGAAGGAAGTGTTGCACTAGTATGCATCCACTATGATTTGCAAGATAGCATCCATAATGGAAAGAGGAGACGTACTCGCACCAGACATGGTTCAGTAAACAAGTTACTGAAGAAAGGTGTGATAGTCTTGAAACATGAAATGTCAGGGAAGAATCTGGCTAATATGTTTTCTAAAATCTTAAACCAGGAGAGTAGTTCTAGAAATGTCACAGGGGATGGAGCTAAAGCCTATTGATGGGAAACATATGTTTGATGAGTCCATATGATGCGCTATCGTCATATACCTATGGTGTAAACTGTGCAAACATGAAGCGTATTAACTCTTAATGTATTCATAGACATTGGTAGTAGACCTATTGAGAATGAATTGATGAATTCACTATTGGTGCTAAGGCTTATTACTCTTATATAGGAATATGGATGAGTTTATAACTCTTAAATGGTGATCCTATTAAAAAGGACTTGATGTATTTAGCGACGAGATTGAGACACATTATTCTTAATATGGTCTCAAGGAGACGTCCTTGATGATCTTATTAGAATGTGTGTATAACCCAATATTGGTGGTCATATTGAGAAGGACTTCTCACAAAACACATGATGAGGCTGAGATTTATTTTTCTTAATGATCTCGGTATCCAAGAGGGTCATTTTTTTTGGTAGACATTCTTGAAGAGCACCCATGTGTAAGAAAGGTGATGATCGGGAATCTATAAATACTAGCGGGTAGAGTATCAGCTGTGGGGGTCTCGTATGAAGACTGTCAAGTTCAAGAGTACGTTTACTTGATGGGATTTGGTGGTGTCTCACTTCACTACGTATTAATTCAAATCGAAATATATTGCCACTTAAGTACAATTCACCAACGTCGATATGTACGGAAACCTATTGACATTTTCTCCCATAGCCTGAGTAAGGGATTATTAGAAATTAAAGAGAACTTTATTAGTTTTTATACTCATGGAAAAAGAGAAAACCAAGAGTATTTTCTTGAAAAGTCCCACATCAAAAATAGAAAAGGAAAACATATACGTTTATACCTATACATCGCAAAAGGCTTCATACTCTAGTAATAAAGAGTAAAAAAAATAACGCATAAGCACCACCACCTGCCTGGCACTAACGAGGGCGAGGGCAACGTGTGGCTTAGTGGTGGTCGTTTGGAAGTCGAAGAGTTTTAGGGAATTAAAAAACAAAATTAGAACATATTTTTGGAGCGGATCTTTCGAAGAGCGGTTAGTCGTCTGCATAGCTCTTACTTTCAGCGGTCAGAAACTCCCGCATTAAACAAACGTTATAGCTTTTTCCATCCCCATCGATAACTTTCACATTTATGACTCAAGAGTTACACGCTTACTTTGTCCAAATACATTCTCCCCTTACTGAAGAGAAACATCCAAATTCATGTTAGGAATCCATCCCCATCGATAACTTTCACATTTATGACTCAAGAGTTACACGCTTACTTTGTCCATATACATTCTCCCCTTATTGAAGAGAAACATCCAAATTCATGTCAGGAATCAAAAGAAATAGAAATAGAAATAGTTTTTTGCTTCATGATGTAACCGCTTTTTGACTTTATAGTGGACTTTATATGAGAACAATTTATTGTAAACTTTTTGAAACTCACCATACTTATATATACGGAGGTTGAAATCACTTTGTTCAACACAACAAATAGAATAGAAATAATAATTTTTTGAGGATACAGGCTATAGTATTCAAAAACAAAAAAAATTAACAAAGTAACCCAACTCTGAAATATGTTGTAACCCCCTTCTTTAATGAAAAAGAAACACTAGAAAACAATTGGAACGATACAAAAATGTTTTTATTCTTTTATTGGTCGACAAGTGATACAATAATGTAAGCAGTAATTTCCAATCAAAATTGAATACAACAATTCCCTTTGGTACAAGTATTAATATTTAAATGATAGGGGTAAAAGTGAATATAAAGGAATAACATCCGAATGGCAAAAACATTAACTCTTACAAGATCCTAGTCCACTAGGAAAGAACATCTCCAGTTTGTTGATAACTAACAGCAAATCTCTACGGAGGAAAATAAACTAATCCGGTTAAAAAAAGAGACAAATTAAATAAATTCTTTAGAGAAGGGGGAAAGTTAACGAACCATCCATGCCTTTTCAATATTCCGACATAATTTTCTTAAAGAGTTCCTTTGGTGCTGGTATAGGATAAACAGAAATGGCAGAGTTCAAATGTTAGAGGCAGTTATGAAAATGATTCATGAATTAATAAAAAAATTACCTGGCAAACCCGTAAATCTTTCATACTGCTCGTATGCCTGTCCAATAAACATTTCAACTCCTGTAACAATTTTGGCTCCAGATTCTTGTGCTTCATGAAGTAATCTAGTAATTTTAGGTGTGTATACAGCATCAAAAACTAGTGAATAATATCTCAGAGCTTCCTGAAAAATGGAGAGTTATTGAGTCACAATATGAAAAGAGTAGCAAAGAAGAATAAAGACAAACCTTAGAAATAGGGGTCTCATCTACTTTAGGTTGCATACCAATGGAGGTTGTATTTGCAAGAATCATATCATTCTCTGGATGGAAGTTACTTAACTCAGCTAGAGATACAGCCTGTCCTCCAATTGAATCAGCTAGTTCTCTAGCACGATCTTTTAGGGGAATAATAAAACAAGTTAAAGAATAATTTTAAAATAATTTTAAAATAAAAGAAAAGAGATCTGACTGACCATAGGTACGATTAGCAATCACAACTCTTGCCCCTTTCTCTTTTGCACCATATGCAAGAGCCTTACCGGCCCCACCAGCACCAATGACTATAAATAGTTTACCATTTAAACCACCTTGTAAGCTTTCCTCAATAGCAGAAATTGCACCAACATAATCTGTATTACAACCAAATAACTTCCCATCGTTCTGTCTCCTGATAATACAATTTACTGCCCCTATTGACTGAAATTACATACCTCAGCAAAACAATACTCTTCCATAATCAAATTACTAAAATTACCTTTGCTGTAGGATCTACTTCATCACAGGCCTCCAATGCAGCTTCTTTATGAGGAATAGTACAACTGCATAAAGTAAACATACGTCATTTCATCTTTTTGATCTTAGATAGATGCATTTTATAGCCAAACCTGAATCCTGCAAAGTCGGAAGATGAATAAGTCTGCAAAAAGCGTGAAATCTCATCCACTAACAAATGTAAGTAAACTCCATTAAAGCCAACAGATTTAAAAGCTTTGTTGTATAACAGAGGTGACTTGCTATGACCAACAGGTTTCCCAATAATGCCATATATCTTTGTATCAGGTCCCAATAAACGGAAATTATATAAATTCAATAAATCATCAATTGTTGGTTGCCCAGGTGCTGATACTTTCCCTGATTCAAGAGTACCAAATGTGAGATATCCACCATATTTTGGGCATAGTACTCGTGACATTAGTCCTCTTTCTCCCATCACAAGGGCTATAATAGGCACCTGGAATTAATTAACGTCAAATTTAACAAATTAACATAAATTAGCAGCTAAAAGAAACTAGATTAATTTTACCCCTCTTACTTGAGAATGGACCGTAATTTGAAAAACACGTGCAACATCAGTAATATCCAAAGCAGTTGTAGCAAACTTGACAATGTCAGCACCAGTTGCTTGTATTCTTGCTACAAGACTACCAAGTTCTTCAGTAGATGGGGTTTTCTCATAGTTGTGAGAAGAAACTATTATTTTGCACTTTTCTGACTTTTTACCTTGTAAGGAACTATAAAACTCATCTGCAACCTTCACAAAAGTAAACACATATGAGCTTACAAAAAACAAAAGCATATGAGTTGTAATCTTAAAAAAGCATACCAGAAGCTCAACATCAATGTAATCAGCTCCTAATTCCATGGCAAGTTGAAGTGCATCTCGACGACTTTTTTCATCACCTGCATATTCGCCTCCTTCCCATGTTGGTCTACAAAATAATACCAAGGTTAATCTACCAAGTAAAACATAAAATTTGCTAGTTGATTCGAAACCTGTATGTAAAGAGAGTAGGCAAAGGGCATTGTTTGATCAAAATCTGAATATCAATGCTTGGATTGAAGCTCTTTAAGTAATCTAACCGAACTTCCACAAGATCACCACCACTTGACTTTGCCATATGCATCAAATTAATCATCTGATCCACAGTGTCCGCCATTATTGGAACACAGATCAAGCTTGGATTCCTCCTTACTCCTTCACTGCTCTCCATTATATTCAACCCACAATCAACCTCAGATGCAACCTAATCAATTAAACAGTAATTAACAAGAATTGAAAATTTGAAAAACTTATCAAGGCCAATTCCAAGATTAAACCTTTATCCCCAAAACCAATATCAACTAGCTTGAAATCGGATTTATTTACCTTACAAACACTAATCTTCCAGAAAAATCAATATCAGAGATTCAATTTTCCAAGAAGGATTCCAACTTTTCAATGTTAAAAGTCCAGCAAAATCCGATTCAGAAAATAAAATCTAACACTGACCCAAGTGAAAGTAAAATCAAGAAACAAAAGAAGAAAAGTGAAAAAGATATATAAATATTGTGCTTATGGTTGGTGAGAAGTCTAAGACAAGAACAAGCGCACTAGTTAGAAAAGCTGCTAGAGTATGCGTATAGGATTCTGTAACTAAAATAAACAATAAACAATAAAATAAAAGGGAAATGTTCTTTTATTACAACCAATAAACAATTAAAAAAAAATTAACAACACTTTATGCATGAAATGATAATTTACATGAAATCAGGGACGCTTTTATTAATAATGAATTTTCTTTTAGTGGCCACATGTGGCGTTAACTATTGGATAATACAATATACAAAACAAACAGGTAACCGGCAATAATATAGTAGTTGGGTTATTTCGAAGAATTACAAAGAAAATGTATAATTGATTACAGTTACGACATTTCCGAAGAAAAAGAGAATTTAGGTTGGTGAAAGAAAGTGAAACTTACCAACTTCATTGTGATATTCTGTAGTTTGTAGCTGAGCTTGAGTGGTGAATGGGCTTGTGAGATAGATCAGTGAATGTAATTTATACGTGTGTATATGTGTATATATTTATTTTATTTTAATTTTTGTCAAATATTGTCAAATATATTTAGATGTGAGAGATTGTGGTAATTGATTTTACAACAGTAGGTGGGAATAACAATTGGTGGTAGTTGGTATGGATGGTCAGTGCCTAACTAGTAGTAGTAAGTAGTAACAAAGATTTCTAGTTTTCACAAGCTAGCCAAATCCTCTATATTTTGTCCTCGCTCTCACTAGTCAAGTTTGCCTGCTCAAATAGAGGTGTTCCTGGGTGCCGCCTCAATCTTAGTCATAAAAGTTTTTTTTTTTTTCCAGAAAGTCATAAAAGTTACTCCCTCCGTCTACTTTTATTTGTCCCATTTTCTAAAAAAAGGTGTCCTGTTTGTCTATTTTTCATTACCAATACATTTTTTCTCTACTTTCTTCAATATTAACTCTAATTAAATAGTAGAAAAGGTAATGTAATAAATAATCTCATATATATTAATTAAAGGCATTTGTG
This sequence comes from Nemophila menziesii, assembly GCA_029959085.1. Lineage (NCBI taxonomy): Eukaryota > Viridiplantae > Streptophyta > Magnoliopsida > Boraginales > Hydrophyllaceae > Nemophila > Nemophila menziesii. Next base: position 808,102 of record JARWIR010000119.1, on the reverse strand, counting down.
TAAAAAGGAAGAGCACCAAAAAAATGGACAAACAAAAATAAACGGAGAAAGTATTGTTTTGACTAAAAAAGAATTTTATTCTCCAAAATTTACCATTAATATTTTATAGTATTAGATAATTAATTAATAAATAGGAAATACTTTCTTAACTTGTCTCCTATATTTTCTTTCATCCTTATCTTAATTTTTCTTTTGTTGCCAATCCAAGTAATATATTACATATTCGTCCATATTTATTAAATATCAAAAAAAATTAATACATATGAGAGTCACGTTGGAATTGGAATTATTTTGACTCTAATAAGATTCGATCACAGGACCTTTTGATCTCTACAAAGTTGTAAATATCAGATATTTTCTCAACTACAATTTATAACCGTAATCATTTATAGTAATGTATAATTGATTACATATTCACGCCCGTTAAAGTATCATGATAGATAAGAGGCTAGACTTTCGTAACCAATACTTAGGACGATGATTTACATCATCAGTAATAAACAAATATCACTATACCTAAAACCGTAGAGATTAATCCAACAAAGAAAATATCTCATATTTTCAGTACTACACCTCGATTCTAAAGTGGTATGGCCTTTGATCGTATAGATATTTACGTTCCAGGACGTGCGTCTAAACTTCGCTCTTATTGATCCCTCAATTAATGGAACCCTATGGCATTGTGGTTGTAGAGATTGATGGCTTTATTTGGAGACGAGGCGGTGACAAGGGAATCCCATTTGGTTGCCACCTCATGGCCATGAAACACAGATAATCAATTGGAGGTTTTTATTTTTCAATCTTCTCAATAATTGTAAGGAGATTACCTTAGCGTATTACTCTAACTTTTCAATGGATTTGGGATAATTTTCGTAGCCTTTATGGAAACTCAATAAATAATCCTAGAAGGGGGTAGATACGACCTATGTGGATTAAAATCTGACACATATTAGCTTCTTCGACTCTTTCTAAAAATTTACAAATTTTTTGGTTAGAGTTGCACAAGAGTTTTGATACGAGAATGAAACACACAATCAAACCGTTAGTGTATATACTCAATACAAGAATACTAGACAATAATCAAATAAACTAATCTACAAGTATTACACATGCAAGTTATATGCCTAACAATTAACTAGCTCTCGTAGCTCAGTTGGTTAGAGCACCCGTTTAGTAAGCGGGAGGTCTTGAGTTCAACTCTCAACGAGAGCATGACACGAACTAACTTGTAGTTCTTCCCTTTTATTTCTTTTAGGGTGGCCTGACTCCCATAGTTTTAGAGCTCGTTTGGACTTTGATTATATTCGATTCAAAAGCACTTTTCAGTTAAAATTTAAATATTTGTAAAAAATATTATGGCATATAAAATCACTTTAAGTGATTATTTTAATAATAATTTCTAAAAGTGATTTTAAAGGTCTAGAGTTTTTTAGGGATCAAAATCACTTCAAGCGATTATTTTGAAAAGCAATCCCAAACGGGCACTTAGTCTACCACCTAAGATTTATGCACACTTAAAATTCAAACACCTCCACTAGAATCCCCTTGTGTCTCTTAAAGAATGGAGCATAAACCTTTACAACCACTTCAAGATCACCTTTGAAGGAAACTTCTAGTGTTATCATTGACACTTTTCAATCGAGTGTCTAGTCTACACTCAAGATATACCCTTTACAAGACAGTGAAGACTTCCACTTGTGTATCCCCTCACAAGTACAAGTGTACAATCTACACTCACGATCTACCATTTCGTACTTTGTGAATCTTTTGAGCTTTGTGTCTACAACTCACAAGCTCTAAGCCACTCTGGTCTAGCATATAGAAGATCATACTTTTTCAATAGACCAAGAGAAAATCCTAGGTTTTACGATTAAGCCTATTATACCTAGCCTAGTCTCTATACTCCTTAATGAGTAGATGATATACGTGTGTAGGCTAAAAATACAAAGGAATATATATGTATGGAATATGAATTTCTTTTGGGATTCTCTTTGAAGATATGCCTTTGAAAGTTTCAAATTTGGTATTAAAAATAGGCACTTTTGGGAGTCTTTAAATCCTCAACTTATAGGCAAAATCTCCCAAAAGATTTATCCACGTGTCAGCTCTTCATTGGATGAAATTGCTCTCATTGGATGACCGCTCCTATTCTGGTTAGAGGTCCGATAGAAAATAGTTCTCTATCATTATAACAACTCTAAAATTTTGTATGCCAACGAATCTAAAATGTCCTTTGTAGTCGTTACATTATCACTGAACAGGTACCCATCTTCTTCTCCTAGGGTATTAAGCAAATCGGGAACTCGACATTTTTTCTTGGAGGTCTAGTCTTCATCTTTTTTTACTCCTAATATGACACTTTTTCATTGTCCGACTTTCTACAGTTTAGAGTTTTGGCATCTTGGTCGTCTTAGCCTTCTTTAGCTGGTGTATTTTGGCAATCCGGCTTTTCCAAGCTCATAGGTTTGATACCTCTATCTCATATCCTTTATCAGATAGGTTTTTAAATGTTTGGTGCTTCTCTTATTTAGAGTTATGTTACCTCTGTTCTTCAAACTTATTCTTGAGTGGCCTTCGGCAGTCCAGTCTATAACATCTCAGAGGTATAGACTTTGATTTTTCCCTTACGCATTCAGCTGGCTTTCTTTAGTTTTTGATTCTTTATTTATTCAAGGGGTCTGATTACCCTGTTTATGTATCAATCCACGTCGCTTTGAACCTTCAAAACTTATACACACTATTGACATTCCCGTAAGATCAAGCAGTTCAATAGTCAATGTTTTGTCGACAATCACATCAATCAAAAAACAAAATTTAGGCCAACAATCTAGCTCTTTATTCTCTCGTTTAGGACTTCATTACTCGACCTTATTATCTCATTTGTAGTACATAAGAACATAATGCAAAATCAATCTAAAATAAGAGATATTAATAACATATTCAGCATACTTCCTTGAAGTTACTCTTGAGCATAACATATCCATTTTGACCATTAAATCGTGCATTAAGCCCCTAATACAACTAAATGAAAATGTAAAATTGGTTGTAAATTACTACTTTTTAGAGCGTCGTTGTTTTTAGTTGGACACGCCATTAAAAGATATAGAATTATATAAAACATACCTAATTGAGGTAAATAACCCTGGTTTTAGTTGTTATTGGATTGATAGGGTGATAGACATCGGTCAGAGACATTGATGTTTGTAAGGCCTCAAGAGATTAGATGTTTCTATCTTTCTCATAGAATAGGGGTGGCTCATATGCTCAATATAAGAGTGCATTTGGTCTAGTTTTTATATCATCCACGGGTAGTGGGATGACTCAAGGGTAATCCCTAAGAGAATCTGAACAACGAGGGATCGTTCCAACTTTCCCCCATCTCTCATCTAAATGTGCAAATTTTCTATTTATCTTATTGGCATTATTCACCTAATCATGTAGTTCATACATGTACAAGTAAGTGACGGGATTAGAACAATTATGTAAGATTTATATGTTGTTTTGTAAAAGCTACAAATTTGTAGGATTTAAAACCTTCGAGGTATGGGGGAACTGTGGTAGGAAAAGCGTCTAGTGCCTCGGTAATATAAACCCTAGAGTCTCTTTTCCTAACGCCAACATGTCCTCAACTTCTATCATCGGGATTCTAATATCCCCTGTTTCTTCATGGATGCTCGACTTGGAAGATCTTGTCTGTCATTTTATTATGATTACCTGAGGCTTCATACTTAATACACAACACTGTTCAAGGGGTGATGTGCTAGGTATAAACGAAAACTAACTATATTATCAGCCTCGAAGATAAGCATCATTAACACTGGTTTATGGACACTAATGGTATATACAATGTATTTGTTCCCGAGGATAACCTTGGAAGCACTTGCACTAACTCGTCCTCTAGTGTACCCCAAGTATAGCTAAATCGCATCAATCTTCATTACTAGCAAATAAATAAACATATGCCCTATTTTATGGCTAGAAATCTTATTAGAAAGATCTTCTAAGACTTTTCCTCCGAGCAGAGATGAAATTCGTGGAACCACTTTGGTCCTTGTTATTATCCTTGAGATAGTAATAGGACTAGAATACGTCAATTGCGGGGATCACACAAAACTCTCTCTTTCATATCGCATAAAATATATCATATTCTCCCACACATTGTGAGATATCTAGATCAAACATAGGATGTAGAATTTCAACAAGTTTATAGGATGGAAGAGGCAGTCGCATATGCATGTATCCAGACATTTAGTGAATATTGCATTTCATCAATGAAACCTCAGTATGCCCCCTATGTCATCTTGGCCTTCTTAATTCAATATCCTCGGTTATGTCCCATGATTTCACAACAACCTTAAATTTTATATGGGATATGATGTCATCATTACTATATGCGTCAAAATATTCTCCAAGACCTCTAGGTTTGTGATAGCATTTCACTATCACCGAATCTGATTTACACAACTCTATGAGCTGAGTGTCATCGTGAGGCATATACATATATACAATTTGGTCACAAGTCTACAATACGGAGACAATGAGTTTCTTAATCTTCTAAGTAAAGACTATCACATAATGTTCCTGCATGTGGGATAAGAATAGTTATGCAGGGTTTTCTCTCATCTTGTGTCCTATCAAAAGATTTGCATCAACATCAATGTTAATACTACAACTACTATGAGAATCCTTTTACCCTTCTAAGTACAACTTCATATTCATCTCCTCAATCGTTGTTTTTACTTTAGTTCATCTACAATAGAAACTTGAGTCTTTTTATCAAAGTCTGAAAGACAGGAAAACAAAGAGAAATGAGTTGAAGAATACTTGATGATGGACATGGATCATCGAATTCGATATGTGTCTCACAAAAATACTATGGTTGTTTTCAACTTTTTCTTTGAAAAATGGAGAAGAAAGGTGAAATGGTGAACAACCCTCTCTTTTATAGCCACTAGCATCGATGCAAACATGACCTTTCGATCAGGTCATCTTTAGTGAAAGATGGTTGTGTTTTGATAAGTTCAATAGTTAGGCAACTTCCAATGCGATGTTTCGCCACTCCTAGACGTAACTGATGGTCATAATTGAAAACGACATCGGGGAGTTATCGACATAGGTGTGAAACATTTACAATTTGAAAATTTTGCTCTTCTCGCCATTATTTTTGGTTGACTAGATTTATCAGTCCCACTTCAACGTGATATCTAAATATAATGGGTTATTGATAACTAGGATATACACCTTGAGTAAGTGTCAAAGTAAACCCCAAACGTGCTTAACACAATGATAACATGGTTGGATAACAATTCACCACGTGATCTAATTGGAATGATGGTAAGCGTGGTGAACAAGTTGTTAGGCCTTGGAATACAAAGTAGGTTAGATTTACCTTCCTAATAATTTTCAATCTTCGACCATCAGCTATACACGATCAACGATAACAATATGCATGAATAATTCACTCTTACCCATTAACAGTTGGGACGTACATGTATTATTTGGGTGTCACTAACTATGAGTAGACAAAGATATTCACCCCATTGAACTAATTTATTTATAGATTGTACATTTACAAAGCATATTCTAAATTTTCTCCACATTATTCGAAAGTGGTCTTTTTCATAATACCATTACCTATTTGAGTAATAGGGTGCCATTGACATACTTACACCTTGGTGTTCATATTAGATAAGTAAAAGGATACTAGTAGACTTTCAAACCATCCATTCAAGATTTCTCTCAAGCGTGTTTGGGAGAAGCGAAAGTCGAACCCCCACTAATCTCAAGGAATTCGTTTTTCGCAAGATCCGAACCCCTTTGATATTTGTTTCTCTCAAGATCCGAACCCCCAACCATCAACAAGACATTTATTATAACTATATTCTTGATCTTTGTCGATTGAGCTATACCTTAAGGGCTTATCACTCATCACCTTGATAATATGGTAAGCATTTTTTACATAATTAGTTTCATTATAAACATCAAATAATCAATTAACTAATCATTTGATTAAAAAAATTAATTGATTCTACTATATAAAATGGGGGTGATAACATGACAAGTTAATGATTGTAGAGTCTAAAGTCTACAAAATAGACCCTGGAGAATGGTGAGCTACGGTGGTGGCCTGTGAATTCTCTTGAACTACCTTAAGCTGTATAAATACTACATTAGTTTGAGTTTTTGAGAGGTTTTACCACAATTATTGTATATAGATGAAGATTAGGGTATTGGGTTTGACAAGTAAGGGTCAGATATCTATTATGCCTTGCTAAGCTTAAAAAATATTAAGAATAGCACAATAATTTATTCGCTTAGTGGGGACTTGGTAGGCAGCATGTTAACGAGAAAATATGATTAATAAATGAGCATAGCATAGTACTATTTCCTGAACCATCAAGATTAATTACTCAAACGAGCTTAAAAGTATTATATTCAAATCCCAGCAAGAAAAGATCCAAAGGCATATATATTATAGTTTAAATGACAAAGCAACCATCCTTTATTTGAAAATGCCTAATCATAATAAGAGAACGTTATATCTTCTTCAAGCAACTACACCATAATCAACCCTGCATACCAATAATACCTGCAGAAAGACATGCGTATGTATAGATTATTCACGAAGATAATGAGAAATAAAAACAATGCCTCTTTATGAATAAATATAGTTCTATTTTCGTAATGGTCATTAATTTAGATAATAGTAAACATGCATACCACAAGCAACTCTTGCACCAGCATTTCCTGTGGTTTTGCTGAGCTCATGACCTCCTAAAATTAAAGAAAAGAAATAGTCGTGTAAGAACAAGTCGGATAATTTGCTGCATAAAGGAATAACACCACAAAGATCTCGCTCTTCTCTTTTTTTTCTTTTCAATATTTCTCTATGCAATTGTAACCAAACATCGAAATAATTCTCAGAAAAACATTCCTTGGAAATATAAACTATACTATAAAAGAGAAGAAGAATGATTTACAATTGACTTACCCTTTCCTAGATCATCAGCATCACCATGCACAACTACAGCTCTTCCAATGATGGAATGTGGTCCAGTAAGTGGAATCTACAAACAAAACCACCATATGAGAGATATGCAAAAACCAAGAATATAAATCTTTAGCTTATACCCATGTCAAATCAATACCTGGCTGTCAGTAATTGTGAAAGTAGCAGTCCCTGAGACATTAACAAATAAGTAACCAATGAGGAAATTTCTCCGCAAAAAAAAAATATATGCAGTTGAACTTAGAGTAACCATTATATAATGAAACAGAAAAGGAAGATTGATTTACCATCTTCAGCGACAGTGATGTTACCAAGATCACCGGCATGGCGATGCTCATCATCAGGAGCTCCATGGTCTTTGCCAGCAGGATTAAAATGTGGTCCAGTTGACATACACCCATTGGTTGTGTCACCAAGAGCATGAACATGGAATCCATGGCTTCCAGGTTTCAAACCAGTAACAGTTCCAGTAACTGTAGTTGGACCTGACAGATTTACAAAACAGACATTTCAGAAACACCACCCTTTTGAGTTATTGATCGTTGAATTTCACTCATAGTTACCTTCTCCTTCTTGGGCAAAGTAGATGGTGCCTTTCACACCTTCACTGCTGTTGAGAACTGCAACACCCTTTGCCATTGTTTTTGTGTGATCTACAAATTTATAAATACGTTGTTAATATTTTAAATCGAATCAAATGTGTAATAATATCGCAACTTCAAGCAACACAGAAAGAAATTAAAATACCACCCAAAATTCCAGATGACTCTCATATCAAATCTGCTCTAACTTATTATTATTAAATACACATAAAACAAATAATTAAATAAATAAATCCATGCGAGTACAAAAATATCACAGAACTCAACTACAAACTGACAGAAATCCAGATCCGCCCCTGATTAACGATGATACAAATAATCATAAGAAAAAGGGTATGACAGTAACATAATCTAGATCTGTTACTTGATGATTTAGATCAATAAAATCAATCAGCTAGGGGATGTAACAAAAAAGTCAAACCACTAAAATTGTATATTGCATAAGAATAGATACATACGAATACGATGCGAAAGAGATGAAAAAGATGGGGAGATTAGGATGGGATTAAGGTTGTTGTTTGATATTACATACCTCAGTGCACCCCTTGAGTTTTTATGTTCGTGTATTGAGAGCGAAAGAAAGAGTAACAAAGATTAGATAGTCAATAGAAATGAGCTACTATTCTGTTTTGTTGGGCAGTGGTAGAGACTGGTAGGCAGCTGGTGTAATAGTATTATTAAATGAATTGTATTGTATTGGTTGATTGATTCACTTATCCCATTGGGTCTTTCATTCCACGCGCTGGCTGATTAATTCACTTACCCCATTGGATCTTTTATTTCACGGTGGCTGTCGGCGTGGATTTCAGAATTGTGAATTTTTTTATTTTTTTATAACAAATGATTTATTATTCTTTTTTATTGGTTGATATTGTTGTCAATAAACGTCTGAAACCTTTTATCCAATCCCGATCCGATTAAAATTCTCTGTCATTGAGTGTGATGCCCCATGTCTAGCTATCTTCGCAAGTTTGTCAACTCGTCCGTTTAGCCTTCTGGGGTTGTGTGCATATTTAATCGATTTGTACTCCCTTGAATCATGTCGGATCCGATGAATGATTAGGTGGATTTTCCAACTTACAGATGACATCCACTATATACCTTGTATGACTTCAAGGTTATCGAAGAATATCGTCTTCTCCTCAAGTGGATACTCTTAACATCTTTCATTTGCTTGCACGATTGCATTTGCTTCCCCTTACAAAATTGAGTCACAAAAGATTGTTGATGTTGTCTAGGATTCTATGCTTGTAGTTGTGTGTAGATGAATTATACCAATTCCTATCTGCTCATAAGAACTTTGAAAAGTTGCATCGCACCAGAAAATTTGCGATGTCAAACTCTCGGCTTAATTATATTCGTGTGGTTGATTTATCCTTCCCACTTGTGTAGTAGCTTGTGTTCTCCAAGTCATTCCCGAAAAGTCTTTCATGAGCGAACTTGATGATATGATGACTCTATCAACTTCTATTGGTACTTCTTCATGTAAAGCATCCATTTTAGTCTTCCAAATATTTCATGTCATTATCATATAATGCAATCTGTTATTATATTCTTATTTCAACCTCCTTCCGAGAACGTCTTAATAATTTTAAGTAACCAATCTCCAAAGCCGGCCTAATACTCCTTTGTTTGATTCGAACGTATTTGTAAGGTTGATCCTGCCCATATAGCTTGACTCACCTGAATGTGAGTAGTAAATGATCAATAATGTCTGTTTGCCCTTGACATCAACCACATGTTCCTTGATCAACATATTTCCTTTTTTTCAAGTTTTCATTTGTTGGTATTGTATTATTACACACCCTCCATAAAAAATGTCGTATATTTGTAGGAATATTAAATTTCCAAATTGTTGTACACAACTCCTTCTTGTAAGACTCCGTCGTGGCTGCCGCTTGTGTTGGCATATAGCCTCCCTTAATAGGTTGTTTTAATGTGACAAATCCTCTTTTGTTTAGTGTGCTATTTACTCTTGTTATACATATTCTTTCATGCACTCTATTTCATCAAAAAGCACATCTTTATCATGTTGATCATATCTTTATTGTTATTTATTATGAAACTAATTCTCTTACAATAAGTTTAACCTTATCCTTGTGTACATTGAGAATTAGCCTTAGTGATCAACTTCAAAGGTTCTTAGAATGATGTTTCCAACAACTTTCGTGAAGAAGATTTATTGATCCAAGTCATTATCTTTCAAAGTTACTTGGCGCGGTACACCGGACGAAAGGCGCGGTACACCGGACCAAGATTGCGGACCAGGGCGCGGTGCAGAGGCTAGCCTGTCAGAAAGTTAGAAAATCAAACCGTTGAGGTGCGGTACACCGCACGAAAACTTGCGGTACACCGCAAGGAAGGTTTTTCTGCACAAAGTTTAAGTCATAAAGAATATATCCGTTGGGAGATTAATAGATCCGTTGGACCCAAGCCTTATGACCGTTGGAAGCCATTTTCTACTATAAATTGAAGCTCTTTGAAGGCTACAACTACACCAACTAATTACAAACATTAAGGGGCTTAATTGTTATCATTCAAGAAGGTGTCAAGAGCTATACATAGTCAAAATCAATCTTAGTGAGCTTTTAAATCCTTTCAAGGAGTTAATCAAATAAGCCACAAGGTTCTATCTACTCAAGAGGAGTTCACAAGCTATATAGTTCATATCCACTCTTTTAGGAGTTTAGTTACAAGCTTTTATAAGCAACCCTTTAAACACTTTGTTTCTATCCTCTTAAGTCTAGGTCTTGTAATAGATAGATTAAGAGAGAATTCAAGTATAGGGAGTATACTTGGTATCCTTGTGTTGTGATTACACAAGTGGTTGTCCTTCGTGTTATCGAAGAGGTTGTAAGGGTTATTGTGTTCTCGACCCGGTTAAGAGAGACACGGAAGCTTAGTGAAAAGCTTGAAATCCTAAGTAGGCTTCCTTAGGTAGTGGATGTAGGAAAACCGAACCACTATAAATCGCGTGTATCTTTCTATCCCTACTCTATTTACTTTCCGCACCTTATATGTTTGATAATATGCTAGCTTGATCATTGTGATATTGTTTATCTAGTTTATCTAACATATAGTCTTCTAGAGTAGTAAGATATTGGATTGTCGATTTACTTGTTTTACTTATATATATCGAACCTCCTACTTACCCTTTGCATGATCCTAAGTGTTTGATATATTAAGTTGTTTTAGAAGTTTTCACTTAAGCTTATAATTGTCCAAAAGATTTTTAATTAGGCATTAATCTTATTAGTAATCCTATTCACCCCCCCCCCCCCCTCTAGGACTTTCAATTGGTATCAGAGCCTAACTCTACGTGAATAGCTTAATCGTTAGTAGAGTAAACGATATGGAATTTAATCTTTTGGAAAAGTCGTCTTCTACTCGACCTCCACTTTTTGTAGGAACTTACTATTTTGCTTGGAGAACAAAATTGGAGGAATTTATCAAAGCCGAAGATCCCGATCAATGGAGAATCGTTATGGAAGGTCCATTCGTTCCTTATAAAGAGGAGTTAAATGAAGCGGGAGTTCTTAAGCTAAATCAAGAAGAAAAAGATTTTGATGAACTTACTATTGAGGAAAAGGCTAAGCTCACTCAAAATGCAAAACCAATGTACACTCTCATTCGTGGAATTTCCGAAGAAATTTTCTCACAAATGTTAGATTGTAAATCCGCAAAAGAGCTTTGGAATCGTTTGGAGTTTTTATATGGAATTGTCGAAAATGACGAAGAAGAAGAAGTCTTAATCCATAATGAATCTCATGATAATTCTAAACCAAACCATGAGGTAGCACTCTATCCTAACTCTTTATCTCTTCCTTACAATTATGGTGATATTAGGCAAATTTCATCCCTTCTCAAAATTCTTGATTCTCAAATCCATTTGAATAATCTTTTGTTAAAAAAGGGTAAAGTTGAGATAAAAAATTGTTTTAAATGTTGTATCACTTTGGATGATATTTTTGGCAATACTAAAAACCCTTGTTTTGAAAACATTTTTTCTTCAAATAAATGGCAACATCCTATGAAGAAAAATATAGAAGGTTTTACAAAATTGGATGAAGCTTTTTCCCTCGCTCTTAATACTTTAAAAAATCATCCTTTTTCTAATGTCACTCCTTTTGATCCAAATGGCTTTTTTAAAGAAAAATTATATTTAAGTGATAATTTGGATATTGGTAAGAATGTGGGAACTTCATGTTCAAAACCCTCACATGGTAGCTCTACTCGAAAAAGAAGTTCTTGCAATTATTGTGGTAAACCCGGTCATCATGCTTCTACGTGTCATTACCATGAACAACTTGAAAGTGGATCTTTGATACCCTCATGGGAAAAACCAATATGGATCGTGACAAATGCTAACAACATTTCCGGATCCATTCCACCTCGGTTACCATAGTAATAGTTATTGAAGGTGTTGAACGTCAAGAAAACGGAATTTTATGCAAAAGGACGTTCAAACCTCATAAAAGGAAAATACGGTGAATTCTTTCCTTTCTTCTTTTTTGTTTACGTGTTATTATGTGTTTTATGTGAATTATTCTCTATGTGCTATTATCTTTTGTATCTTGACCTTTTTATGCTTAAATGTTGCTTTGTTATTACTTTGGGTCTTTTTGTTCTTTTAGAAAACTTAGGGGTATTTATGAAATAAACTGCTTTATGAGTTTTCGGGGTTTTCCTTGGTCCTTCTTTTCAAAACAAAGTTGCCCTAAATTATTTTATACCATTCTGAATCTTTTGGGGAAGTTTCGAATGTGTTTCGGGGGTTTTTAAAAGAATAAAAAATTCCATTTTTTGTGTCCAAACCGAACACTTTTGCGGTGCACCGGACGATTCCCGCGGTACACCGCAGGTTAGGTTTTTTACAGCAATATTAGGCCGTTTTCTCTTCTATTCTCCTCATTCCACCACTTAAACATTTCCTCTCCTCCTCCTTGGCGATTTCCGGCCACTGCTTCTCCGATTCCACCACCTAGAAACACCATCTTCTTCTACTAATCACTTCTCTCTCTCTCTCTTTCATTACCCACTTCCCTTTTCCACCATGAGAGCAAAGAAATCAGCACCTAAGAAGAAGACCACCACCGATGCCTCCTCCAGCCGCCGCCGTGCTCCTTCTCCGGCGAGGTCACCACCACCTCCTCCACTCCGGCCATTCGAGCCTCTCCCGGGTAGAACTTTTAGTGATTCGGCTTTTCCAACGGGTGAAAATTCTCTTCTTGAACTATTTAAATTTCAAGGTTGTGATAATATCTTTAAATTTACGGGTACTCAATTAGCTAGTGGGTTGATTGAAGAGTTCTACACTAATTTCGAATTTGATAGTGCAAATAACATGGTAATTTCTTTAGTTTCGGGTACCCCATTACGGTTAAAATTACATGTTTTGTGTACTCGTTATAGTATTCCGTTCGATGGATTTAGTGGCTTTTGGTCAAGTGGTTGGGATGGGTCTACTCTTGATATAGTTGGTCAAAATGAGGTTATGGATTTTGTCAATAGTAGGATGATTGTTCCCGATGGAAATTGGAATTTGCGTAGTTTTGATCCGGAATTCATTGTGGCTCATAAGTTTCTCATTTCGGCCATAATACCGAAGGATAAACATGATGCAAAGTTAATTCCGTATGAAGCTTATCTCCTATTTTTGATCTTTGCTAAGCGTCTGATTAATATTATTGCTATTATGTTCAAATGGATGAACCATGCTAGAACCGCAAGAGATAAGGTCCCATATGGTATTTTTCTTACTAGGATCTTTGAGGGAAGTGGAATTTCGTTAGGAGGAACAAATGTGAAATCTATTGATAAAGCGTGGTGTTTCGATTATAGCACAATCAAGAGAATGAAATTTGCTATTTATAATAACTCCTATGTTGCGCATTCGGTTATTAATCGTATTTCGGATGTTGCTATTCGTAATCGTATCTTACAAGCTAGAGAAGAAACTCATGGTCCGGCACTTGACACACTTGAGTTATTGGATATTCCGGGTCAACAAAATCCTATCCCAAATGAGCCTCCACAAAACCCCACTCATGAGAATCCTCCTAATCCCTCTAGTTTCGAAGGTGCTATGTCTCGGTTTATGGATTATATTGGTAGAAAATTTGAGGTTTTAGAGGAAAAGATAGAAAGGAAATTTGGTGTGTTGGAAGAGAAAATAGGCCATCTTGCTAGTGAGTTATCTTGTATGAAGAACGATGTCTCGTGTATCAAAGATGATGTTTCACATCCTCGAAGCCGTTCTAGGAGCCGCTCTCTCCGGGAATTTCGCTAAATGGTCGTGTTGGGTGTTTGTTTTTTTAAAATCTTCTTTTTATTCTCTAAGTGTTTTATGTGTTTTTATTGTCTTGGACTTAGTTTGTGTTGTTTATGCTTTAATTGTTTTTGGGTCCGTGTTTTGGACATCTAGGATATTATTGCTACATGTTTTATTTGGATAATGGTTTAGGATGCTTTATGTTTAACTTGGTTTGATTTGGATATTTGATCTAGTATGCTATGGTTTTATTTTGGAAATTTAATGTTTAGTTGCTTCAAGTTTATGCTTTGATATTACTAACATTTTCCTTGATGATATAGGTACTATTACTCTTTTATCCTTGATCTTATCCTTTATTGCATTTTAGTCCCTATAGTTTGTTCAAATTTTGTCTTTGTTCTTAAAATGGTTGAAAAATGCACGTAGGTCCCTAAAAGTTTTAAAAATTGTCTTTTAGTCCCCTAACTTTTTGACAAATGACTTTTTGGCCCTATATTTTTCAAAAATTATATTTTACCCCTAACTTTCTTAAAAATGATTTCAAAATATCTTTTTGGGGAGAAATTGTAGATCACACTTTTACAAAATTGAAACAATCTTGATGCATTTTGTAAGGGGAAGCTTTTATTAAAACTCTAATGCTTTGGCTAATCTTTTATCTCATACATTGCAACTAATCGTTTGTGTCATTAGAAAGCATATGAAATGAAAATCTATCGATCAAAGAGTTGGTAAAAAGTCTCTATCTCTTAGCTCTTCAATTATCTATCTTTGTGCATCTCTTTCTAAAAATGTTTTAATCTCCAAACTCTTGCACACTCTTAGAAACGTTGTTTAAAATCTATTCACTTGAGTTTTAGCTCTTCTATTCATAGTTGTTATTATTAACCCCGTCTTTTTGATGAAGACAAAGGGGGAGAAATATGTGCACTAAAACTTTCAAAACTTGCACGCTTTAAAACTCACAAATGCATCTCAAATCTTATATGCTTATTGTGAGGGGGAGCTTAATTTCATTAGTGCTTAAACTTTCATATCATTCCTAAGGTGTTTTAGTGAAGGATTTGTCATCATCAAAAAGGGGGAGATTGTTGGCATATAGCCTCCCTTAATAGGTTGTTTTAATGTGACAAATCCTCTTTTGTTTAGTGTGCTATTTACTCTTGTTATACATATTCTTTCATGCACTCTATTTCATCAAAAAGCACATCTTTATCATGTTGATCATATCTTTATTGTTATTTATTATGAAACTAATTCTCTTACAATAAGTTTAACCTTATCCTTGTGTACATTGAGAATTAGCCTTAGTGATCAACTTCAAAGGTTCTTAGAATGATGTTTCCAACAACTTTCGTGAAGAAGATTTATTGATCCAAGTCATTATCTTTCAAAGTTACTTGGCGCGGTACACCGGACGAAAGGCGCGGTACACCGGACCAAGATTGCGGACCAGGGCGCGGTGCAGAGGCTAGCCCGTCAGAAAGTTAGAAAATCAAACCGTTGAGGTGCGGTACACCGCACGAAAACTTGCGGTACACCGCAAGGAAGGTTTTTCTGCACAAAGTTTAAGTCATAAAGAATATATCCGTTGGGAGATTAATAGATCCGTTGGACCCAAGCCTTATGACCGTTGGAAGCCATTTTCTACTATAAATTGAAGCTCTTTGAAGGCTACAACTACACCAACTAATTACAAACATTAAGGGGCTTAATTGTTATCATTCAAGAAGGTGTCAAGAGCTATACATAGTCAAAATCAATCTTAGTGAGCTTTTAAATCCTTTCAAGGAGTTAATCAAATAAGCCACAAGGTTCTATCTACTCAAGAGGAGTTCACAAGCTATATAGTTCATATCCACTCTTTTAGGAGTTTAGTTACAAGCTTTTATAAGCAACCCTTTAAACACTTTGTTTCTATCCTCTTAAGTCTATGTCTTGTAATAGATAGATTAAGAGAGAATTCAAGTATAGGGAGTATACTTGGTATCCTTGTGTTGTGATTACACAAGTGGTTGTCCTTCGTGTTATCGAAGAGGTTGTAAGGGTTATTGTGTTCTCGACCCGGTTAAGAGAGACACGGAAGCTTAGTGAAAAGCTTGAAATCCTAAGGAGGCTTCCTTAGGTAGTGGATGTAGGGAAACCGAACCACTATAAATCGCGTGTATCTTTCTATCCCTACTCTATTTACTTTCCGCACCTTATATGTTTGATAATATGCTAGCTTGATCATTGTGATATTGTTTATCTAGTTTATCTAACATATAGTCTTCTAGAGTAGTAAGATATTGGATTGTCGATTTACTTGTTTTACTTATATATATCGAACCTCCTACTTACCCTTTGCATGATCCTAAGTGTTTGATATATTAAGTTGTTTTAGAAGTTTTCACTTAAGCTTATAATTGTCCAAAAGATTTTTAATTAGGCATTAATCTTATTAGTAATCCTATTCACCCCCCCTCTAGGACTTTCAGCTTGTGCTAATAATTTATTATTCAAACTAAAATATATATATTAAATTCGAGGATTACAAGTTTACAAAGCAAAAATTATACAAAATAAACAAAAACATAAAGCTATAAACTACTTCCATTGATTAATAATAGTAGTTTTACAAATTTGCACAAATCTTAAGAAATCCAATTAAGAGGCAAAATAACTAATAAATCACTAACATAATCATATTTATTATTTCAATTAGAATACAAGTGTTGTATTAATAAGAGAGAGAGAATATAAAGGTAAAATAGAAAAAAATTATAATAAATGGTGTATTAAAATGTTAAATGACATATATTATAGAACAAAAAAAATCTTCCAAAAAGAAAATTATTAAGGAACGGAGGTAGTATACAAGTTTATAAGTAAAATAAAATCAGAAACCAGCCGACACTCGCTTTTTCTAGTCTGTCTAAAAAGAAGTAGATCAGTGATTGAGTGTTCCTTTTATGCCAGGCATTACGAAGTAACTTTCACCTAGCATACTTACACAAATCATCGACCAATATATTCATCTAACAAGGTATATGAAGAATATTCCATTTGTATGTACTAACGTACAAGTCATGTATAGTCTTCATTATTGGACAGATGTTCCATCTAGTTTTTTTTACAGGTAAGTGTTTATTTTATTTCTCTAATAATCACCTTTCTACAAGCCCAAGTAAATATTGGCTTGAGTCAACTTTCTAGACCAAACTAGTACTATCTAGAAAATAAAATAGAAAAAAACTAATAAGTACAAGTGGCATAAGAGACATTACAAAACTTTAGGGACTAAACTGAAAATAAAAAGCTTGGCTAAGGAAACTTGGACACCGTGCGTTCGAACCCACTTAGTAATATTCCATATTAAGCATTCTCAACAATGCGCAAGTACAACTTGAAGTCATCATCTTCTTGTGATGATTTTTGTTTCTCATTGAAGCTTTGAAGGTGTGTTTAAACCAAAGTTTAGTTTGAACATCTCGGCGTATATAAATGAAGAATATTATCATGTTTTTCAATATGATTTTGATGGATTTTATCGTTCCTTGAATTCCATATATGGTAAAGAAAACTTTGAAATCTTAAGACAAATACCAGGTCTTAGGGGTTGTTTCTTGGGTATGATCCAAGCGAATTTAGAGATCCATGTAGCAGATTTATCTTGACAGCCATGATATTTGCAACAACCAAACCATATTTTCTTGGAGTAGGAGCAGCCCATGAATAAATGATCTCTAGTTTCTATTGTAGAGTTACATAGAACACAACTCTTATATGTCATAATACCCCATTGTTCAAGTCTATCTCGAGTTGGAAGTCTATTTAGGAAGACCAACCAAGTTAGAAATCGATGTTTAGGGATTCCAAACAGCTGAGCTCCATTCAACTTTGTTTCCAAGACCATAGAGGTCTCTGAGAAGAAGATAGGTTGAGAAGTTGTTCTTACCTCCACATTTCCAGATCAGACTATCATGAGAAGCGTTTAATTTTAATTGATCAAGTAGAGGTCTAAGGCAAGTCAACTCAGAGGGCATATCTCCATCTATTATTACCAAAGAAGTAAGCAACAGTTTTATGCTTGTATTTTTTGAAGATGTGAGGCTCGAGTTGAGGATGGAGTTCTTTGACATTATCATCATGTATCTATCTTCCATGATTAAGGTATTGTTTCCATTTCCAAATACATGATGAATGTACTTTTGTGCTAGGCTTCTAATCTTTAACATTTTACTTCAAGTCCAGGGGATAATACGAGTGGAATCAATAATTCCAAATACACTTCTATCCAAGCCAATTTGTTTTGACCCAATGAGCCCATATTTTGTTATATGTCTCATAAAATCTCCAAAAAACTTTCAAGGTTCCAATGTCATTAAGATGTTGCAGCGACACCTAAACCACCTTCTCTAGGCACTTTACAAAGAAATTTCCAAGAAACTTTTGTGCCTCTATAATTTATGGTATTTCCCTTCCATAGAAACATTGAAAAGATACTTTCAAGGCCTTTGATAACTTTTGTTGGCAAGATCATGACAGAGCACCAAAATCTCACCTTACTTTGCATGACAGTTTTGATGAGATGAAGCCTACCGGTAAATGAAATGAACTTGTGCATCCAATTCTGAATACTAGAGCATATATTCTTGATTAGAGTTTGAAAAGCTGCAGCATTAGGAGGTTTGGTTGTGAGAGGTGTACCAAGATATCTTACAGGTAGATGACCTTTCTTAACATTTAGAATAACGCAAATATTTATATAAATCTCTTGATTATCACCACTATAGTAAAGTTCACTCTTTTTTGGGCTTATCTTTAGGCCTGATAATCTTGAGAAAAGATCTAATCCTTCTTTGATTTTTGGTACAAATGTACTATCACCATTGAGAAAGAGAAGACAATCATCTGCGAAAATTGGTCGATTGAGCTTGATCTCGAAGCATCTAGGGGATGATACGTGAAGTGTTTTGAGATGCCTACTTTGTCCATGAGGGCACTAAAATATTGCATACAAATTACAAAGAGGTATGGTGATAGAGGATTACCCTGGCTCAACCCTCTTTTGACTTTGAAAAATCCTATCAATTCACCATAAATGAGAAGAGAATATAAGACTGTGTTGAGTAACATAGCAGACCATTTGATGAATGTGCTATGAAAACCCATGGCTTGGAGCATTTTGAGTAAGAAGATGTGGTTAAATGTGTCAAAAGCCTTTTAAAGATCAAGATTTAAGGTACATCTTGATGAGTTATTTCTTCTATCATAACCTTGAACAACACTTTGAGAAACAAGCACACTATCTGCTATGTTCCTCCCTTGAACAAAGGTTGCTTGGTTTTGTGAAATAAGTCCTAGCAAAAAAACTTTAAAACTATTAGAAAGTAGAATAAACATACCTTTTCACATGATGTTACAACAGGCAATTGGTCTAAAATGTTTCAAGGTACTTGGATTGGCTACTTTAGGTATTAAAACAAGAGTGGTAGCATTGACTTGCATGAGCATTTGAAAGTTGTTGAAGGCATCTTTGATGGCCAAAAAATATCTTGTCCAACTATATGCCAAGAACATTTGAAGAAAGTGCTTGTAAATCCATCTGGCCTAGGAGATTTATTCTCATTGATTGAAAAGAGAGAATTCTTAATCTCTTTGTCTGATATATCCCCTATAATATTAGTTGTTTCTTCTTCAGTAATTTGATTCTGAATGAGATTCTTAAGAAGATGATTAGGATGGTTTCTTAGAAGGGTAGGTTTTCATAGAAATCAACAAAATCTGTGTTAATTTCCTCCTTCTCAGTAATTTGATTCATATTTTCTAAGGTCAGAGTTGTTACTTTGTTATGGATGGTTCTAGATTTTTTATATACTTATGATAAAAGTTGGTTCCCAGATCAATTTCTTAAGCCCAAAGTATCCTTGATTGCTTCTTAGTATAGGAGTTTTGTATTGCAAGAAGCTCTTCTAACTTAGTTCTAGGCTTTTTTTTTCTGATAAGCAACTCAAGTCTCTTTTATTTTACACACAAGTCTAAACATAGGTGTGCCGCCATAATCAATCTTCCAAGCCTGAGATATAAGTGGAAGAAATTCTTTGTAAAATTTGAATGAAGAGTGTCTGGAAGGTCTATTATCATGAACGGTGATCATGAGTGGGG
This sequence comes from Nemophila menziesii, assembly GCA_029959085.1. Classification (NCBI taxonomy): domain Eukaryota; kingdom Viridiplantae; phylum Streptophyta; class Magnoliopsida; order Boraginales; family Hydrophyllaceae; genus Nemophila; species Nemophila menziesii. Next base: position 788,070 of record JARWIR010000119.1, on the reverse strand, counting down.
TGTGATCATAGATGCCAGGAGGCAATGTGATGGCCGAGGAGTTGAAGATTTTAAACCACTCATCATTGACAAGAACTCTCTCAACTTTACTTTAAATAAACCCTTCAACTCTTTTGTTAGTCCAAGTATGAAAACAATTGGAGCTTTGATGTTCATATACTTCATTTTCTCCTATGCATTCTTCAAAGTCAATTGAGCTATTGGGTAGAATAGTACAATCTTTTATTTCATCACACCTGAGTATATCATAAAAGTCACGACTCCAAATCCAAGCATTGCGATTGATTTGAAGTCCCCATCTAGTAAGGTTACTCCATATAACTTTCCTCTTATCCTTATCATTATCTACATAAATAACAGAGATGTAAGTATGAAGATTATTTTCAATGAATGTGCATTCATAGAATATAGCTTGTTATGTGACTTCAATAGGTGCAATTTTGATATTACTAGGATTCAACAAAATACACCTCATCAAGATCAACCGAAATTACTTTGATCATATTTAGTGTAGTATCCACTTCAATAAAAACACGAGCATAATTTAACCGATTCCTCATGTTTGTTATTAAATCCATTTGAATAGGCGTACCTATGGCACTACTAATGTAACCAAGACCTTATATAGTCCAGAGTTGTAGTGGTATATTCTTAAGTTTGACCCACAACAACATTTTACCAACTTCCGATTCATTTAATTCCATGGTAGGAGTCCAATTCTTAATAATCATTATACAACCACCCACATGCCACATTTGTTGTAGGGCCTTGTCAAGTTTAATTTTTTATCAAAATTTGAACAAGGAAACAATAGAATTAGCTGAAATAATTTCTAATTTAACCAAATGTTTCCATTGGAAGTTTACCATATAAAAAGCTAGCGATTCTCCAAAAAACTGACCAACAAGGAAGTTTTTCCAAGTGTCTTCTCTAGCTTTAGCCACTTCTTTAGGTGGTTTCACCGTGATCTTTCCATTTACCATTTCAGGTTTGAAGTATGAAAACTTCAAGTATTCTTTAGAAGAGTTGGCAAAAAAATTACCCCATATTGGCTCATCTTGTTTAGGAGTTTCTTAATCAGCATTAGAATCTACAATCTCATGAACATGTTGGGTCATCGAGTCATTAGCAGTTTTAGTAACTATATCAACATCTGAGCCAATTTCTGAGCCTATTGGGCTTAATACCTTGTTTTCTTCTTGTTAAGGTGAGATGGATTCTATGACACTGTTGAGAACACAGATACCCAACTCACTAACATTTGCATTACTTACTGAATCATTGCTATGAGTGAAACTGTTACTAACAACAATGGTGGGTAAAATCAAAATGTATTTCACCACATCTAGCTGCGTATCTTTTACCTTTTTACCATGTGGTTCACTTTTTCGACCCTTAGGAGGCATGGTACTCAAAATGTCAAGGAAAAAATCTAGTGAACTAAAAAAGAAAAGAGAAAATGGATGAGAAACGGAAGAGAAAAGAGAGAAAGAAGGAGCGAATGTGAGGAAAGCTGAAAAGAGAGATTTGGTGAGGAAAATGAGGTCCAGAAAAGTAGGAGTGAGAATAACAGTGTTGCACAGAAGTCAAAGCGCATGATCCTAGGTAGATATCACCACGATTATACGCATTAACTTTGTAGAATAGTGAAAAAAAAAACCAATTTGAAAAGGAAAAGAGTAAAAGAAGGCTAAAACTGGATGAAACAAATGAAAAGGAAAGGTAAATGTCAGAGAGAGGTGGGAATGTGGGTGGTGGAAGAAGGTGGTCACGCGGCGATGGGTGAGGAAGCTAAAATCTCATGGAGTTTTGACATGGAAGTAAAACCCTAGAGAGAGAAATCTAGAGAGAAGGGAGAGTTTTGTCAACGGTGTGGTATAGCCATGAATAAGTTTGCGAAATTCTAGTGAAAATAGACGGTATATGATATGTGACTTCATATTCCATCTACAGGCTTCCTGTTATGCCAGAGTTTACAATGGCTGATAATTGAATCTTGATTATCAAGAGCAACAATCGAGATTCCAAATTGTTCCCATTCATGAGAAAACAATACATCACGGAAGATCCTCATGTCTGTGATAGATGGTTAAAGGTTATGGTCCATCCCTTAAGAATGTTGAATATCTACTTAATCTGAAGCATTAAACCACTCATCACCAAATAAATTGTCCATGAGATCATAAGTTCATTAAAGAAAAACTTTTTCGTTCCATTTAATCCTTTCAAAATCTCCTTTCATCGTAACTTCTAAATTTTACAAGTAGAGGTGAGTACAAAGTCCATAATAATTCTTTTATTCTGATTTGTAATTGATAAACTCTAAATCATTTTGAAGAGCCATTCTCCATATGATATTTGATTTTGACGGTCAATACGATTTTGGAATATCAAATTAGCCTAGTATGCACAACTAAGAGGAAAATGGAGAAGTAGATGTTTGATATCTTGCCACACATTTCCTTTGAGAAAGATTCTTTCTAGTGAGGCTTGCATTTTTGCACCATTTATAACCAAAAATAAGAGTTTTAGTAAGAAATTTGAATCACATATATCCCACATAGATTTATCCACTTGCAGGCTTGATACAAAGATTGACAAAAAAAATTAGGGTTATTTAGCAAAAACCCATTATTTTGTGTTGATATTTAAAATAAGGGTTAATAGTGTTGTTATAGTGCGTTTTCATACAATTTTATGTATACTCAACTTGTTTTGAGTATAGTCAATATTTGCAAGCTTATTTTCTTAGTCATGTTTATATGATTACTTTTTGCATAATATTGTTGATTATGCATCCATTAACAGGTATTTGGCATGCGATATGATATACCAGTTGATAAAGTATACTAAAATTTTGACTTATATTAGGATAATGAATGGACTCTAAATTGAATAGGATGTCCCATTAGAACAGATTTAAGCTATCCCAACCTTTGGAAACTTAAATCATCTAACCAAAACTAATAATTGGTTTTCATCACTATATTTGTGTGTATTACTTTTCTTATATGTGTAAATGTCGACCGAGTTACTTTGTAAGAATGGTGATGTAGAATCCAATGAGCACTGTCAAACCTATTTTATACAAATACCAATTCAAGTTAAAAAATAATATGACTATTGACACTACATTGCATATGCATAATATGGTCATCAAGATATAAAAAAATTACTCATGTCCTTCCATGATGTTAGAATGTATCTATAGTTTTTTGATCCTTAGACAAACAAGGGTATTTATACTTGAGTTGCTGCTACATTTTATCAGACCGTGAAATATAGGTTAGTCAAGTTAAAAAGTAGAGAGTTGGGAGTTTAACTTAACAGTTGATGGCTCCTCATTTGTGATAGTAAAATATACTCATGAGACATCATTTTAGGCTTATTTATTAGTTTATAGGTTGATTTTAGCTTAATTTAGTGCACTTTCCTATTTTGGGTCTTGATTTGTAGAATTATTATTTTTAGAGCATATTGGGTTTAATTGTTTATTTAGTGTGAAGCTTTAAAGATAATTATGGAGATTAATTAGAGTCCAAGTCAAAGACTACAACTTATGGAAGGAGATATGCATGGAAATTGGAGATAAGGAAATAAAAGCTAAAAAGATGGAAAAGGAAAAACTGCCTAAATCTGGGATTCTGCACACACGTCTAAAGATTGGTGTTTTTACCTAAGAAATAGGCCGAATTTGGTAATTTCCTTCTACAGGGTCAAGATAATTCTGTTGCGATTCTTTTGGTATCTTGTGGAGCAAAATCCGACCAATAACGAAGAAGATACACTCAAAACAACGCAGCAGTGTTTTCCTTACAAATTTGAGTTGGGCCAGGAGTCCATTACTTGAAGTTATCTCCACCAAAATGAATTAGGTCAACCTCTACACTATAAATATAGCCTCTTAACAATCTTAAATCATCCTTGGTGAAACCTTAAACCAAGAGGAAGCTTAGAACACAAGAGAGAAGTCTGGAAGGAGCTGTCATCAACAATGTCTTCTTCTACCTTTAGATTTGTAATTTCTTTCTTTTCTTGCATGAACTAATTTTTTTTAGCTTGAGTTTTAGCATTAATGTATGAACCCTAGTTTTGATTGACATCTATCTAATTTGGGAATTTAATGTTTTAAATAGAATTATAGTTTTTATTCTCTGTTTATGTGTTTGGATTTATATTCAGTGTTCCTGTGGACGGCCGCCATTAGAATTACCATCTAGTAATTAGGATACTATTGACAACGGTGTTTAATTGCATGTTTAGCACATAACGTTTAGTTTTAGGTTTGATCTGACAACCCAACCTAGCTAGATAATCACTATGGTTTAGTCTTTGTGACTATTTACCAATTACAGGAAAAGTTTGCTTAGGAAGCCTTATTGACACAGGTAAATCCTATTTTAAACTACCGATAGCATATTGGGATCGATTAGAGAAATACTACATAATTCACCCTTAAATGTTTAGAACGGCAAAACTAGTGGGGATTACATGCTAATAACTTAAGCTATATTCTCATATCACTTCTCTTTCATATTTAATTTTCTGTCTTTAATTCCTTAGTTTTAATTTAGTTAATTAGAAAATCAAACAAAAATCTATTTGTCTTTACTTTTATGTGCGTTTAGTTGTTCTAGCTTTACTTATTTACACTTGGTATTTGCATAAGATTCTCCTAACCTCTGTAGTCTCTGCGGAACGAATCTTTATCTAAAACTTGCATACGATCTGTATACTTGCAGAACCGTGTAGTTCTAGGGTGTTTTTGCACTTTATTTATATCTTATTTTATCACACCCTAGGCCCCACCAACAGTTGAGTACATAACACAATTCTATACTTGTCACTCCAACGCATACAAGCAAAAATTCACTCTGCGGTTCGACAATACAAGTAAGTGGGAACCATGGACGAAAGAAAGATTTCCTTAATACACAGCACCAGAAGGGTGATCAAAACCAGTTTATATAAAAAACCTAATTTAATATTTGTATTCGCTATAACATTTTCTAGCAAAGAATATTTAACAAACTTTGGCAAAACACAACACTTTTAGGAGTTGGCTATCGCAGGATATCATGTACCCGATATCTAAAGGGAAACAATAGGACATGGGCACGATTATTATGTATCATAATTAACTGTTCATGAATTAATAATGTATATACCAAGGGTAAAACCAACACTCTACTTCCCTCACCTCATATCAAGATTAATACTAATAATTGCCTGCACGTACCCCATTCGAGAAAGATGTTATCCAGCTACTTCCTGGGCTTCATGTGTATATTTATATAACCATCAACAAAAGAAAGAGAAGTGAGGGACCAGGCGATGTGGGTGCAAGTAGTATTGGCGCTAGAGGCAACAATGACCCATACGAAGGTGGTGATGAGGACTGGTATACCATAGACATGGATGTTGATGAATCATCCTGGATTATACATATCCCCATCACCAGATCTTGGCACGTTTTTTTAACAAGATAACATCATCTAACAACACTACTCGATGCACTATTCCCACTTGGAGCCCCGCCAAATGGAAAGCCAAAGTATGTATTAGAAAAATCTCTAGGATCTGACCCGACAATTCCAATATTGGGGCCACCTTCACCCTAAGGAAACCTCTATATCCCTTCTAGTTCCTCCTACACGAGGATTATTTCCGCATGTGGCATAATACTTTAAATTTTTCGATTTACTTTATTAGATTATGGTTTTAATTTATACTACAGAGATGATGATTTTGATTTAATACCCAGCTGGGTGGATTTAGATATTTGTTTTGTAGACTCTAAATCCACCCTATATATCTTATATGTTTTTTTGAGAACTTAAGTACTTGTTATATAGGATTAGTTGATTTTATATTATTATCCTTCCTTGACGGAAATGTGTGTTGAGATTATTATTTTAAGTAGGTACACACGGTTAAGCATTGTTGAAACTGGAGGTCATGGCCATATTTTCACAATTAGGAGGTCATCACACTCTAATTAAACCCCAACAGTGTTTTATTAATCATCCATGTATTTCTTTCATCCATTTTACTATTCGCACCCTTTGGACTTTATGTACATATGAAATACGATAATTAAAATGCTTAAATATGAAGTATTTGAGCATAAGTAGTATCAGACTAAAAAAATAGCATAGGAATTGCATACTTCTTCAAGAAATTAACATTAAATCATTAATTCTTAGCCTTGTAGGTATTAGATTTGTAGAGACTTGAGTCCTCTAGTCGTGTTAGTTTATGAAGTCAAAATAGGAGTAATAAGTACGTAACATCGACTTAGACTCGCAACAAGAATTCTTTTGCTCAATTGTTGATGTGTTAACTTCTAAGGAAACTGTTATAGAAATATATTGGATAATTTTAATGTAGTCTAGAAATTAGAAATGAAAATGGCTGTGGTATTACACCTTGAATGTGGTAAATTACTAAAGCCATTAATATTTTGGTAAGTAGTGTACTCATGTGGATTTATCATTCTTATAACCTAAGGTCCTTTATGATTTAGGATTATCGACTCCAAAGTCTGCTAAAGAGATACAATGCGCTCACGCACCACACCTCACATTAAAGAGCTAAAAAGAGAATAGAAAGATAAAAGATGTGAAAAATGAGCAAAAAATGAAAAATAATAATACTACAATATTTAAATATGGATGACCTAGACAACACCTCTTACATATAAAGTGACTAAGGATGGGACAAACCGAAAGTACAAGAGTTTTTGCCACCCTTAGAGTGACATCTTAGATTGACATGTTTTCTTAAATGCATTCTTATAGAAGTGCTTAACTTTATGCTTATTTCCCAATACTATTGTTTCAAGTACTTCTCATACCTCTTGCATATTATTCTTCTGTGTTTCATATCTCAATTATTTTTACCTAGCCTTTGCTTGAGGACAAGTAAAAGTAAGTGTGGGTGTGTGATTTGTCCTGATAATATTGTAGAAATTACTATTATCTAGGATACTTTATGTCTACTTTTATACACTATTTTGTGTTCTTGTAGTAATTTCAGGTATAAAAATGATTCCAACATTTAACAAAACAAGGGTAAAAATGTGTTTTTGCAACCAAAATAGGAAAGTGCCATATTTAGCATCTACCAAAAGAAGAATTAGAAGATTAGATTCGAGTGAAATTAGAACATTTAAGATGGATTAACAAAGTGGGATCAATATGGAACAAATTTATTCCCATAATAGCTTTCCAGTCAAACATACCTATTTTAGCAACTGGCGAGCTCATTTGGGATTGATTATTTTGGAGCTAAAAGCGCTTTTTGATTAAAATTAAAATATTTGAAAAAAATATTAAAAAATATTTTGACATCTAAAATCACTTTAAGTGATTATTTAATAATCACTAATCTAGTGCTTTTCCTAAAAGTGATTTTAAAAGTGTAATATATTGTTATGGATCTAAAATCACTTTAGGTGATTATTTCGAAAAGCAATCCCAAACGGGCATTTTATCTACTTAGGGATCCAATCCGGACCTGGTGCAAATGATTAATAGAATAGTTAATAAATAATAATATAATTATTTAATAAATTAATAATTTAAACACTTGTACTTATTTTTTAGCCAAATTTAATTCTCTCTTCTTATTTAAAAGGAGATGAAACAAAGGAACGACTAATGCAAGAATCACTATTGATAATTTTTGCATTCCATTATTAGGATGAAGAAAAATACTCCACCGCTTAGGGTGTCGATCTAGGATCATTATAAATATCTTGAAATGATTAATTTAAGTTTTAAATTTCTTATTTATCTTATGATAAATCTCCCATCACCCTATGATTAGTCAATAGGCGTTAGTTCAACACTAACCAATAGTAATTAGGTGAATGAGAGAGATGAATCCAAGCCTTATACAAAATTGATAGATCAAGATATAATAGCCAACTATATTTGCATAAACTATCTACTTAGGGATCCAATCCGGACCTGGTGCAAAAGACAATGCATAACTAGTTATGACAGAGAATGTCAGACCATCGTTTGTGAATGCTTGATAACTATTCCCTCTTGAAATATGGTGAATATGACCTTGGCTTAACAAGTAAGTACCTAAGAATCTAGCTTTAGTTAATTATGCATGATGAATACTTTGTATCATGATTCCCCCTTTGCGTTCATCCATAATATAATATTAATTATAGTAAAACACTTTGAATTCAATCTCCCAAGCAGATCCTCCTATAGTAATATAGTAAAATTATATATAGAATTTAGCTAATATACCCCTATTTGCAGTGGATCGACCCTTGGCACCACGTAAGTGGTAAAGAGGTATAAAATAGTGACACATAATAAATTTCCATTGATAACAATTTTGTAAGAAATCAACGATATTGCAAAACACACACCAATATCACCAAATCACAATCTCCACGTTGTGTGAACTCAATCATGAAATAACCATGGCTAACATCCACTAGTTTAAATTGCGCCTTAGGTTTCCAAAACTGGAAAAAATTTGTATTATGCTAATAGAACCCCACTTCTTAACCAAGTAGACAGACAATCAATAGATTTTGCAACCATTAATATTGCTCGAAAATCTCTTCTTTTTATGTAAAACCCATAAACATATATTCATCATTTTCCATGAAATCTACCACTCATGATTTGAAGTCAATACCCACCATCATAGTTATTTTTTCCTTTCAACCATCTTCTATAACTTGTAGGACTCCTAACATTAACATCATTACACCCTTTTGGATAGGAGTCAAACCCCCAAAGGTAGCTTAGAATTCAATGTGCATTGTGAAGTAGGCTAGAAAATTTGTTCAGAAAAATCTTCGTTGGCAGAGGGCCACCATCAGTATCGGAAGAAGCTCACAGACTACCAATAGTCGTTGTCTTGCCTGAGAGAGCACCAGAAAATACTCCACTTCACCATTAGGAGTAGACATATCCATCATTACCTTATTCACATCATCCCTCATCACTGAAAGAAGGACTGATAATTCTGCTTCTACGACCTCTTTGTGACATCGTCGTCCATCATCTGAACATAAGAATTTTCCCATTCACTGTTATAATTTTATGACATTGTCGTCCATCATTATCGTCAATTTTGGCCGGTCATTGTAAAGTATAAACTAAATGAATATCCCACTCGATAAGTCAAACACTTCGTTGTAATTACATTTTAGGACATTTTTATATTAAATAAAATTAAAATTGCTTCATAATGTTGGGATACACTGAAATAATACATATATCGAAACTACATTAGATTACATGACGTTATACCTTTTGTCACGATAAAAATAATAATAATTATTCATATGAATACCAAACGAAAAATATATATACATATACAAATATATATATACACACACACACACATATATATATATATATATATTATAGCAGAAGTCATCATGTTAAAATAATATATATGTACACGTTATAATGAATTAAATTGTTATATTTGTTAAATAAACTATTACATATGCCTATACATATATTAATCTAATTATATTCTATAATTATTTTGGTAAGACAATCATTCAGATCTATTTATAACTAAATGTTATGTATCAGATATCGAAATGACATTTTCAAATATTTAGACAATATACTCACATAAGTGAACAAGCATTTGGATTCTCCTCACTAAACATAGTTAAAATCTCATTATCAACACAACAATCATATAACATATGGCTTCTCATGTATTCTGGAATCACTTCCACTGTTGTTTCCACTTCATTTTTATCATTATCATCAATATTATCATCATCGTTATCATTTTTCACCACCATTTCCACTTTCTTTCCCGTCTTTTTCTTTAATTTCTTCAATGTTTTTTGAGGATCTATTCGTCCCGTTACAATCACCATATGATTAGTCATATCTGTGATAAACTTCTCGACCCCTAAAAATTCAAACTTTAAATATGTTAACATGAAATTGTTTGTGTATATCTACGTGTATATGTAAGGACATGATCATTGTACATACAAATGTAATGCATGTAACAACAAAAAACATATAAATTAACATTCAAAATTCACCAAATGTATTTTATAAAAATCACTACAGAAATAAAATAGATGAAGAAGAAAAAAAGACCTTTGATTTTTGTGATAATTTTGGCTACACTTCTTTCACATGCATTGCAATGCATGGAAATGAAATATTCCACAGTGACAACCTATAAATATTATACACAATTAATCTTTAAATAAAAGTATAATTATAAAAAAAACTAGTACAATAGATAAAAATTTACATACTCTCGTAACATTCTATAATTACTAAAATATACATATGTTAGGTCACATATTGTTTAAAGAATTATCTTACTTTGATTTCTTCCTTTTTCTTATCCTTACCCATTGTAACAGAAGAAAATAGATACATTCGTTAATGTAAGCATCATGTGTATCTCTTTTTCTTTCTATTCTATATTTGTCTGATAAGAATTTATTTTAAATGTTAGGGAATGGTATGTTAGTAAATATAGTATGTCAGTTATTACAGTTATTAAATTGACCAATCAGAAAATAGTAAAAGGAAAGGTGGTAATAATTTTGTTTGGTCGGAAAGGAATAATCATTTAAAAAATATATTTCTATGTAATGAAAAAAGACACTTTTAACGAGAAAATAGTTATTGTGCAAATGAGGTCTAGGTTGCATTAAATTTCAAATTATTTCCTAAATGTTTAATTTTTGTTTATTCAGTAAAGTGATTTATTTATTTGTTTTTCTTAGGTAACATAATTTCATAATTATTGGGAAAATAATAATTGAATTTATTATCAATATTTTATTGATAATAATTTATTCAATGAATTTGCAAACTAATAAAAAAAATCTCTATCTCTTTTTTTTCTATGTTCCTTTTTCACTAAACAATTCACATTCGAGAGTGTCTCAATGTTTCATTAAAGCACAATATTATAAAAATTTCTCAAGGTTCTCTTCTCTTCACCTTTTACCAAACCACTTCATCATAAAACCTCTATTCATCAAATCAGTTCATATATTAAAGCGTATATTTTTAACTTGTTTATACATTTGTCTACCAGCATATGACAAATTTTAAATCAAAGTATTTATTCATCTTTCATTAAACCACCTAAACACAAGAATATATCTTTCATCAAGGATTCACTTTGTCGAAAGGTCTAGGTTTAAAATGACCAACCATAATGAATCCCTAAAACGCATTCATTACAACAAGGTTTCTTTCATGATCACGTAAAGCTATGTAAGTCCTAGAGGGAGGGGCGTGAATAGGACACAAATAAAAATATCTACTGATCAAAAACTTTCTTGAAAAATAAAAGGTTTGAAAACTATTTGAAGCAATTTACCAAAAACTTAGGGGGATAAGATGAAGATGCTAGAAAGCAAGAGAAGCAATGCGAGATTGTAAAGACCATAAGTAAAATAGTAGGGAGAGAAGTTACACAACGATTTGAAGTGGTTCTGTTTTTTTATATCCACTGCCCAAGGTTTACACCTTAGGATTTTCAAGCTTCCTTTCAACAAATATCAACAATTGTTAATGGGGAGTCATAACCAATACACAAGACTTTTAACGATTATGTCACAACCCGATGAGACTTTTAACAGTTACATCATAACCCAAACAGGAACACCTCGAGGCCAAACTCCCTTGTGCAATTTCCACACAAGATACCACCTCCAAAAATAAGTTATTCTCTTCTTGAAATAAATACAAGGTCCTCTTTTAGTTAATACAAGGTTCTAGTATAGATAATTTATGTAATGAAGGTTTATGTGATTACAAGATGAAATAAAGTTTCCTTGATGAGATGATTTGAAACGAGGCTTGATGTAGATATTCTTCTCTGAGTGGATGTGAAATTGAGATTTGATTGCTTGATATTAATTATGTTAAGCTTGAATTAATTCTTGAGAAATATGGTAGTTGTAATATTGAAGTATGTGTTGAATGCTCTCTTGGAAGACATATATATGTATATATATAGCCTTGGACTTTCACCTTAATGTCTTGAAAAAGGATTTCTGAAAACAAGAATATGCCATGACGTTTTTACAAATCAGACACTTCTACACACCGGGTAACGCTTCCGTTGTGAATTTAATGATTCAATGGCTGGATATCCAACGACTAGTTTTCTAGAATCAGGTTGACGCTTTATCCTTCAAAACGGGTTCTCGCTTTAGAGAGACATGACGCGTTCTCATACCGGGTGTCTGGTTTTATTGCGTCGGCATGATGAAACAACTTTTTTTTCTTGAACATGCTTTTGACTCTATATCGGGTTTCCGTTGTAGGGCGGCATGACGCTTTTATGAATTGGGTGTTCGCTTCTGATTTTTGCACACAAATATTGTTGTGATGCTCAAATGAAAATACATTTTTCACCAAAGGGTTTAGAAATGACATTTTAAGAAACTTTGTTGAACTTGAAAGCTAAATCCAAACACATGAGAATATATGACATAAACAATTTTGAGTAATTGTGGTACTAAGATTTTGAGTTTACGTGCAAGTGTTTATTCAAAGAGATGTGTTGAACAATGTTTTTAAGAGGGGTCTAAAATACACATAATGTAAAGAGAATATTTTGTCATATTAAAACAAATTTTGACAAGTATACAAATGTATTTTACCAATATTTGATGATGACAAATTATGTATTTTTAAAACATGATACTAATAAAAAAAAAGGCAAGACATACAAAGTCTTCAATATGCATGACACCCCCTCACATTGTGCATGATAAAAAAACTAATGAAATATACACTTTGGAAAATATTTTTTTGAATTAGAAAATATATGGAGTCTTCAATAGGCACAAATACCTCTCACATAATTCATATAAAGATTTTTAACTCTCTTACCACATGTGAGCAACAAGAGTTCCTTATCCTCCTTTGTATTCATCTAAAGAGTTAGACATGGGTAAAAATATAATGAAAGTGTAATGATTTCAAATTGGTATTGTGGGAGAGGTTTGGTGAATATATCGGCTAGTTGGTTGGCGGAATCTACAAACTCTAAAGCGATATCAACTTTTTGGGTATGATCTATAATGAAGTGGTGTCTAATCTCTATGTGTTTGGTTCTACAGTTTTGGATAGGATGTTTAGTAAGTTTGATGTCACTAATGTTATCACACCTAATGGGGATGGAATCATGTAAGTCCAAAATCCTCTAAGTTTTGTTTCATCCAAAGTATTTGAGCAACACAATTGCCGAAGGCAACATATTCAGCTTATGTCGTGGATAGGGCAATGCTATTTTGTTTCCTACTAGACTAAAAGACTGGGGATTGACCTGGAAAATGATAACTACTGCTGGTACTCATCCCATCTATCCTCCACCTTGTATAATAGGAAACTATGTAACATATGAGCTCAAAAGATGTATGTTACGGATACCAACTTCCAACATTAATGGTTCCTGGGAGACATATCAAGATTCATTTGATGACACTAGATGTAACTCCTTATGGCAAGATTTGAACCAAGCAAAAATACACACGTGGAACATAATATCGGGTCTGGAGGCGATAAGATAAACTAAACTACGAACTGTACCTCAATACGTTTTCTCATCAATATCCATACCATGTTCCTATTTGTCAAGCTTTGTGGAAGTTTCCATATGTGTTCCAATTTCTTTGGCATTACAGAGTCCAAACTTCTTGATAAGCTTCTTAACGTTTTCGTTTGGTTGACAAAGATCCCATCTATCATTTGCTTGATTTGTAGTTAAAGGAAGAAGTTCAATTCTCCCATCATGCACATTAAATTCCCTATGCATAATCTTAGAAAAATCCTAACAAATATATTCATTAGTAGCACCAAACATGATATCATCAACATATATTTGAACAATAAACACAACATCAAGTTTTCTTTTTATAAACAAAGTAGAATCAATTTCCCCCTTTTTGAAAACTGTCTTGGACTAAAAAGGATCTTAACCTATAATACCAAGCCTTAGGAGCTTGTTTTAAACCATGTAAGGTTTTTTCAAGTCTAATAACACGATTTGGAATGATAGGATCTTCAAATCCCGTGGTTGTGTCACATAATATTCTTCATCAAGAAAGCCATTTAATAAGGCACCTTTGACATGTATTTGAAAGAGTTTAAAATCCATGTAGCAAGAAAAATCAAGTAGCATACAAATAGATTCCAATCTAGCTACGAGAGTAAAAGTTTCATCAAGATAAATACCTTTCTCTTGGTTATACCCTTGAGCAACAAGGCGAGCTTTGTTCTATTTAAAATTCCGGGTTCATCAAGCTTGTTACGAGAAACTCATATTGTTCCAATAAAGTTATGATCAACGTGTTTCTCAACAAGATTCCATACTTTTTTTCTTTCAAGTTGATTTAGCTCTTCATGCATTGCATTTATCCAATGATCGTCAAGTAAAGATTCTTTGATATTCTTGGGTTATAATTGATATAAGAAATCACAGTGAGCATGCAAAGAATTAAGAGTTGAACGTGTTCTTACCCCGTTACTTAGATCACCAAGTATTAGATATTTCGAGAATCCTTTAATATTCTTGCAACTTTTAGGGAGTTCCTTGGGGATTTCATCATTATTTTCTTCAATGGTTTCAATTTGTCGATCAATTTGAGGTTGTGGTACACTAGGTTTCACTTATTTTTCTTCAAGTTGATGAAATAGGGGGATATACAACTATTGTTCTTCCTTTCTTTAAAATAGATTGCTTCATCAAAGTCAATGTGCATGGATTCTTCTTTGATATCTATACATTTGTTGTACACTCGATAGGCTTTGTTTTTGATAGAGTAACCAAGGACTATTTCTTCATCAGATTTTGTATCAAACTTAGGGTTTTTGAAATGATAGACACGATTCAAAACACGACAAGATGTATTGATGCCTTTACCCCGAAAATATATAGGCAAGCTATGTTTTTTCAACATTGTCCTTGCGATTTCTTGTAGAGTTCGGTTCTTCCTCTCTACAACCCCGTTTTGTTGGGGAGTTCTAAGAGCCAAAAAGTTGTGTTTAATCCCCCATTCATCATAAAATCTCATGAATGACAGTTTACAAACTCGGTACCATTGTCACTATGAATGCAAGTGGTGTCTAATATTTGTGATAAAATGATCTAGTCACGAGACATCATTTTAGGTGTATAATATGCTTAACTGAGAGGTTTTTCCCTATTATTTGTTAGTTTCACGTTTCTTGCCTCGTTTTGGAGGTTTGTTGCTTTTAGAGCATTTTTTGTATCTCCCAGAGTGTAATATAAAATCACAACTATGGAAATCACGCCCCGCAAGTGTACAGATCACCTAGCTGTAAAATTTGTAAATAGAGATTGTTCTTACAAGGATTTTAAGGTTAATTGTAATGCTTTAAACTAAAGTTGAGGATATTCGTTATGCTAAAAGTATACTAGAAAAGGATTGGATTTGATGGTTGAACTAAAACTAAATTATGCTATAACTAAAAGCAAACGAAAATGAACTAAATTAGGGGATTTGATACGAGATGAAATCTAGCTTGTAATGTCTGTGATCATACTATAAGGTAAATAAGATAGAATATGTAGGAGTTTGAGGGAAGAAGAATTACAAAGAAGGAATTATGTTGTTGTTTGCCTTGCTTTTCTCTTGCTTCTCTATTGCTCCACAAGTTAATAATAAGTAATGTGTGTCTAAAAATTTTAAAACTACTATTATATAATACTAAAATATAGAGGTTTAACTTATGGTCCCATAAATTGGGTTAAGAGTGGTTCGTGGACTTCTTTGCTAAAACTGGACAACTCAAGTCATCTTGCCAAAAACATTCATAACTTTCACGTCTCAATTCAAAATTGATCTCCGTTTCTTCTCACGTATTCTCGACTCCAACAACTACCTTTCCAAAAGAGAATCCTTATATTCCTTAACAATTATTTTTTGTGATTTTTCTGAGTGACGAATCTGTTTTTCCACGTTCTGGTGCTTTGACTTCCATTGATCTTTTTTGACTTATTAGATTGTCCCGATCTCATTTCCACTCGTCTTGGATGCTTAATTAGCTTCTTGTCTCCATATATTATCCTTTACATCCTTGGTTCCTCCATGTTATAAGAGCTACACAATTAAAACACAAGTCTACCTCAAATTCTCTAAAACATGTAAAATCTCACTCAATGGCTAATAACTCAATATATGCTAAATCAAGGGATAAATACCAACTTTTAATATCAAAACATCCTAAAATGAGGTCTCGTAAGTATTAAATTATATCACAAAATACGAGACATCAAGACCCTAAACTCATAGCATTGTCATACCGACAATATAAGTACAAAAGTAGGAAACAAGAATCAACAAGCATCATGTATAAGCGTACAATGAATCCTAAGAAATGTAAAGACAACTTTTCATAAAACTCATGAAAATGTATAATGCACAAAATACCAATCATACAAATAATAAATAATGTCAAAAAATCACAAAAATTTAGCTTCGCAATGCAAGAGAATCATTCATACTCGTCTCAAAGTGGTGGCTATAGGATGATCATAGATCCTTCCATGTTTTTTACTGGTCAACTTGCTTCATTCCTTTTCTCTCAACTGGCACTTAACCACATAGCTAAAAATCACAAATACATTTTGGTTATAATGTAAGGCTTGGGTGAGATATGATATATGGATAGTTTCAAGTGAGCTTTTGGCTCTCTCCTCACTAAATTTAAACAAATAACGACTAAAATCTTGAGTTTGTTTCTCATAGATGTGTGCTAACTCATCCCTTTTTGATTCATCACAAGCATCCCTAATTCCCATATACAATGATTAACATCCTTTTTATTTACGAGGTTCTACAAATTTCACTTGTCGGATCCTTTTCATTTTCTTTATTTCCTTTTAGGAGTCAAGCATAAACCGTGTTTTTGGTTTGTGGTTTCATGTTTTCTTATTTATATTCAATTCTTTTTTTTCATGAATTTGGCGAGGATTACAATACCTCGCATCACAATATGACACAATACAAAACAAAGTTCTCACCTATTAATTTCCCTTAACCACGAACACGCACCAACTAAACTCAAGCTCAAAGAGGGTTAATCATAAAATGGTGTGATTCAAGTGTTGGTAATATGGTAAAGTCCTATCATCTAAGGGGTATAATCTTGTAATGTATCTAACAAAGAAAAGACTTAGGCTCAGAGAGGTTACGAGGTACAAATAACATTTTATATAAACAAAAGCTAAAGGGAACACGTAGCTTATCTAAAAACTGTCTAGATCATTTCCCTAACCATGTGGTCTCGTTGATTTTTCTACGTCAAAGTTGTGGGTAAAGTTTGTTTTTCGACTAGGTCAGATCTCAAGATTTACACACCTACTCCCTTATCGCTTCATTCAAAATAACTTTATAAAGCATTGGTAACTAACGATTCCATCCACACTAACATGTTTCATACAAGTATTCAAAGCATAATATGGGTGTATCTAAAGCACAAACCTAGTTCATATCATTGAGTCATCTAAACATGCTTATACGAGACATCCACCTTCAACAAATAATACTATCTAAACCCCTAATTCCTAATCTAATTTTTTCATTGAATTTTCATCTACCTCATGAATCGTTGCTCCGGATGCACCGATGCACTCAAAATTTTCAACGGACACCTCTACGAGCCTCGTTTTCCACTATTATTTGATTTCGCACACTTGTTTTAGCCTAACAACTTATCAGTTTTACCTACACATCAAATAAAACTAAATACATCTCTCGTCATGTCAAGTATACACGAAATAAACAATAATATACAATAAATTTAAAGGAAGAAAGATACTACATATAATAATAATCTAAGAAAGCAATAAAATACCTTTTAACCTTGGGATGTCTCCTAAGAAGCTCTTTTTTATCACGTTATTCAACTCGACATGAAAACTTTTACAAAACTTGTATTGAGGCCCTTGCGGTACTCTCCCGCTTAAACTTACCTCCTTCTCGGAATAGTTTAATAGGAAATCGTTTACCTTTTACTTTTTGTGATCGATCTTTGTATGGATTTGGGTAGCTTCTCTGTTTTGCCGCCTTGTTCTAGATGAAACAAATTGATATCATACCAATTGATGATCATATTCGATGACATAAGCTCTTTCCTATCTTCGATTACCCATTGATCTTTAACGAGTTTTACTCCATATTCTTATGCAACATGGCATGGCCCCTGGTATGCTTCTAGCTTGTCCAACTCAAATCCTTGATTAAAATTCATATTCTCGTATTGCTGTTTGGACTAGGCTGGGTTGTTTCTTTGGTATACCTCAAAATATACTTTTTGATATTGATGCAAATCAATGGGGATTACATATGATTCTCCATCGTTTTGTATAATTCCAACTACCATTTTATCTACCATGCAAAGAAGAGGCTTGACCATATATAGGTCTTCAACCACATCCAACAAAATTGTCACTTCACCTGCGTAAGTGTCATCCTATCACTAACTTTTCCTCAATTACTTCTCCTGGTTAGGGATGGCGATGGTTGTGGTTTAAAACCGATACCGATGAAAATCCAAACCGATTATGCAACAATGGGTAAAACTGTTAGGTTATGGTTTTAGATAAAAATAAACTGAATAACCAAAAATCCGTTTATTATCATCTAGTTTTGTATATTTTACAATATATCTCAAAAATAAAATCTAAATATTAAATTTAACAAAAGAAGTAACAAATATATTATTTAATTAAGGATCAATAAAATATTTTATATATTTTGAAAAAAATTCTTGTATTTGTGATCTTGTTTTAAGAAATTTCAATATATCTATAGAGTTATATTTTAGATATGGTTAAAATCCAAAATACCATTTACAAAACCAAATCCGAATTATTTGATTATGGTTTTGAAAAGTAAGTCTAATGGTTAAATTCGTTAGGATTTGGTTTTTTAAATTAAATGGTTTTGGACATGGTTTTGGATATTTTTGCAATAATCCGATCCGTTGCCATCCCTACCTCTGGTTGATCAATCAGGATTTCTTCTATTTCATGTATCGATTGAGAAGGAAAGATATCCTTAGAAAAAGTGAAATAATGTTATGAATCATCACAATTCTCGGCGATGCTAGAAGCTTGATTTTGGGCATTCAAGAAGTTTAAAATTTGAATCATATGCCCTTGTAACTTTTTTATCGTGGCCTCAAATTCAAACGTATGCTCCTCTAGTTTTGCAATTGCTTCTTCGGTGGTCTGCATGAAGTTTGCACACGTTTCATCCAACCGGGAAGCTTGAGCTATCATGGGAGGTTGTTGAAAATCATAGGCACATTGATTGTACCACCCTTGATCTTGCGGGTATTTATTAGGTGATTGGCAGTAGTTGCTACCTCATTGTTGATAACCCGAAGAGTCTTCCACATAGTTGACTGGATCAGGATTCAAATAATATCCTCCATAAGGAAATCGGTAACGTTGATCCATTTCTCTACTTGTTTTCTCGAACCTAAAAAGAATAAGAACCAAGTAAGCGGAAAATCTAACAACAATTATCAAAGATAAAAACTAAAAACACAATTAACCATTCAATCTCATGCAACAATGCCACAAAAAGATTGCTCTTCATATGAATTGTTAGATTAATTGTAATGCTTTTAACTAAGGTTTAGGGTATTTGTTATTCGAGTAATGATATATGTCACCCCTTTTCATGTCACCCTTTTATCACCTGTCTATATATATATCTGTTGATTTCCTTGAATAGAAGATAGAGAAAAATTAAATAGGATAGAGAAATCAATTCATTGGTCCATGTAGGCATACACGTAGGAGGTGATAAAAGGGTGATACAAAAAGGGTGACAAATATCATTACTCTTGTTATTCTAGAAATAAACTAGAAAAATATTGTATTTTGATGATTGAACTAAAACTGAATTACACTATAACTAATAGCAATATAAACATAAACTAAATTACGGGATTTAACACGAGTAGAGAAACTAGTTTAGAGTTTGTATACTCATACTCGAAATTAAAAGAAAATAATATTAAGACATAACTAGGGTTTAAGGGAAGAAGAATTATAAAGAATGAATTATGGTGTTGTTTGTCTTACTTTCCTTGCTTCTCTCTTGCCACACAAGTTAATGATAAGTAAAGTGTGTCTAAAAAGCTAAAAAAAATACTATTATATACTACTCAAATTCAGAGGTTTAAATTACGTGCACAAAAATTGGGTTAAAAGTGACATGTGGACTTCTTTACTAAAATTAGACAACTCAATTCATCTTCTCAAACATGCATAACTTCATTGTTTCAACTCGGAATTGATCAAAGTTTGTTCTCACATGTTCCTGATTCCAAGAGATACCTTGTTCCAAAAGGCTATCCTCAAACTCCTTAGCAAATATTTGTCGTGATTTTTCTAAGTTGACAATTTCTTTATTCTAGTTTTGTTAATTTGACTTCTATTGATCTTCTTGATTTATTAGTGTGTCTCAATCTCGTGTATAATAATATTGGGTGTTCCCCTAACTTATTGTCTCCCTAGCTTGGCCTCTACATCCTTGGATACTCCATGTTTATAAGAGTTACACAATTAGAATACAAAATTACCACAAATTGCTCTAAAACATGTAAAATCTCACTAAATGGATAAGAACTCAATATATTCTAAATCAAGGGATAAATCCCAACTTTTAATATCAAAATAACCTAAAATAATGTCTCGAAAGTAGTAAATTATATTACAAAAATACGAGACATCAACTTTTTTAACGAATATATTCTCCTCCCTTCCATTCACCATATATTGGTCTTCCTCGTTATCCTCTATCAGTTGTATGACCATGTTTGTACTTGGCAAAGCATTGTGCCAACCATCAATTTTCATATATGGAACAAATGGAGTGGACAAATGTGTTTGCGAAACATAATTGCTTAATTGAGGATTCAATGGGACAGTGACTTTCACGCTGGCCCTCTTTGTATTTCTTATATAACCATGTCTTGTAGAGAGAGGGGAGAATTGATTGTTTCCATCACCCTCTTACATTGATTCGTCGGATTGAAACGTTACCGTGACATCATTGATTGCCGAGACTAGTAATGTATTGGTTGAACCAGTTGGCTCTTTTAAAACAAATTAAATAGAATAAAGAAATGGGCATTAATGTAGGATTTAGACTTTTTTTTTAACATTATTCCTTTTTATAAATAAGGACCTTTTCTTAGAAAAATGAAGTAAAAATGACCTTTTTTTGGTCAAGTATAAAAAAGGAGTTGTGAAGAAAGAAACAAAATAAGTAGAGGCTAAAAAAAAATACTTTTCTCTAGAATTAGAAATTATAATTATAATTCAACTTTTAAAAATAATAGTTTACAAAGTCTAACTAAATTTTTGTTCATAAAAGATTTGATCATATGATTTTAGTTCACAATACTTTATGATTACATTATATTGCCTTTTTCTCTATTTTACTAGATATAAATCTATTTTGGTAATAGTGATTTAATTTTTTTTAATTGGATTATAGGTCCTTGTAGTTATATCTACTGTCCATATTTTTTTATAATTACATTATAAGTCTTGACAGTAATGTGATGAGTATATACCCACTGTTTCTAAGATACACATTTTTTTTTTGTTAAGGCCTCTGCCATAATTCGATGGGTGTATATACCTAATTTTTCAAGATAAGTTTTTCTTCATCAAGGTCCATATCAATGATGGGTATATACTCACTCGTTGATTACCTACACAAGAATAAGACCATCAATTAAAACTAATAAAATACAACACACCAGTATGATGGGTATATACCACCATGGAAGACCATTTCGGTAAAGTCAACATACTGTGATGGGTATATCCCCACCAGTGTAAGACCATCAATAAGTCATTTTGGGTAAAATCAACACACCATTGTAACGGGTATGTACCCACCACTAGGGCTGTAAACGAGCCGAGCCGAGCCGAATACTAGATGTACGGGTTTGTTTGTTTAATTTCTCGAGCCGAGCCACGCCGAGCTCAAATTTAAATGAGCCGGGCCGAGCCGATCTCAAATTTAAACGAGCCGACCCCGAGCTTTCAATGATCCAAATCAGAATTGTTAGAACTTATTTGTTTAACTTATAAAATAATCTTTTTTTAGAGTCGAGCACGAGTTACTCATGAACAATTTGTTTTTTATGGTTGAAATGGGACTTTCATGAGTGTGTGGTATAAAAATATGAAACAAGGCATTAATGAAAGATAAATGTCTAAAGAAATTAAAAATATTCAATTTGATAGTGAAGATTTAATAATATATAATATATTTATAAGTACATAATATATTAATTTATAATTCATAATTTTAAACGAACTCACGAGTCGAGCTCGAGCAGGCTCGTTTATTTATCGAGTTTAAAATGGAACTTGAGCTTGAGCTTGTTTATATTCGAGCCGATCTCGAACGAGCTTTTCTCCGAACCGAGCTCGAGCTGCTCGCGAGCGGCTTGGTTCATTACAGCCCTACCTACCACTGTACACATACCATATTCACATAAATGTAGATCAATATGTATATATATCTACGAAATATATATATATATATATATATATATACACACAAAACTAATAAATCTATACTTACAAAAATTCAAATCTATATTCATATAAATACGGATCTATACCCACAAAATAAAGTCATGGATCTCTCTATATATATTTACTGAATACACTAAAAATCTTAGTAATGATTTTTTTTTTATCAGATTCGATAAATTTTTCTTGAAAAACAATGATTTTTTGAATTGTAAAATTAGTTTTTTTTCAAAACTCTTCCACCAAAATTTTGTGTTTTGGGTTTTGTTTGAAGGGTTAAAATTTTGTTGCAATGAACAAAGAAAGAGAGAGAATGGCTTAAAAAAACATTGATAATAGAAGTGTGTGAATTGTGATGAGGTGTAAGAATGAAAGAAAAAGAGAATAAGAAAATATACATTAATTTTTTTTTTTTTTCTATTATTTGATAAAAGTAATTATATATACTATTCAAAATTATACCACCCAAGTATACCACCCGACGTGAATTGGTTGGTTAAAAATCGTTAATCAATTTATTTTCTTAATTTGATTAACGATTTACTTCCAACAAATTAATACCACGTCATAGGTGGTATGAATTTAGATGGTATATATCATTACTCCTTCTATAATTAGCCTTTGTATAGAAATACAAGTACCAGCTAAGCTAAGGGCTGTTAAAGTTATTTACACTGGAATTGGTATCTCATCTCCACCAACCAATAAACAAGATATTGCATCTCTGTATATAAACACTTAAATTCACTTCCTCCCCAATTACACACACTTCACGCCGCCAAAAAACACACACACTTCCATGGCCGACACCACCAAAGAAGTTGTCACAGATCTGTCCCCGGTCTTGAAAGTGTACAAAGATGGCACAATTGAGCGTTTGTTTGACTCACCAATTGTCACTCCATCGCCTGAGGATCCTACAACAGGTGTATCCTCAAAAGACATCACCATTTCACCTCAAGTCTCAGCAAGACTTTACCTCCCAAAGCTCAAAAACCCTAATCAAAAGCTCCCCATCTTAGTATACTGCCATGGTGGAGCCTTCTGTCTTGAATCTGCCTTCTCATTCCTCGGCCATCGTTTTGTAAACTTGCTAAGCCAAGAAGCCAACACTATTGTTGTTTCAGTGGAGTACAGGCTAGCCCCTGAGCACCCTTTACCCGCAGGTTATGAAGATTGCTGGACTGCCCTCAAGTGGGTTGCTTCACATACTGTTGAAAATGCAGAAAATTTTAAGAAAGATCCATGGTTGATCAACCATGGAAACTTCGATAAAATCTTCATCGGTGGGGATAGCGCTGGAGGAAACATAGCCCATAACATATCTATGAGAGCTGGTAAAGAAAGCTTACAAGGCGATGTGAAAATTTATGGTGGAATTCTCTTGCATCCTTATTTTTGGGGATCAAAGCCTTTAGGGACTATGTCAATTGAAGACAATGAAAAGTCATTAGGATCTAGACTTTGGTTGTTTGCTTATCCTTCAGTCCCTGGTGGAATTGATAATCCGATGATTAATCCAATTTATGAAAATGCACCAAGCTTAACAGGGCTGGGGTGTGAAAAGTTATTTGTTTGTACTGCTGAGAAGGACTATAAGTTGAGAGAAAGGATTGTGGATTATGTTAAGGCTGTAAAGAAAAGTGGATGGAAAGGTAATGTTGAGTTTGTTGATGTTCAAGGAGAAGATCATTGTTTCCAGATCTTCGATCCTTATACTGAGAAAGCTAAGGATCTGATCAAACGTGTGACTTCTTTTATAATGCAGTGAAATTAGTTTAAGATTTCGGACGATTTTATCAATGTAATAAACATCTCAAGATGCAATAAGATTCAAATGTTTAAAATATTGACAAACATAAATAATTGAGCTATTTAGATCTGGGTACATAATTAATTGATGTCACGTTTCCACACCCATAACGTTATTTATGTAGAGGTCTAGAAGGTATGGTGGTGGGTAATTCTTGCTAGGCTATCAGCAGGTCTGCTCTAGTCCCTTCTCTAAACGTTCCTCAACCGGACCTGATTATGATTATGATAACAGCAGTTCAGGTTTCAGTACTACCTCCTACTGTACAGGTTTTTTTGCCTGGCCTATCTATCTTCATAAAAGCTTTTTTTTTTTTCTTCCCAAAAGCTTTCATTCATAGCAAAATTTAACCAACTTCCGTAAAAGTGGTTTCATTTAAGATGAGTTTCGCTAATTTGGGGGGTGCCCTACCAGAGCCTAAACTATTGCTATCCGAGGAGTTTTTAGCTAACTAATCCGCAAATATGTTTTTTATTTCGAAATACAAGAAAAAAGTGGAGTGCAACTTTTAATTACAAAGTAGATACTGTGAATGATACTATTAATCCTAAGACTAGCTACTGGGTAATTAGAAGTGAGAGAGTCCATAATCTCTTTGCAATCGTTCTCTATTACACATCTTGTGTTTTTTAAGGAGTCCACAAACATGCCTTCAAGATCCCAAGAGTTTTGGCTTCCAAGGAATTTTCTACTCCAATTTCCCAAGAGTTATATATAATAATTTTTCCATTACTATCCCTAGCAACACACTCAATAGAAGAGTTAGAAACTTTATAAGATGCGTCACAATTTATTTTATACCAGATGTTAGGTGGTGGATCCCATTTACATGTTGTTTTCAACCTTAATAGATTCATTCATATCAAGTATTTGAACACTTTTACCCGTGTTTGTACCTGTACTATTCATTACACTTCCTTTTATATTGTTATTTTTTTTGCTTCTTTCAAGTTATTTAGAGCATTTCCTCCCGACTATGAAAGTCATCCTTAGGAGATTGACCCTCAAGTTTCATATCCCACAAAATCATTTGATTATTTTTTACCCTCACATTAGTAAAAGGCATAATAATAGCTTTTATCTTCATAAAAACTATTATTATGTCTTTTATTATTGCTTAAAAAAAGTCTTTTATTAATGTCCCCTAAAATATATTTATAGAGGAGACTCATTAAATTTGCAAAGAAGATTTGGAATTGCCTCAGTATGCTACTAAGGAACCCGTCTTTGATTTAAATATGTGCCATTCCGACTCTAATTCTTAATCTAGGCGTTTTCTTGACTAATTAGTTATTTGACGAGGACGATTAAGATAGCGGTTTTTATCTTCCTGCCCAACCTACTTATAAGGATTGTGAGGTTGCCTCAAACAATAGTAGATAAAAGCCCCTTATTTGAAATTTTCAAGCTCTGGATACTAAATACCCTTGTGGTTATCTTTTTATCTGAAATCAAAAACAAATTTCCAGTAATTAATAATTTTGCTTTGACTAAAAAAATAAAGTAGCTAAGTCTATTAATTAGTAGGTAATTAACCAAGAATTTGAGAGGTCTTGTCCACTTATCTGCCTCGTATTAGTTATTATAGTATCGTGGTTCTAAAATCATGCACGAATTTTATCTACACGTCTATTATTGGCCCTAAAAATATGAATTACATTACGAATTTTATTTTTGGCTTCACATGTGTCGCTTGTTACAATAGTTACCCCTCATACATTAACAATTGTTCCCCAACTCACGATTACCTTTGATTTCTTATAGGTGATTTTAATCTCTATGAATTTGGGTATAAGAAAATCAGAAGTCAAAATTGTAATTCTAACAACATGTTGAAATTCATTAATATGTTAGATATTATATGATATAAATGATGAGATGAGCAGCATTACATACTCCATACATGCACACACACAATGAAACACAAAATGGAGATGTTGACAAAAGAAATATTCTAATATAGTTAGAATTAGTTAGTTAGTATAATATAGTTACATATATTGTGTAATACATAACACACAATATGTGTAACTCTTATTTATATAAAGAGGAGACTACAATCAATAAAAAACATCAATAATATAAACAAAATTCTATCTCTCCATTCGATTCTTCAATAAATGCATCTGACAATCTAGTGGACGTGTCTTCCTTGGTCTAACCGTAGATGAAACTTTGAGGTAATTAAGTGCAACTATAGTCCAAAAAAAAGTTAAGTGTAACCTGGATAGAAGAATAGTTGATATCAGCTGAAATTTAATACCGATGATAACCGTTCAGTTCGGTAACAACACCCTTAAAACCGAATCATTCGGTTCAGTTTCGGTTTTGGCAAAAAACGCGTCGAACCGGACTGTGCTCACCCCTTACTATTAGGTTTAATAATTATAATCAACGAATGTTTCAAAGGTGTATTAGGTTTAATAATACTATTAATCAAAAATAAAATTATTAGAGGTTTATTATATTTAAAGAGATAAATGAGTAATTAGTGTTTGAAAGTACTAAATAAAAATTAAGGGTTAATGGTCAATAAACCCCTGCAGCCTTATCCATTATCCCGTAAAAGTCACTGTCTTTTTTACCCTCCTAAGATATCTTGACTTCGTTCCCAAAACTCAAAATCTGAGTTCTGGGAATTTTCCCATAAGCTCAAAATTTAAGTTTTGAAAAGTTTAGTATAACTCAAACTGCTCTTGTATGGGCAAAAAGGAAATAATAAAATGTATGGTGCCTTTTATGTGAAAAAAAAAAAAAAATTTGAGAATTTTCCAATAAGCTCAAAATTTGAGTTTTAGAAAGTTTTATATAACTCTAACGACTTTTTGTATGAACAAAATAGAAAGAATAAAATGTAAAGTGTCTTTTATGGGAAAAAATAATAATGCTCATAAAGAAGAATTAATTATAATTTAAAGAGTTTCTTAAATATTAATCCTAGAAATTAATTAGATACCCAACTATAGTAAAAATAAAGATTTTTCTTTTCCAAAAGTAAAAATAAAGATTAATATCATGATGATATCAATATAGTGAAAATAATCCGTTACTACAACGGTGAAATAGTGGGGACTTTGAAAGTAAATCAACGGAAATCCCGGTTATACCCCTCAAAAAGTTAAAATTGCCTCCCGACTCTTACAAACAAACACCCATAAAATTTATTTCGATACAACCAAGAAAACTTGAAACCCCAATTATACCCCCTAGGGAAATTCCATGCTTACCCCTGCTAATTTTCATTCGATACAACCAAGAAAGCCCATTCTATTATTTAGGCCACCAACATAGAAACAACACAAGAAAAGCCTTTCTATATTATAAATATACAACTCATTTCTCGACTCTCACTCACTATACACACACTCTTCGTGTTCACCGCCACCCCATCCCTCTTTCTCAGATCCATTCTTTTCTCTCTTTATCAAGATCCCATCAATGGCAGCTACAGCTGGATCTTCCCTCACCATCTCTTCCATCTCTTTAAGAAACAAACAGGTAAAATATATGAAAAGATAGAATCTTTTCTGTTAACTATTTATCATCAATTGGGTTTACGATTCAATTGTTTTTATATTTTTTTCTGGGTTTAAGATTTGAGATTTTACAGTATTATTTCCTTGCATTGTGATAAAACCATATTTTTATCGGATCTTGAAGTGGATTTGAGCTATAGTATTCTCTTTTCTAAGATATGGGTTTTGAAAGATGTCTTTTTTATTTTCAAGACAAATCTGCTTGTTTTGGTCAATTTTTATTTTGTAAAAATGAAGATGCAATCTTTTCTACATGTTGCTAGTGATGGTGATCTAGCTTAATTTTTTTTCGAAATACAAATTCATTCTCTTTAATCGAATTTGATTATTTAAGAATTGCTTTTTGCAGTGCTATATAATATAATTCTTTCTTATAATTAAATGAAGGGATCGTTCCACAATTGACTTTTTCATGATATATAATGATTAGAAAGTTGTGTACTTGAATCATAAAAATGATGAATTGATTTTTCTTTGTTTGATTTGTTGTCTTGTGGTGTGACTCAACTGATTTTGCTTTCACTAAGCAGGTTCTTAACAGGTTTTCGAGTTTGAAGTCTGTTTCTGTTTCATTTAATGGCAGCAGCTTCCCATCTCTCAAAGTTAAGGCACCTATGTGTCTCCGTATTGCCTGCGAGGTTTGTTTCCGTTCAAATGATATTACAATTGTGCAATTTTAGTGTTTAGCTTGAGTTCTTCATTCTTATAGTTTCTTCTAGTACTTGCTACACTAAACGATTTGCTTTTTTTATAGCAAAATTATTAATTTATTCCCTAAAGTAGTTTTACCGAATCTAAAAAGTAATCGACTTTCACCAATTGTGACCAATATATGAATTTTAAGCCTATGCTAGTTAACTTTATAATTGATAGATTTATTGGGTTGAGAGTTATGAATAACCATCTAAACTATGATTCATCTAAGAAATGAAAACATTGTTTGTTGAGCAGGCAAAGCCAGAAACAGTGACAAAAGTTTGTGACATTGTGAGGAAGCAACTTGCTCTTTCTGTAGATACTGCTGTGACTGGGGAGTCAAAGTTTGCTGCCCTTGGGGCTGATTCTCTTGACACGGTATTATTTACTTCTTTATCCATTTTTATTTTATTTTATTTATTTAATCTCTCTGTTTTGTACACACCTTTTTACTAGTGGTTTATTGATCAATAGGTTGAGATTGTTATGGGTCTTGAGGAGGAGTTTGGGATCAGTGTGGAAGAAGAAAGTGCTCAGACTATTGCAACTGTTCAAGATGCTGCAAATCTTATTGAGAAGCTCATTGAGAAGAAAAACTAAAACATTATAATAAGGAGAGCTAGATTTGCTAGGAGGGAATGTTGTTTTAGTTGTGCTTATTACCGAAACATTTTTATGTTTTTCCTTTCTGGGTTGTCTTATGTGTGTCTCTGTTTAACTTTCTTATTATCAACTTTTGTGTTAGGGGTGTTTGTCATTTTGTTTTCTTGGTGTTTGGAAATTTCAATGAGAATCTGTTATTAGAGATAAGTTATACCCGTATCTTTCTGGTGGGGATAAGGGATTTAAAAATTACTAGAATTATGAAACCATGATTAGTCTCATCACAAAACCCTAATGTTTTAGCAATTAAGAATTTATGAGAGGACTGGAACTGGGTTTTGAACAAGGCATGTGGGAAGATGTTGGTTGATACATATTTGTGATACATCCCTTTCGTAGGCCCAATTAAAGGACAGTTAGTGACCACCAAATGTTCACTGAAACGTGTTAGATTTAATCCTTTGAAGTGGGTTGTTGAATTCTTTGGCTATTGACTTTGTTGGCCCATTCCAGCTGTTCTCTCTAGTTAAGTTTAATATTCTATTCTCTCATTTCCTTCAGATATGAGTTGTAAGTACTGCTTCCTTCCCATATTAAGTGTCACTTTTAGATTACTCTTTTCTCATATATCTCTCACTTTACATTTCCAAAGCTAATATTTCATCTATTTATATTTTTATAGCTATTACTAATTGTTTTTTAGGAGAAGTTTTAGAAAGGGAAATGTCATTTTCAAACATAATAATTGCTTTTATTAAAAATATGCACAACTAAAAATGACGCATAATTTAATTTGGGAAAGAGGGAGTATGTTATATAAATTGAAATCCCTCAATTTACATACACATAATTCAATTTGGGATGGAGAGGAGGGAGTATGTTATATAAAATAAAGTCCCTCGATTTACCGACATAATTTAATCTGGGATGTGAAGGATCTATGGAGTTACCCCTAATAGGTCTCAAGCCTACCCAGGGTGAGCATATAGTGAATTTTATAGCTTGTGACTTGTCTAACTGAACAATTCGAAGCCCTACAAGCCTACCCTTTGGGTGAGCATATAGTGAATTTAAAGCTTGTAACTTGTTTAACTAAACAATTCCAATTCAAACAATTTTTTAACTAACTAAAACTTGAACCTTGATGAAAGTATTGTAGGGTTTGCATATAGTGAATTTTAAAAACCTTGATGAGAGTATTGTAGGCGTACCTAGGGTGAGCATATATTGAATTTTAAAAGCTAAAACTTGAACCTTGATGAAAATTTTGGCTCATTTATCACTTTATCATAGGAGTTAGGAAAGCCCTTTCATCGTGAAATCCATTTGATCTCTCTCTGGTCGGTTTGAATCCTTGCAAAAATTTGGACCACTTTGAATCTATTAAATTTGTCATGGCCCAGCCCAAAAAATAAATAAATTGTGGTGGTAGAAATTGTAAGTCCCAAGTGTTAAATTT
The DNA here is from genome assembly GCA_029959085.1 of Nemophila menziesii. Classification (NCBI taxonomy): domain Eukaryota; kingdom Viridiplantae; phylum Streptophyta; class Magnoliopsida; order Boraginales; family Hydrophyllaceae; genus Nemophila; species Nemophila menziesii. The sequence goes on along the minus strand of JARWIR010000119.1, from coordinate 757,370 downwards.
GCACTAGTAGAACTTACGAGTCACAAATTTTAAATGGGGTATTAACTTTAGACGGTCTTAGGCCACTACACAATTCTAAAAAAAGTCATTTCAACGTTTAACACTTTGAAACATAACTGAAAGGACTTTTTTTTTACGAAAAACCCTTCTTCTCTTCTCTATATAATATACAAAAAACCCTTCTTGTCTTTTCTATACTATAAAGTTGAAGTGAAAACAAAACACGTATAAAAATTAGCTTTTACATTTTCTCTCTTTTTTCTCTTACCTCTTTCTTCTTCCTCTATTCTCAGATTGAAACAAAAAATAAAACAAATTTTTTCACCTTCGCTGCTCTCCTGTACAAGAAAAACGTCGTTACTAATGGCCCATTCTTCACCTTCGCACAATGTCGCTCTCTTGCACAAGAAACCCGCCGTCAATAGTGGACCATTATCCACCTTTGCACCAAGCCTCTCTCCTGCGCAAAAAATCTACCTCCACACTCAGGTTTCACCTTCGCACCGCCTTTACACTCAGGTATCACCTTCGCATCAAGCATCTCTCTTGCACAAGAAAACATCCGCCATTAGTGGAACATTCTCATTCTTCGCACGAAGCCACTCTCCTGCACAAGCAAGACGTCGCCGATCTACCGAAATTTGTGTTACTTGGGTATGAGCTACTTGGATACATACACCTGCTATTTTTTGAATCGGGTACGTACCTACCTGGAAATTGTTCTACTTGGCTATGGGCTACTTGGGTACACACACCTTCTATTTTCGACTTGGACAAAAATCAATTTTGTTTATACCCAAATGCTTGTAGGGACTTATAATGCAATTATATAAAAAATAACTTTATAACAAATATAAACAGGTATGGGTACGTACCCTACTAAAAAATAGCAGGTGTATATATAACATCGTTCTTAAATCTATTTTTTAAGTCCCTACAACCAATCTCATAGGTTGGGGCGGGCTGCAACCCCTAAATCCACCCCTATACGGATGTGTACTACTAAAGTTTTATATAATTTTTCTTGTTTTTTTTTTCTAATTTTTTCTTGGTTGAAGTGAGTATATAAGTTTTATATACTTTTACTTTTTATTCTAACATAAAAATTAAGGTGATTGACCATAACAATCAAACAAATAATAAATTGATCATAAATAATCTGATTTAATAAATAAAAACCCAATAATATTCAGAACACACACATGCTCTTGATATCCCTTAATGGTGTGAATATTACATCATTTTGAATGTTACATCATTTTTGTGGATGAAAATGTCATACTATTCTGCCTCAAATTTGGTGGGGATGTTGCCATGATATCCGAATTGTTCTTTGCCAAGTCAACCCCTATTTATTTAGTATAGTTACACATGCTTTGTCCTCTATCATCCTGGAAAAAGAAAGATGTGGACTTCTTAGAGGTTTCTGTATTACTATAAACTCTCATATAATTACTCATGTCCTCTTCGATGAAGATAGCCTTTTCTTCCTTGTAGCATATGAGAATGATTTTTTTATGTTTAGTAATATATTCAATTAATTTGACATGTACTTGGGTCAAGCTATTGAAGTAAATAAGAGTAGAGTTCTTTTAAGTAAGAATACTCTGATCACTTTAGGTTCACCCTTTCAAGCATATTGAATGAACTACGCAAATACTTATATACCCCCCTAATTGAGGAAGATTAAACCCTTAGATTGGCTAATCAGAAAAATATAAGGAAAATGATGGAAAACTGGCATAACCCTTTCCTTGTTGAGAGTGGAAAGGAAGTCTTACTAAAGTCATTATTAACGCCATTACTAACCACCTGCTTGAGGTCTTTCTGATCCTGACACAAGTAGCCAACCATTTGGTTTCTCTAGTTGCTAATCTCGTTTGGGATAGTAAAATTAATGTAAAAATTCATCGATCTTCTTGGGATGTTCTTTCAAAACCTAAGGAGACTGGAGTTCTAGGCCTTAAAGACTTCCACCTAATGAATATTATGATTCTTTCCTCTAATGTGTGGAATATTTTCCTTTGTCAAGATTCCGTTCTTTTTAAAGTTTGAAAGGAAAATAATTTCACATCTCCAATTTCCTAGAAGTGTGCATTGGAAACAATACCTCTTGCATATGGATGAGTCTCCTAAAAGATAGAGATGTGTTAAAAAATGATATTAGATGGGTGGTTGGAGATGTTCGTTCCATTCAAATATGGGAGGATATCTGGACCCCTAGTGGTAAGAAATTAGTAAACTCTTTTAATAGTGAACTATTCTTTGTACATGAATTGATCAACGCAAATTAAAAGGTGTGGAATATGGCCCTCGTTCGTGATATTCTCCCACTTTCTCAAAGTATGTCCATATCTCTTATTCACTTACCTCTTTTGGTAGGACATGAAAACCCTAGTTCGACAAGATCTGTAGCGAGTCAAGTAACAATTATGGAAGGTTACAAGATCCTTAGTTTAAATAGGGAAGTTGATAAGAGAAGACAAGTTAAAATAAAGCCGGGAATTCTAAAATTATTCCCCTTGGTCTATGGAAATTATTATGGGGCCTCAACATCATTCCTAAAGTTAGAAATTTTCTATAAAAGGCGACCAATAATGCATTACCTATTAATATGAATAGAGTTAAGAGAAAAATAATGACCACATATACATGTGAAGTGTGCAATGAGGAGGATGAGTAGGTCGAGCACTTACTCTTCCATTTCCACCATGATGAATATCCCTCTTAATCATCTTACCCTTAACAAAATTACTTCTAGTTTTAATGAATGGCTAATGAGAACCTTTGAGTATGTGAAAGCATTTCATAGAGTTATTAAAGGACTTGAGACGGTGTGTTATGCAATCTTTCTTGTGTGGCACATTTGGCTATCTCAAAAGAATGTTATTTTTCAAAACTTGAAACAAATCCCCTAGTTTTGGTTAATAATGAGCTTATGGGACTAGCTCAAAGTCTTCTGCCTCAACTTCCTGAGATAAAGGGCCTTCCAACGAGCCCTAGGCAAAGTATCTAAATAAAAACAATCTCGATACTAATTTTAGTTTAATGATGAGAATCAAATCAGATCCTAAATGGACCCCCTCAAAGTCACTTTTTAAATTATCTTTGATGCGGCGTGGGATAACATTGATGGTATAACAGTTGTGGGGTGTATTGTTAGCATGTCAATAGACTGATGATCGATGGTAAAGTTTGGAGGTATAGCGCGTGATCCCCGGTGGAAGCAGAAGCCTTAGGGATTATTTGTGTAAGTAAATTGGTAGAACAATATCCGAAAGGTTCCATCACCGTGGAGAATTATTTCAAAAACGTTATACAAACTATCAATGACCTGAGTTTTAAAGGTGATAGAAGATTATGTAATAGTTTATTAGAGATAAGATATTATAAAGATTTGTGTAATATGTCTTTTGCTCTTGTTTAAACATTGAGCGACTTGTCCCCCCCCCCCCCCCCCCAATTAGCTAAACTCTTAATTTTTATACTTAACCCTCCAGGATCGAGTGAACCTTTGTAATTGGCATCGTGCTTGGATTTTGATTTATGCATTTTTGATTAAAAAAAAAGTTTAGAAATATATAAATAATAACTTAGTTAATATTTAATAATTAAATTGAATATTATTCTCCAATACTGGCACGTAATAATTATTTAAACGAGTATCCTTTGAAATTTATATTTTTGAAAAATGAAATATATTGAGTTTAGACTTTGTGTTACATTGTTACCATATAAGGATTAAAAAAATCCAAATAAAAAACTATAAATATTAAAATTTAGAGGGACTAAATTACAATAAAACTAAGAAGGTATTTGTATGCACTTATTGAAATCTTAATCTGGTTTATTAAGATATTGAATCAATAAAACAATTTTTTTTACCAATTCAGATCTAAATGACTCTTAATTGGTCTGTTTCATTAAGATTTCAAATAGGTGTCGTTTGATTTTTTTAAGTGATAAGTACTAAATGCTGAATAACAGCTGAATATAACTTATTCTATTAAGAGGCAGTGTCTGAATGATTTAGACTTTGTTTTAAATCTTAATGAAACAGACCAGTTAAGAGCTATTCAGGTCTAAACTAGTCAGGAAAAAGAAACAGTCTTATTGATCCAGTTTCTTAATGAAACAAATTAAGATCTCATTATGTGCAAACAAACACCCCCTAAGTCTGATTCATTTACACCGTGTCTCTTAACTGAATACTTTCTATTCATCTATTTATTCATCATTCAGTACTTATCACCTAAAAAACAAACGACACCTAAAAATATAAAAGAAAATAGAATTAACACTCAAGTTTATCCTTTTAAACTAGAATTTATTTCCATACTAAGTTAAAAGTATTTTACTTTTTTAAGTTAGATTTAAACATTTCATTGATAATAAAAGAAGTACAAATTCTATCATATTCAACCTAAATATCCATGTTTATCCTCAATAAACAAAATCCAAGCAAAAAAAATTAGAATAAATCTATATTATAAGAGATTCTTACCCAACGATTCTAAGATTCTCTTCTGTAGACCCAACCATCTTCTTTCAATCCACTCTTTTTACTAAAAGTCACAAATAATATTTAACATTATATACTAATTTTTCAGCTACCCATTATATCCTTTTTTTTACTATATATATTAAATTATTCACCTTATATTAGAAACCCTAAAAAATTTATTATCTCTGTCCTCTTCACACACCAACCCCCACGTAATCTCCTTTACTCTATCTCCTCACCATAACTTTGGTAGCTTTCATCCTCACTTCTATACCTAATGGAGGCTCCACCTTCTTCGCCAAATCTCCGAGCCACGAACGGTAGAGCCACAACTTCCTCTCCAACTTCTTCGTCAGATCTCCAGCTTCACCGAACTCTTGTTTATGAAGCAGATCGGTGGTCAATCTCTCCTCCTCACCCACAATATCTCTTCTCGTCCATCCATCCACCACAAGCTTGAAGCCTTCTTTGTTCAAGCTCCAACAGTAGATCGGCGGTCAAGCTCTATTTAATGGCTGCAAAGATCTGGCAGGGGAGCTATGGTTGTTGAACCACTAGAGCTCTAGATCTGCTGAAGAAGCTCTCCATGGGAATTCGTCGAGATCTGTTGACGAACCACCAGAGCTCTCCATGAAAACTCGTCGGGGAAGGGCAACCTTCATGGCTATGAAATGGAGTAGATTCGACGAAGAAACCATTGAAGAACTTGCCATGGTTCGTTTCGGCAAAGAAGGACCAGTTGCATTCGTGCTTCCTTCAATGGCTTCAACAGTTTCAAGAGTTGGGAAGAAGAAGATTTGAATTAAAAAAAAAATGCACTTGCGAGTGAAGTTCATGCCGCGTCAGCAGTGACGTCAGCCTCCAATTTAGCAGCTGGCATGTATATGCTAGTTTTATGTTTTTTTTTCTTTTTCTATAAACTAATGTTAGTTGTAATTTATATATTTATTTATTTTAGTTAGTATTGTTACTTTTAGGTGTAATATTATTTTCTGCTAATATGATTCATTTTTTATGAATTTGTTATGTTTACTCAAGTGTTTTTTTCAAAAATACTCAGTGATTTTACTGAGTATACTCTCTGATTTTGTTTATTAAACTTAGTGTCTTACGGAGTATAATCAGTGAATTTCCAAGATACGCAATGATATATCGTACTCAGTTCCCTGATAATCATTAATTTATCGCTATATTCACTGACTTTATTCGATCACTCAATATATTATTCGAGCACTCAGTAAAAATTTTGAGCTTTCAATAAAATTTCTGAGCACTCAGTAACATTTTCGAGCACTCAGTAAAAGTTCTGTTGGCGCCGGCGGTGGTCGGAGCTGAAGAGCACCGATATTTAGTGAGGTGATACTCTATGAGTTGATACTCTTTTGGTGATCCATAATTATTGTCACTTATTTTTTTTTAATTTTTATGTGATTTTTGTTTGGTAAAGGTATTTTAGTTTGGATTAATGCTCAATAAACCCCTGCAGCCTTGTCCACTATTCCGTAAAAGGCACTGTCTTATTTAAAGAACAGTGAGTTATGGGAAGTCTCCCAAAACTTAAAATCTGAGTTATGGGAAGATTTCTATAACTCAAAATTTGAGTTCTGGGAAGTTTCCTATAACTCAAACAACTCTTTTTATGGGCAAAAAAAAAAGGAAAAAATAAATGTATGGTGCCTTTTATCGGGAAAAAATAATAGTTATGGTGAGAAGAAATTAATTCTAACTTGAATGATTTTTAAGGCTTTAATCCTTTAAGTTTTTGGTCATCAAAAAATTAGATGGCGCCTCTTTGAGGAAAAAACCAACCACGTATTTTTTATAGATCACTAAATTTATTTTTAAAACTCTATAGATCAATTACCTATATAATATAATTTAGGTAAAAATGGTGTAGGTAATATAATATAATATAAGTGGAAGAGTAGTACATTATCACTCGCGGGTAGGATCACGCTCGTGCAATCGGTACTTAGTGCGACTCCAATGTATATAATGCAAGTGGGGAAGCTACTAGGTTATATTTGTGACGAGATTGATAAAATACAGAGAGAATTTATTTGGGGGATTTCAGAAGATCAGAAAAAGATTTTGTGGGTTGCGTGGAAGGATGTTTGCAAGCCAAAACAGTTGGGAGGGTTGGGTTTTCGACACGCTGAGGATATGAATGTAACACTTTTGGGTAAGTTGGGATGGAAACTAATTCATAATAAATATATTTTGTGGCCAAGTGTGATGAGACAAAAGTATTTCAAGAGGTCTTCTCTCTAGTATGTTGGAAAGGCAAGTGATTTGCGTATGTGTCGAGCTATTGCGGAAGGTATTTCCGTTTTGAGACGGGGATCCCGATGGCTTGTTGGGAATGGTAATGATGTGTCATTTTGGAGGGATTGGTGGGTTGGGGACTCACCACTCATTGACCGAGTATTAGGGGAAGTGGACGATGATATGGTGTTGAATAGTGTTAAAGACTTCATAAGCTTAGACGGGAATTGGAAATGGGAAGAGTTTCAACACCTTCTTCCCCCATCCGCACTACTGGAAATAGCTTCTATTCGGTTGGAAAGCGGGGAAGAAGAGAGTGATAGGTTATCGTGGTTATATGAGATTTAAGGGGTGTATTCGGTCATGGGAAGATTCAGCAATAGAGGTGAATAGAGAGGATAAATGGGATAAGTTGTGGAGATTGAGATGTCCACAAAAAACAAGAGTGTTCTTATGGCTAGCGGTAATAGATCGTGTAGCTACAAGGGGCAACCTTGTCAAACGGGGAGTAGAGGTGTCCGAGTGGTGTGCTTTTTGTGGTCATGAAGTAGAGAGTGCGCTCCATTTATTTCAAGATTGTGAGCGAATTCGAGAGGTGTGGGGCCTCATTAAAAAAGAAATTGAGAGGTATGGACAGAGTGGTTTACATTCTAGATTGGGTGGGAGATCAGGTGTGGGAGACGGGTTTCATGAAGAAGGTGCATGCGTTGAGTTACAAAATGCTCTTAGTATTACAGATGGAGGGGTAGGTGATCAAATGGAGGGGAATGCGAGTGGAAGTTGCTCCAGGGAGAGCGAACAACATGTTCTTCTTTCCTGCAGAACTCGAATCAGCATGCAGATATAAGGTTTGGGAATCAGGTACATCAGGTTCCAAGGGGGTGGAGCGACAGCATAGGGGTAGTTCCGGGTGGTCCGAGGGAGGATCTGCAGCAGCCGCGATTACTTTACTCTCTACAGCAGAAGCAGGGGTCCGGATATGTGTCACAAGGCCCGCAATATTCTGGAATGGGTACGGGAATCTCGGAACAAGCCCTAGTTTCGCCAGTAGATACCAGCACCAGTACTTTGCAAGGAAGGAAATGGTGGTTTAAAAATGTCTCGATATCTGAACTTTTTGCAGTATGTGTTGGAGTGTCTTCTTCGGCGCTCGCATAGACACCATATGGCGAGAAAGAATCCAGCTTATATTTAACGGGAGTGAGTTCACGAGTGGGAAAATTATTCTAAAGAAGGCGAAGTTTCTTGCAAACAAATATAGTAGGGTCTGGGGTAGAGTTCCGGGTAAGATGTCTTCCAGGAATGCTGGAGTTGTATTAATTGGGTCGAGGAAGCCGAGTAGCGGGTGGAAATTGAACACAGATGGTAGTTGGAACAAGTGGCAGAATGAAGGGGGAATAGGAGGCATCATCAGATATTGTAATGGGGAATAAATCAGTGGATTTAACATGAAAGTCTATCAAGATAGTCCGATAGTGGTCGAGTTGATTGGACTTTGTGAAGGTATTAGTATGGTGGAGAGACTAGGAGCAACTGAGGTGGTGATTGAATCGGATTCGTGGGAGGCAATTAAGGCAGTAAGGAAGGTGGAGAATGGGAGAGGTCCTGGAGCGCCATGGATACAGCATATTCGACTAGTGCTTGCACGGACGAGCTTTATTTTGAGAGGTATCTATAGGGAAGTTAATGCGTATGCAGATTGGTTAGCACGAGAGGGTCGGAAGAATCAAGGTGGAGACTTTACACTTTTGGAGGACCTACCAGACAGTATTTGGAGCCACATTATGAGAGACAGAATGGGTTGAAAAACACCTAGAGTGATTTACAACCCGAATTTAATCACTGATGTAACAAATTAGTATGCTTAATGGGCTATCCCGTTGATCTTTTTGGATCTCCTGTGTAATAAAATTTTTTTTACTCAAACACATACTTTCGTATCCTCACTATGTACCGTTATTTTTAATTGGTCCCAACCAAAAAATAAAAGGTCAATTTTCATTTGTACTACTTTATAGGTATATGAAGAAAAAATGCTAAAGTTGAAATTTGAAATGAGTGCGATGCTTATGTGGTCTGCAGAAATGTTTTTAGAAAATAATTATCACCTTTCTGAAAATCTTTTGAAGTTGTGGTGCGCCTATGAGAAAGCATAAAAGTGGGAGTAATCATAGAGCTAAAAGAATAGTCTCATGAGGGACCTAGCTTGCCCCAATATACATACCACAAATCACACCCATCTGTATTTTTTTCTAAAAATTTGATCACCCCCGGCTCCAAGTCAAAACCTTTCATCAAAGACTTCTATTGATTTTTTTAGTCGAACAAAGACAGTATTTGAGAAAAAAAAAGTCGAATGTAATTAACCCAATAAAATATTGTCATATTATACAAGAATTGAAAGCTTTGCAAGACCAAAAAAATTGTAGAGGTGAATTATTTTCACAACCTTAGTGTCGAGATCAAGTCGTTTCACTTCCCATAAGATTTATTTAGAGAATCTCAAATTTAGTAGAAAATAATTTAAAATTATTCAAAAATTCTCAAAATCATTAGAAAATAGAGTAATGATAAACATCAAAAGCATATACTTGGGTGATCTGATACGTTTAACGATTTATAGCTAACAAATTCACGCTACGAGTTATATATTTAGATGATATACTCGGATGGTATGATTTTGGGTGGTATATATTATTAGCGAAGGAATATTTACAAGTACTAGAAATTGTTGTGATCATCGTAGAAACTTTATGCTTAGCTTATAATTCTTGATATGCATTACTAAATATAACTAATATATTGAGAAGGAACCATCTTAGCTATGAGGAAATAATTCCTGCACTCCCTTGAGTTATTACTTATTACAAACATCATATACAAAATAAGTTACAAAGAATGAAAATCAATATGAACCCAGACTACAAGCCGGCTAATTACTAGGTATTGCTCAAATGATAATAAGTTACTACTGGATGCACTTTATCACAAATTTAAAAGTTCGAAACTTACTGAAAAATGACTATGAGGATCAAGAACCTCCTCAAAACCCACGTAGGTAGGAACTAAATTACAACGTGGCAGTTTAACAAGGAGTTGTCAATTAAGTGTACCTCAATATGCAAATACTTGGATTGACCAACAAAACAAAACACCAAATATGATTGCAAGCTTTTCAGATCCTGTAAACCTTAAACACTTTGCTGAAGAATCTGGGACTAAAGCAGATGGTGCAACAGCAAAATCAGGGCCAATAACAGTTTCATCAGGATTTGGAGGACTAGGATTTGAGGGAATTGTTGGTATCACATTCACTCCACCAGGAGAAGGCAAAAGCGGAGAAATATCAGGTGACAAAATTGAATATGGAGAAGTTGGAGGATCTGGTAGCAAAGCTGGTGCTGCTGAAATGCCTGGTATCTCTTTGCTTAACAATGGTGATACCGTAAGACACATAATAATACTAATGAGTGAAACTAGAAAGCAAAAGGAACCCATATCTTAATGATAATGATTACAATGACAATTCTTGAGAGTGTTAATTATATATATATAAATGTGTAAAGAGTATAAAGGGAAAAAGAGACGTAATTTGTCAATTATCATACCAATGGTGGACCTACATATATTATATAATATATATAACCTCTTTCAATGTTTTGGAAAAAATATAATATAGAACCATTTAACTCGGATGAATTTGATTCGAGGATATTTTGATTAGCATAGTCTTATACTGTTTTTATTGGAGCTTGATCATACCATATATTAATTTTTACTTCTAGATTTTTATATAAAAATATGCAGTTCAAGTTACTTCTTGATCATACCATACAATTACTTCTTGATTGTTTTAATTGGAGATCGACTTTTATTTTGTGAAAAGTTATGATTAAAGGAAGCGAAAAGGTATGAAAATAAGTTTTTAGTGGTGAGCATAGTGGTGTAGTGTAATTGGATGGATGGTGCTTATTTGACAAGGATTGGAACATACAGGTTGGCATATATGAAAGGGACAAAAATCGAGGTTGTAAGATTGAATATCTCTGCTGGGGAAGATTCCATGTTACCCTATGATCATAGACAACTTTTATCATTTGACATAAATACCAACTATCTATCATGTGCTCTTGTTACATAATATAAATCATCTCAGTTCACACAAGCAAATACCAGGCTTAGTCGAGCTATTGGATCCTAGTTTAGGCAAAATAAATAAATAATCCATCACAGATTACGTGAAATAAATCCAGTAACAAATTTATATTTTAATTAACACATCCTTTATTAATTAATTATAAAGTTATATCACAGATATGATTAATTAGTCGAACATTCTAACTACAGAAAATGATGGAGGCAGAGAGTGTAACCATCCTCTAATAATAAAGAGTAAACTCATTACAATTACTTAACCCGAAATACAATGATGTTTTTCCGTATGTATACTTACTATAAGTTAAATAAAAAATACCAGATCATAGATAAGAAACTCTCAAGTCTTGAGACACTTACCTAATACAAACAAAGTCAAGAGAGGCTACAATCCGATCTCACATTTTAAAACTTGGTGGAACAACTTTAATTATCTCGCCTCAATCAACGACAATCAGGAGTATTCCATTCACAACAATAAATCTAGTCAAACAATATTAGAAGCTTATTGAAATGATAAATGCCTATTGCATTCCCAACACCTTTTCCACCTGAAATTACCATCATAATTTATTTATTTTTCAAAGTTCTCCATAAAAACAAATACAAACTACTAAACCACACAATACTTACAAATATACATAAGAATCTAGTTTATCTCCAAATCTAAGAAATAGACTAAGTTCTTCAAACTATTTTTCTCGAAAGATGTCCCATGTCCTAATCAGGGTCGGTCCTGACATTTCCGGGGCCTAAGGCAAACTTTAAAAAATAGGCCCCTAAAAAATTACAAGTTATATAAAATAAAATAAAAAATTCAAAATATCATAAAAAAATAATTAAATAAATTTTAAAAAAATATATCTAGGTCTCTTTTAAGTTAACAGGTAATATTAAAATTAAAAAAAAAAGGTAACTTAATTAAATATTTTTGTAACTAAAAATATATTCTAATATGTTTATTTCAAGTAGGCTAAAACTGGGTCTTTGTAATAAGAAAAAATATATGCTTTAGAAAGAGGCCTAAAATTATATGAGTTAGGGAAGAGTCCAAAGTTATGAATAAAACTGGGCCTTTTTAATAAATAAAAAAATTATGCTTCAGAGGGGGGCCTAAAATTATATGAGTTGGGGAGGGGCCTAAGGCCATGGCCTCCTTGGCCTCTCCCAGGACCGGCCCTGGTCCTAATGTTTTTGGCCAAATACCAGTCTTGGTATTTAAGAATCGCGTAATATGGAAAAATGAGAAAAGAAGGCTTTAATTAGTTGTTCACTTAATCTTCTAAACAGTATGACTGATTTGTCAAGATAATGATAATGATGTCGTAATCCCTTAAATAACTTTAAGGTTATTTGCGTAAATTATTTTACTCGCAGTTCAGAATCTAAGACTTCGCTTGTAAGACCCCCAAAATCTCTCCTTCTTTTGGTATCGAACAAATGACTCTATATCATGTTTAACAATACGCCATGTCTTATTATTTTGTTCTAAGATTTTGAGTCTTGTTTCTTGCACCTTTCCAAAAAAAGACGCATCCCAGAAGAAAAATATGTTCATCCTTATCCGTATTGGTCATCACATCTTGATATTTCCCATTATAACTCGTATGCACCTTTTTTTTTAACTAGTTTATCTTCTTCCCGTTTTAACTGATCACTTGCCTTGAGCACATATATTAAGAAAGTGAGTATTTCAATACAATTAAGATCGAGTTGCTCTACTAGTTAGATTATTCTACAGTGACCAAGAGGTCCTGATATCGAATCTTACTAGATTCAAAATAGCTCAGAGGAAAAAAGGTATGAAAATTGAGTTGATGGTGGGTGAAGTTTTGGTCGAAGCTCTGATGTTGGTTAAAGGCTTGGGAGAGAAGAAGTTTTGAGGTTAGGTCAAAAGTGAGGTTGAGGTTTGACTCTCATTATGTTATTATGTCGCGGCACGGTGCACCGTAGATAAGGCGTGGTGTACCGCAACTCTGAGTTACAGCTCCAACTTTCTGACCTTCAAAGCGTTGTCAAGTCGTGGACACGCTTTTCTCCACGTAGTGCACCGTAGATGGGGTGTAACGTACCGCGCCTCTGGCGTCTTTCTTCTAGTGATGTGTACCGTGTCGAATATTCACCATGCTTTATTTCTTCGTTTTGTAGTGTACCGCAGAATTCGTGCTTACAACTTCAATATTTCTGACTTTGGAGCGTGGCGGGATCGTGGACACGGATTGGCGTCTTGTGGTGCACCATTTTACCGCAAAGTAATGCTGATAGCTCACTGAATTCCTAAGTTTTCACCCCTAACTCAATTGTTTGCTCACCTACACATCAAAAACACTATATACTCTTCTCATTACTTAATATACATCAATAAAATCTACTAATAAACACTAAAGACATAAAGTAAAACTACTAAAGCATTAAAAACATGGGTTGTCTCCCAAGAAGCACTTTTGTTTAACATCGTTGAAGTTTGACGTGTTACCTTAAGGTTATTTCTTTCTCACATAGCCTCCCCAGTAGTGGGTGAGATGGCCAACTTCTACCAAATGAGGTTTGCATCCCTTCTTAGTCTCAACTTTAACTAACCATCCGGAAACAACTCTTGTTAGTTTTCAAATTTTTATAGAGTCTGTTTCGAGCCGTGGGGACACCACTTATTTTTTATTTGGGGATGTGGGGCGTTGTCCCTTATCTCCATTTTATGTGATTTATTTCTTTTTAGGTAGAAATAAAAAATTTGGTAGCTGAAATTTCACGTAGATTGTGTTTAGTAGCCTTAAAGTATTGATTTAGTGAGTTAATGATAGTAGGTAATTTTTTTTATGAACTAGTTGTTTTGTATGCTTAAATTATGAACATGAAAATACACCTTAATGGTAGACATAAGATTAGTAAGCAATGCAGTAGAAGTAAGTTTGATCTTAGGAAGCCTTGAGTGGTTTGTAGACCATGAGATCCGAGCTAGTTGATAAACCCATTTAATGAACGTGCTAGAGATGAGAAAGTAAAGAAATTGTTAGTTTAGAAAATGACTAAGGCGGTTCTTTGATAAGCCCTTTGTTTCCCTTTAGCTTGATGTCCATTATTAATTGATATATTATCTGTCTCATCCACTTTTAGCTTTCGAAAGCCTTTTCATAGCCTTGTTATAAGTCACACCCTTTAGATTATAGGACTTTTTCATATGATCCGCACATGAATCGCGATGCTAAGACACTTGTATTTAGAGCTTGAGTTTGGGTTGGTGCTTGAATCATGGGAAACATCATGTGGTGGGTTTTTGGGCTTATTATTACGTGCTTTGGTGATATTTCACTATTCTTATTGTAACCCTTTTCCAAGGTTAAAGAAAAAGAAAAAAAATTGAAAAGAAATATGAGAAAAAGAAGTAGCATGACATCTCACATAAAAAAGGAGTCACGACTAACTTACAAAAAATAGAAATTAATATGGAAAAGATTGAATATGAAAGGACGGGCAAAGTAGAATTGCTTACGTGATCATCTTGGTTTTATATTGGGTTATTAGGCCTGCAAAGTTAGTGCATCAAAATCTTGGGTTGAGTGAGAACATTTTATGAGAGTAACTCAAGCTGTAAGGCGATTCATTGATGGCTAGTGAGGAGTGAGCCAAAAACGCACTCTACATTATCCAAATATACAATAATATCGTCCCTATTCCCTAAGCCAACATTACAACCTTGAAAGACCTAATGATTCTTAACTATGTGGTCTAGTTACAATAAATCAGGAGAGAGTAGTTATATGGACCATTGGATACTAAGGTAGGATCGATGAACACTCTATAGCCTCCATCTCGAACTAAGAGAAAGACCTATTCTTCGTGCATTGCAAAGCTAATCTAATCTTCAATTTAAACTATGTTGATTGTTTGTATGATAAGTGTATATATATGATTTAGTTTGTAAATATTATTAAATCAAACTTGATAGGTAGTTGCTTTAGGATTATTACTTACATTCTTAATTCTTCTTTCCTTTACGCTTACTTGACTAAGCTGATATATTAAAGACTTCTCTATGATCTTATTTCTTATTATGTCGGGACGACACAACTTTGAGTTGGGGGTCTTGATATCTCAATTTTTTTGTGATAGAATAATCTAGTCATGAGACATCATTTTAGGTGCATTATGTGCTTAGTTGAGGGATTTTCCCTGTTATTGATTAGTTTCTCGTTTCTTGCCTTGTTTGGGATATTTGTTACTTTTAGAGCATTTTAGGAGTAATTTATGTGTTATGTGTGAAGATCTCAGTGAAAGGATGATATTATATGCCAAGAAATGTTAAGACGTAGAGAAAACAATTTCAAAAACAAAATCAAGAGTTAAAGGACCAAAAATACTAGTTTTAGAAAGTGCAAAAGTTGTCGACCAAATTTCAAAAGTGAATTGTTTTTTATGCCATGTAAAATAGACAAATAAAGTGAAATATTCCTTTTCTATGAAGCTAGGGTTTTGAATTAGGAACACATGGCCGCTGACGGTTCATGATTTGGAGTTGTAATGAAGAAGATATTAGGGTTACAACTACTATAGGCCAGACCAACCCACTTTCTAAGGAAAACGTGTTTGAGTTTGATTAAGACTCTAAAACATATCCCATGACCTACATTTTGTCCAACCACCTACATATATTAGTATTTGACTTATGATGTAAGTCCTTACCTTCGTAGTCTCAATAATATTCAACAATTCATCAGGGAGAGAGCAAGTTGACTTGAGGAGGAAGCAATATAGATGGAGCATCACAACTCCTCTTCTCTATCATTCCATCACTACCATTAGTGTAATTAATCTTAGATTATTGTCTTAACCATGCTTCTAGGTTATTTACTCTATAGTTTTATTTCTTTATTTATGAACTAATTTTCTCATAGTTTGGGTTTGCAATATGTATAATTAGAATATCAATTTAGGAAGATAGGTGCATACTAGCATACCAAAAATATATCTCATCTCCATTCTTAGTTATTTATTTGCATTTATTAGTTTAATCTTATTTGAAAACCAAACAAATATTTCTTATATTTATTTATTCAGTTTAAACAAGTAATATCATCACCGCTTATATCTGAACATGAGTTTGAGCTAACAGACTAAATCCTTGAGAATGAACTTTTACTTACTTTAAGTACTACTTGCGAACAATCTATTCACTTGCAGAGAGTTTCTCGTGTTTTTTTTCAAGGTGTGTGTGCTTTTTATATCTTTATTTTATCATACCCTAGGCCCACCAACCACTCAAATCCTAGGTGAGTTGGCCAATTAACAAATTAGATGTTTCAGAAATAAGTAATAACTTTAGGCTCCTATATGTATATGACCATTCTAATCCTATGTCATTTGGTCAATCAAATACGTAGATATAGAATTATAAGAATATTAGGTTCCTATGCTAATATGACCAACTGAATCTTATGTCAGACGGTCAACCAAAAACTTAGAGTTATCATTCCTAAGTAAGAAGACTAGACGTATATGCCAATATGACCACTCGACACTTATGTATGTTGGTCAACCAACAACTTAGAATATCATTCATAATTAAGAATACTAGGATCATGTGCCAATATTACCACGCGACTCCTATGAAAATTGTTCAATCAACAATTTAGATGTATCTCTCCATAGTAAGAAGACTAGTCTTATATTCCAATATGACCACTCAGATATGTCAGCCGGTCAACCAACAACTTAAACATATCATTCATAAGTAAGAATAGTAGGTTATATGACAATATAACCACTCAGATCCTAGCT
Source organism: Nemophila menziesii (assembly GCA_029959085.1). Lineage (NCBI taxonomy): Eukaryota > Viridiplantae > Streptophyta > Magnoliopsida > Boraginales > Hydrophyllaceae > Nemophila > Nemophila menziesii. The sequence goes on along the minus strand of JARWIR010000119.1, from coordinate 740,671 downwards.
AATAGAATGAAGGGATGCTTTAATGATATAACATCTTACAATCAAGTAACTTTTGTGAGTGGTAGATGTATATCTGATAACATTATTGTTGCTCATGGTGTTGTCCAAGGGTATGAAAGGAAGAATGTGAGTTCTAGATGCACTTTAAATCTTGATTTACAAAAGTCCTAAGATACTATAAAGATGATGTAGGTGATGGGGTTCCATAAGAGATTCACTAGACGAATTGAATTGTGTGTTACCACTCTAATGTTTTCTCTTTGTGTTAATGGTGAGATGAGTGGCTTTTTAAAGGACAAAGAGGACTCATGCAAGGATATCCTATTTATTCTTACCCGTTTGTAATTTGTATGCAAGCTTTCACATCTATCTTGGATCAAGTGGTGAAGCATAAGGATTATACTTTTCATCCTAAATGATCTAACTTGAAACTTAGTCATCTAATTTTTGCAGATGACTGCTAAATCTTTCTTAATGGTGATAGGTACTCTGCTAAAAGGCTTAATCTTAGTTTGGATTTATTTTCTAGACTTTTTGGCTTAAAGATTAGCTCTGATAAGAGTAAAATTTATTTTGGTGGGAATGATTAGAGTTTGCATCATGAATTGAGTGATATTTTGAATGTAAAATATGGGGAATTACCTGTTAGATATCTTGGTGCTCCTTTAACTACTAAAAGGATTAACTACTAAAGGGAATATGTGTAATGCTCTCATTGATAAGATTGTGTGTATTGTTGATAATTGGATGCATAAACATCTCACATATGCAGGGAGAGCACACCTAATCAAAAGTGTGCTTCAGAGTAAAGCAACATTTTGGTGTGTTGTAATGTTTCTATCTCGTGGGATTATAAAGAAGATTGAGTCTTTGTTTAGTAGATTTCTATGGAGGGGTTATACTATGGACTTTCATGGTGCAAAAGTTTCTTAGAATGATCTGTGTAAGAGTAAGAGGAATGGAGTCTTAGTATACTTATGCTCAAACATATTAAATCAAGCTGCTATATTGAGAGCTTTTTGGAAAATGTATGGTTATAAATTCAATATGTGGTATTAATGGGTGAATTCTAATTGGCTGTATAAGAAGAGTATTTGGAGTATTGCTTATGACAGTGCTCTGCCTTGGACATGGAGAGCTATGTTAAATGTGAGGTACATCACTTATGTTATATCGTTCATCTTATTGGAAATGGAAAAAGTAGTTATATGCTCACAAATAGATGGATTAGGGGTATAAATGTGGCTAAAATTTGTAGTGGTGATAGAGTTTCTAGGGGAATTACAATATAAATAAGATGGTTTCTCAATATTATGTTAGTAATAGGTGGAGGGTACTTGAAAGTTTAAATGATATTATGCAGTTTATTAGTGAGTTTAAGTTGACTAATAAGGATGATATAATTAGTTGGAGTGAGAAAGGTTTCAAGAAAAATGAGATTATAAATAATCTTAATGGTGATGTTCAAGATTTTAGTTTGTTTAGTGTTGTTTGGCATTACAAACAAGTGGGAGAGGCAGGATTCGAACCTACGTAGAAAAACTTCAACAAATTTACAGTCTGTCGCTTTTAAACACTCGACCACTCTCCCCTTCCCGGGACGAGGCCCCCCTCAATGGGTTCTAATTCTAAGAAGGGCCCTGAATCAATCAAAAAGCTTATTGATTGATTTAATTGAAGGGAACTAAGACTGTTAGCTTATCTAGCGTTCTGGGAGAATCAATTTTCCAACCAAAGCATAAATTATGTGGGTGGTTAACCAGTAAGGAAAGGTTCACTACTAAGGATAGACTGGTTAGTTGGGGCATGAATGTGAATGATTTGTGTATCTTGTGTGGTTGTGATATGGAGAGTAGAGATCATTTGTTTATTAATTGTGGTTTTACTCAATCTATATGGAGTGAGATTCATACTCTTAATAAGATACAAGACAATGGTGCTACTCGGGAGGATAGAATGAATATGATGTAGGGTTATGCTAGCAATTCTCTTAAGGATATTGTTATATATTTGAGCTTTATGAGTTTTGTCTATCACATCTTGGACATCAGGAACAAGAAGGAATTCAGGGGTATTTCTTATACTCAATAGGATATTTTTAATAGTATTTAGGAAGATGTGAGATATAGTTTGAGGAATAAGAAGTAGTTTTGTGATTCTAATAAGAATAAAGCTATTAAAAGTACTTGGAATCTACATAATGTCATAGTTTATGATACTGAGGATTGAGCGTAATGGGGTGAGGAGGTTGTGTGGGTTTGAGCTCTTAATAGTATTCAGGAAGATGTGGGATATAGTTTGAGGAATAAGAAGTAGTTTTGTGATTCTAATAAGAATAAAGCTATCAAAAGTACTTGGAATCTGCATAATGTCATGGTTTATGATACTGAGGATTGAGCGTAGTGGGGCGAGGAGGTTGTGTGGGTTTGAGGTATGTATGGATAGTTTAGTAGCTTGGTGGATGGGGTGGTATGTTAGGGACTTGAGTGCAATATGTTTGGATTGCTGTTTTGAAAGGACCACCTTGATGACTGGTGCTGCTCTTTTATTCTATGTTGGTTTGTTTTGTTTGTCATGTTATTTTTTGGAGGTCTCTATTTTTGGAAACTTTTTATTTTTGAAAAGTTGCAAATCCAGTGACCTTTTGTTTTTGAAAATTTCTAAATTTGTGTTGATTTAGATGTTTTGTTGTGTAGCTTTTATAGCATTGGTTCTATAGGAGTGCTTTATCTGTAGCAAATGGTTTATAGGCTTTACTTTATTCGTCGGGTTTGACTTTTTATGTCATTATGTTAAACTGGGGCTTTGTTTTGTACATGTTTTGATTGATGGTATAAAAATCTTGTTAATAAAAAAAAGATCAGGTCGGTATGTTAATATGATCGCTCGACTCTTATGCCAGACGATCAATCAACAAATTTAGACATATCATTTCTAAGTAAGAAGACTCGGCTCTTATGTCATTACGATAACTTGATTCTTATTATAGTTGGTCAATCAACAAACTTAGAATATCTTCCATAAGTAACTAGACTTTTATGCCACTAAAATTGTCTGAAACCAGTGTCATGGCCTTTAAATTCTACTTTGATGTAAAGATCCTAAGCCATCACCTAGTCGAGCACTTATCTCGACTACAACAACATGCTCATGACCTTACAAAATGTATTTAGTATTACACTAGATCCAAAAAAGCTATTTTGTACTTGTTATTTACAAACACGTGTCGAGAATGCTGCTAGAAGCAAAAGGTACACATACCTCACATTATTGTATGATAGCCCGACCAGAGTCGAGGCTATTTTTAAGAAATTAAGAGTCCTACTCGAGTAAGCATTTTTTTTTGAGTTAAGTATCACTCCTTTCGCAAAACGTTACTTATACAACATGCAAGTTAAGGCTTGGGAAACAGAATTTTACATATGAAAAGGCTAAAGGAACATCAACAAGAAGGCAAGCAAAGTAACAGAAGTAGGTGGCAAAGGGAAGAAGATTCGTTCATTAGAACGACATCTTGTCTGGCCTCATACACATTACAACTAAAGAAAAAGATGGACATGATAAAAAAACATCAATATTGCTTAAATAGCATGGATATACCACTCAGTCAGGTCTTAATAAAAAGGAACAAGAAGTTGAATCTTCATCCACCGTCACCAACTATTTAGAAACTTCTTTTGAGGAAGGGTTGGGCGTTAGAACAAATATTGTCGCTGACTCCCATAAAACCGTGAAGGATTACCAGTCAACAACCCGTGGCTAAGGCTTGGTAGAAATAACGGGCGTGCTGCTTCAAGATCCATACCTGATACCCCAATTCTAAGACAACTACCCAAGTCTAGCTGGAGGTAAAATGGTGTCGAGGAGTACAACAAAAGCTTCTACAGCACGCATTTCATCAAAAGCTTCGTTGATAAAATTCCCAAAGTTATGATGAACTCGATGTAGCGTGTAAGAAGCGCTAAGGATGGGCTCAAGGCTAGGGTATATTTAGTCCAACACCTTGCACGTTTTCCTTCTGATTTCCTTAGCATACAAGTCAGGAAACGAACATTCTGGAGACTGGGATGTAAGAATTTTGAGAAGGTCGGCCTCGTCGGTGCTTCGGAGAAGAAGGAGAAATGTCTCTTGGGGAGCTCAGGATTTCGCTCTGAGGAACGGCCTTAATGTGGGCTAGTAGAGGGACCAACCATCGTCGTTGGCCACATTATGGTATCTGCAGGAAAACTTTATGGTAGGAAAAAAGAAATGAAGATAGACGAACTAAGTTATGACAACAGGTCGTCCTATTTATTAAAGTATTAAAGGAAGAACATGCGTCTGAAGAAGCTTGCACAATTATTAGAAGATTAATTGTTTGATGGGCAAATGATTTGAAACCCCAAGTAAGCAGTATTAAATAAGTTGTATGACGGGAGTTTAAAGTTCCCATAAAAATTGGGGAAAGCAATCAAGCGCGTGGAGCAACGAGGTATACAGAAACGGTTAAGAATGCCTCGGTAGCAGTCGGGAAGATAAAGTATGAGTCGTCACTCTCGATCTTCTCAAATCAAGGCCTAGATCACTTTAACAGGATCTATGGCCAACTAGTGGCTGGAATGATAGCTTAGTCCCCTGGCTTCATCAGTTACCGGTCGGTCAACTTTAAGAAAGAGAGTACTAGATAAGGCACAACAGATCGGTCACGCCGACTACTCACCCATCACATGCCTCAGTCGTGTCTGAGTCATTGCCTACTTAAGACCACCCTCAGCCACACCGAGCTCAAATAGTGGGGGATCTTATTCCACCCGACCAATCAATCTGGCAGGCGATGCAACGCGAAAGATATGATATCATATAGATATGCCCAAATCAAATCTTATATATATGTTGGCCTAGCATTATCGGTTAAAGGCTTAGCAAGGTTCAACACAGACCCTAGGGTGAGCTTAGGCCCTAGTTGAAGTCCTTACCAGTAATACTATGTCGATCAATACAAGTAGTTATTTCACTATCAAATATTTCACCTTTACTCTTTAAATCTCTTTACAATATATACACGTTATTCGAACTTTACCATGGTTTTGCATGTACAAAGAGCAGGTTGCCAAACCGATCATTCTCGACTGGTCCAGTCAAGACACGGAGATCTAAGACCATCGATGTAAATAACTGATCTCGACACATCACTTTGTCAGGATTAAGTTCATCAATACAACCCTTCCATTCCATGAAGCGAATATCCCCAAAAAATTATTGGGATATGAGGATGCACTAATCCCAGACATGGTAAATGGTGATCGCAGTGTTAGTAGCCACTTAAGCTAAAACTTAAAGAAGATCACGTAACATACAAAAGATTGGACAACAACTTGGCACAAATCATGAATTTCCTTTTTCACATTCAGGTCAAAGCCACAAAATCCAATTCATCTGAGAATAACAATATAGAAAGATGTTGAAATAGACTATATCAGTCTGACAAAAATATAAACCCATCTGGTGTTGTTCCGGGGAGAAGTTATGAATAAACCTTTTGGGAATACTCAATTACAAATAGCTAAATTGAAGTAAATGTGAGAAACAACCGAAAGAATAAATATATCACGCTATGACCCCTATGATAATTTAGACAACAACTCTACCCCCACTCGAAAACAACGATATTAACAAACAAACCAAAAAAGCTGAATCCATGTCCTCCAATTCATTGAAGTTGAGTAGTACTCTGTTCAGTTGGTGAGCCAGGAACGAAAGGTACAAAACCTCTCCCACCAAAAACGGGACGCATAAAAGCATTATCGAATTTTCTCCAATAACGATGAACTGTATGTGTTGGAGTTGTAAGGAGCATACGTAAGCTGTTTGGATGGATAAGAGGATGGTCTGGTATGAATTCCACATCTGAACCTTGTCCACTCAAAAATGGTACTAAGAAGGATTTTGGAGTAAGTGGATCATCCGATACCATTCTTGTCAATGTCTTCGATGATGGCAATAATGTCCTTATTAGAGGCTTCGTTAGCAGCCCAAACACCTGTATCAAATGTATACAAAATCTATCAACTTATTCATAGATTTCTTACTTCATACAACTACAAACTTAATTTATCTCGGTTGAACTCTAATTTGCATTTAATACATCTTACAACTTTCTAGTACGAGGGTTAAAGATGTCTTACCACTGTGCTGAATAGAACAACCGTGATAGTACTGGTAATCATGATAGAATTTCCAATTAACTGAGTATGCCCCGCTTTAGTAAACTGCATAAATTCAAGATTAAATTCTTAAAACTCTTGTACATGGTTTGATTAAATCATAAATTATTGGTCATTGGTAATGTAAATTAAAAAGAGTACCTTGTTATAAGCAAGGGCCATGGAAACTGCACCTCGCATGAGACCAGCCCACCATATTACAACCTGGAATAATAAAATTTATTCAATTGGTAAGCAAGCTAAGCATATGATTTAAAATAAAATAATAAAATCTTGGATAGATTGTACTTGCTGCCTGAAGTCGATTTTCTCATGTGGAGCTTTCTTTGCCAAGTTGGATAAAAATGATAAGGGGAAAACAAAGGCGGCTCGCCCTAACAAAACCAATCCCAACAAAATTGAGCTAACCCCAAGTGATTTTCCAGGGCTGAGAAAAAATCACAAAAGTTTAGTTAATATTCATATTCATTCATTCAAATAAAATAAATTGTTACTCAATAAAACCCTACCTGTCACTTACAGCATTCCACTTTTCCATGTCCAAAGCATCCATACCAACATAGAGGAAAATGAATAATTCGCAAACAAATGATAATGTTGCAAAAGCATGCCTATTAACAAGTATATTAGACATTATAACAAGTTATTGAAAAGACTTTGGTTACACTAAAATTTACATACTTGGTGGTGGTTCTTGAACTTTCAGTGACATTATGCCATGTGTAATGAGACATCACAATCCCACAGAAAAACACCGTAAGGATGGCACTTAAATCGAATAACTGCACACACAAGTCAAATTCAGTTCAGTTCAAAGTTAAAAAAAGTCCAAGTTTTGATCCTTAATAAGTAGAGAAAACTTACTTCAGATAGCATATATGAAAAGTAAGCCATGAGCATCATAATAGCAACCTCACGATCAGTGGAGTGCCTGGAGTCCATCAAAGTTAGTCATTTCACTTAGTAAAAGGATAAGAGAGAGAGTAATCTACAAACCTTCCAAAGTAAAGCTTCTTAATAATGTATGCACTGAGCAATCCAGTCTGTAGTAGATTAAAGAAAAAGGTGTTATCCATCTATATTCACAGTAAAAATCAGAGAGAGAGAAGGAGACTCACAACAAAACCTAGAACAGTGCTTGTAATAAATAAGTAGAAAAAATTTCCTAATAACTGCAAAGCTATGCTTGTGTCAATATTAGATAGGTCAAAACTTTGGACTGCATTGAAAAGCACAATTGATGTGGCATCATTCACCACACCTTCCCCAAACACCAGACTGTATAATAAAGGTGTCTCATCCTGACTAAGAATCTGTTCCATTACACACAAATGTCAATAAACAAAATATAAACAATAAAAAATGAATATGAAAACTGTACACTTGCCTGCAAGGTGCAAACTGAATCTGTTGCAGAAAATATTGCTCCAAGGGCTGTGTATAATAATAACAAAGTAATATTTGAGATCAACAACTTATATAAGAGTGAAATGTGTTACAGAAAGAGATTTCCTTACCCAGAAAATCTCCTATTTCAAGATCACCCACATTCATTTTCCTGAAAATGCCAATAGCACCTGCTCAGAAATCAAAACTCATGAGGGTAGGTAATAATAGTAAACCATTATTCATAAAATTCAATTATACAGTTGCAAACATAAATTAGGATCTATGTGTATACCTAATGATATAATGATGAATGATATTAGAGTACCAAGTGCTCCAAACAGTATAATAGTCATGAAATTGCGAAAGAATTGTTTCTTTTTAACCTGGAACCTGATAAGAGTAAAGGAAAACAACATAAAAATGCAGAAGCATTGAATTTTAACTATAAAAGTGAACTAAAAGGAAACATTATCCAGGCCAATATAAGGTTATCTAAGAATAACTCCCAGACAGGGGAAACTTGTAATGTACGCAAAGGAAGGATTTCCAAACATGCATTCACTGAAATACAATACTCGGGATTTCAAAAAAAAAAAGAAAGAGTAGTTCTACATTAATTTGATTCGTAATTGTATTTTCGGAATTAAGTAACAGATCCATACTTGTAATTTCCGGAATGGGTAGTATTATTGTATTTAGACGCAGAAAGTATGTAAAAAGGAAATGTATGCAACATACCCAGCATTAAATATAATAGGTGGAAGAAGATATATGAAGAAGAGATCTTCACTAAAGACCAATAAATGCGAGCTTTTCCCTCCACTTACTAATAATATAATAACTCCAGTGCACAGACCCTAACATCCAAAAAAACAAAAGAAAGAAAGAAAATTAATTACTATTTACTCAAATAAAAAAAAGGGAAAAAACAATCATAAACTCACAATTGCAAGGGCAGTAATGGATTCATTCATCCATCGATTCTCCTCTAGTAAATGACCAATAACAATACACGCACATAGAAGAGCCACAAACAAGTTTATGGATACCACTGAAGCATGATCAGAGGCAAAATTCAATCTCGTCTTTTCCAATAAACCTCCCAATTCAAACAACATTTTCACAAACTCGATTATTCTCCCACCAATTCCTCTTTCCTAAATCTCAATTTCTCTATAAGAATTCAAAACTCAAGAAATTGTTGCAATGCACAATTTTAGCTCTAAAATTTGATCCTGCAACACCCAAAACAAAAACATAAGAATCTCCCATGACCCGACAGTCAATCAGAAAACCAAGCTTATCACCCTTGGCCCCTGTGTTATGTGAAATAAACAAATAAACCCTTTATTTTTTACGGTTTTTATTTTTGACGTTGAATTACCCAATATACCCATGTATTTAAAATAATGGAAAAAAGAATTCCAACAAGTTGTGATTCTGCCCAATCAGCAAGGACTAATGATGCATCATTTTCGAATAACATGGGTATATATGCCTATTTTTTAAAAATAAATTTAGGGACCAGTGTTGCAATTAACCTTACATGTACGGTGGGAAAGGCGTGGGGAACTATATGACAATGAAGTTTTATTTTTTTTGGTAAATATGACTATCAGATAATAGCTCAAAACTTCTTTCTCACCTATAATAGGCATGCACATAATAAAAACAACATACTGACAATATATATCAACTTTAGTCGCAATCAACTACAGCTGAATTGTATTAAATGCAACATATTTGGATCTCAATGTTTAAAATAATATTACAAATCATGCTCAACTTGGCTTCCAAATTTCACTCCTGATCGAAAGATTTAGCAAATCAAAGTTAAATCATATGATATAATGGATTTTTTTTTGTTAGTTGATGCTAAAAAGGGGATAAAACAGCTAAAATCGCAAATAAAATACACACGCGTATAGTCTAAATATATTTTAAAAAAAAGTTTTTTTAGCTTCAAAATCCTCCTCAATTCACAAAATATGACAAAATTAGAAATCGAAGCTAGATTTCATATTTCAAGAGGAAAAAATAGCAAAAACGAAAAAACATAACAAATTATTATGCATAATATATCTCATATATAAGCTCGTTTAGCTTCCAAAATTATCCAGAATCCAAAAAAAACAATAAAGATACATATATACGCGTGTGTATATTGTATATATTATATGCAAAATGATAAAACTAACTTTTTTCGAATTATATCAAAGGATTCTGCAATTTTGTAGCCAACCAAGCAGCTCGAACTGATCAATTCCAAAAGGGACAGAAAATTCACCGTTTTGATGCGATTTCTACCAAGAATTATCAGATTTGAAAGCGCATATGGCTTAAAAACGCTTTCAAATCCGGTTCAGATGCTTCCGAATCCGCTTATAAAGAATTATTGTTCACAAAATGTAGCTCCTTAAATTGATTTATTTAAGTTTTATTTTAAAAAATCATTTGTAGAGAGAGAGAAAGAGAAAGAGAAGGAGAGAGAGGGAGAGAGAAATGATGGAAAGAGAGTGGCCGTGCAATGGTGTACATATATACAGTTGGAGACATGAGAGTGGGGTCCATACGTGCAAAATATTAGAGTTTGAAAGTATATGTGGGTAAATCCTTACCATTAGTAAATTTGGAAAAGATAGCTGACTGTTGGATTATATTTGTACAGCTTCATATGATGAGCTAGATATTTGGATTTAAATGGAGGGAGGGGAAAAGGTAGACCCAAATGAAAATCTCGTGACATCTGTCCTAAATTTGAAAAAAGAAAAGAAAAAAGACATCTGTCCTAAATCATAATTTGTAATGCAACTTTTCCTACTTTTTCTATCTTTTTACCTAATATAAAATGATGTTTTTATATTTTATCATGAATTTTTATAATTTCTATTTTGAGATTTTTTTTAAAAAGTGCTTTATTGTTAAAAGTTCCAAATGCAAAATACCTACTCTGTCCCGTAGAGGAAAAAAAAAAGACTTACAACCTGTATTACCTCGTGTGTTTCTTTTTTAAGCCTCATCTCACACCATTCTTTTAATCCCCGTAAAGGTTGGTTTCTATTCGCAGGTTATGAAATAAACTAAAACAAAACTATGCCAAAGAAATAAAAATTACGAATCCAAATGTGAATCTATGATTTTCTCCGAAAGGTTAAAAGTTTTATACTTGGACTTTGGGGTTAATTTAAACTCAAGTAACATATACAACTAGAAGTCGAACCAAATATCGACTTACGTGCTAAGAGTTGATATAATATTACTATATTTTATAGAATGCTAATACAAATAAATTTAAATAGTAATACAACATTAAAATATCAATATACGAAATAATTGTTTTGTTGGTGTTTTGGTTTATCGGTGCAAAAGAACAATTAAAATATAAAAAATATAAGAGAAAGTAAAAGTGTTTGATGAATTAATATTAAAACTTCAAAAAGAATAAAAGATTACATATTGTTGTGTTTAAAGTCGTAAAAATTATTATATATTTTTGCTTAAAACTCATATGGGTAAGGAATACTTATCCCCATCTTATCTCTGTACGAATTTTGAAAATCAATTCGCACAATTCGTTCCAACTTTAAATTAATTTCTTAAACCTCGTTATGTTTAACGTGGGGTGGAAACGGGTGCCCACTAGCCCGTATCCTATTACCCTCTTTAATGACATATGACATTTTTTTAGTTAAAACTAATTTAGAAATTAATATTTTGGGTTAATACTTTTAGGGAAATTCGTAAGTCTATTAATTACGAGGATATGTCGTTTGGTCCTTAAAGTATGAGAATAACTATTTATTCTAAAAAAATTACAAACTTATAGAATTTTTTTAGTATGATTTAAAATTAATTGTCATCTGTATATTTGATATTAAGAAGATTACTAGGTTCTTTTTATAGGGTACGGACTCAAAAGATTATTCTCATGATAGTTGAAGTACTTATGCAAGTATTACTTGCCGCCTTAGAAGTTATGTGTATTTATTGCTTTTGGTCAACACAATATGTAATTTGTATAAATCAAATATACTTATAGCATTGGTTGAGCATATGTATTGGCTATTTTTTATGTATGTAGGGACTCAACCATTGTTAAATAGACAAGGCTTCATGCAGATTAGAACTGATCTAAATTGATTACCCTTTAATTGTGACCAGACATGTTCAGTTCTAAGACATCATATTTAAAAGAAAAAAATACTATTCTATGAATGAGATAAGTGTTGATCAAATGTGTCTTACAAGACATGTCTAATAACTCAATGTCTATTTTTATACTTTCTATGTAGTTCTACAAGAACCGGGCTAGCATAATTGCTAGGTATTAGTAAGGTTCAAATCAAAAGAATATTATCCACCGAGGGGCTTGGGGCACTCTTGCTAAACCCAAAGTAATGGGATGGATTGGCTTCGGGGTTCTCATTTGATGAATAAAGCATTTTTGGGAAATCGACCTTGGATATGTTTGAATCATACAGAGTCGTTGGCCATCGATTACTTCATTGGCTTGTTTACCTTGCAACTCATTTTTGGAGATTTGATTTATTAAATCGGTACCAATTAATGCACAAATGTTTTCTTCTCTTTATTTGTAAGTTTTCTTTTTTGTTATAAATCTAAGTAAACTGGAATAACCCAAAAATGAATGTAGGGCGATTAAGTAACAATTTGGTTTACATCAATTAATAGTCTACTAAAATTATTTTAACGCGTATCTAATCAAGTTGGGTATGGAGAAAAACAAAATGTGTTATTAATTAGATTAGTGGGATTGCCTTGTTGGTCGCCTATAGTATGGGTGATATAGATAAAGCATCATGTTATCCTCCGTGGTGTGATATAAAATCAACACTCGAATAATAGAAAACTCACAAGTGTACGAATGTTTGCAAGTAATAAAGAAAGTAAGTATGTTCGTCTCCACATGGATTAAGAAGTTGATAAGTCATTTAGCTCTAAGTTTAGTTATTCATAAACTTAGAAAAGTAAAAGATGTTTGTTTGGTTTTTAGATTTAAGACTAACTAAGACTAATAATAGTAAAAACTAATGATTAACTAAAAAAGTGTAAGAATATGGAGAGAAACGTAGCTCGAGATGTTCATACTCACCATTAGTTATGATAAGGACTTGACTGCAAGTCTAAGGCAAAACACGATACTTTTTATAATCAAGATTTTAAAGTATTCTTAAGCTCCTTCCAAATTAGTAGGGGGATTCTATCTAACCCTAGAAACCACTTATGAATGAATCCTACGCATGTTATCTCGACATCTAAAGGTTCAAGCATTATGTAATTACCTAGTTAGTTTAACTCTCCCGATTCTTCAACTCCAAATGGCGTAATTATGCTAGATCCACTATCAACCCCCACCCCCTCAGGGTGTAATTTAATAGCTAAAAAATCCTAAATATTTGGCCACCATACAATAGTTTAATAACAAGCACAAGCATAATTACAACATCAACAACAATCCATGATTTATTTATAAGTCAAATCCCAAGTCATACAATGAAGCCCTAAATCAAAAATTATGGTCCATACCCAAGCATCTCGAACTAATAAGAGATTTAGTTTGAAATTGAAATAAAGAAAAAATATATGTAGTACGGTCATTATTAAAGAAAAAATTGAAAAGAGAGAAGAATTACACTAATTAATGGAATAAAAAGTGTTGTTCTTGAACTCCATCTCTTGCATCCTCGCTCTCAATACTTCTTCTTAATAATGATAAGTGGCTCTGTTTTGTTGATTAAAACATGTATTTATAGCCCCATAAAATGTTTTATCTCAATTGGGTCAACTTAAGTCAGTCAAAAGTGGTCCAATGGACTCTTCTGAATATGGACAGTTTTGGGTCTTGTCAGTAAAACGTCCATAAATTCTTCAATTCAACTCCAACTAGCATACTGTTTCTTCTTACTCGATCTAAAGTCAAGGTTATACCTTAATATCTGATTACATGATCAAATCCTTCACCAATCATAAGTCATGGCCTTCTAAAGTTGATGGTAATATTTTACCATCAATTCCCGTTGTGCTTTAAATGGACTTCTTGGCTTATTTTGTGACTGGTTTTGGATTTCTTCGAGAGTTTTTGACTTACTAACTTCATATTGGTGTCTAATATCATCCACGTGACTAGTAATTTCACACTTAATACACAAATTATCTCAAAATACTCCAAACTACATATATCATCCAAAATACGTTAAAACTCAAATAACATCACATAAATGGATAAATCCCATAATAAACTTAAAAATTATACCCAAATGATGTATATTAAGTCTATAAATCTAATACAAAAGGATATACACCAAGACTCCCAATTCAAGGTTTTGTCATCCCGACAATATAAACACAAATGAGGGTCTCAACCAAAAAAACAAAACATGAGGCAAAGCATGTTATAATCCCAAGAAAACAATATACACAAAAATCATAAGGGTCACTCAATAATAATCCACATAACATACTATCGTACACATAATTAACATGTTAAAATTACAAGAAAGGTTAGCTTAGCAATGCACAAATAGGAGCTAGAATATTTAGTTTGAAGTGGTGGCTATAGGGTATTCATTGATCCTTCCATGACATACAGTGGCCTACTTACTTACTTCATTTCTGTATAAATGGAATTTCAACACTTCATTTAACAAACCAAAAATTAGAGTTATCTGAACAAGTTGTTTTTCTAGTCTTTTGAATAATTCTGAGTAGTTTCCGATCTGTCTTTTGTAAGGGCACACATTTAACGAATATAATTGACATACCTTGGGGAATAATTTATGATGATATAGTTTAGAACCCCTTCTATACGAAAGTCGTTCTTAAGGTAATGACCGACTCATACTAATACAACAATTCAGATTTGTTTTATATTTCATCTTCTTTAGTTTAACTTGTTGTAAGTTTAGGTTCATATATCTATATAATATTGGAGAAGGGCCAACGGCCCAAAATGTCTCCTATTTTCCTCTACATTTTTTAGCCTTTGGATCAAAATTTTATTCTTTCTAGCCATTAGATCTAATTCAATTCATGGTCAAGATTGTATAAATTAGATCAACACTCTAAAATGTCTTGATTTTTGTCTATATTTTTCAACCGTTGGATTATATGTGGGTCATTTTATTATTATTTATTTATTTATAATTATATGTGGGCCATTTTATTATAATTTATTTATTTTTAATACAATTAACTGATTTCTACAATTTTTTGGATACAAAATACAATATGTTAATATTCTTAATAATAAAATTCTAACAAAAAAGAATTAATAATAAGATTTTAGTTTTTTTTAGTTTGTTTTAATCTCAAAAAATATTTATTTATTTGGTGTTTAATTTATCTTTTAAATTAAAAAAATTTAAAGTGCCTTTAGACACGGGTTTATACCTAGTATATATATACTAGGTATAGCCCGTGCCTTAAGGCACTTCAAAACATAAAAATTGAGACAAATTAAGGTTAAGGCTAGGTTTAAGGTTAAGTTTAAGGTTAATTTAAGGTTAAGGTTAAGGTCAAGGTTAAGGTTAAGATTAAGGTTAAGATTAAAATTAAGGTTAAAGTTAAGTTTAATGTTAGGTTAAGGTTAAGGATAATGTTAAGGATATGGTTAAGGTTAATAGTTAAGGGGTTGAGGTTAAGTTAAGGGGTAAGGTTAGAATTAAGGTTAATGTTAATGTTAAGGTTAAAGTTAAGGTAAAGGTTATTTTAATTTTGAGGTTAAGAATAAGGTTAATGTTAAGGTTAAGGTTAAGGCTTTGGCTAAGGCTACGACTAAGGATACAGTGAAGGCTAAGGCTATGGTTAAATATCAAGTTAAGGTTAAGGTTAAGGTTAAGTTTAAGGTTGAGATTGAGGTTGAGGTTAAGGTAAGAGTTAAGGTTAATATTAAGGTTAAGGTTTAAGTTTATGGGTTAAGGGTTGTCAAGCTTTTGGTCAAGGGTAAGGTAAGGTTAAGGTTAAGGTTAATTTTAAGGTTGAGACATTTGGGAAGTTTTGTAAGGAATGGTTTTATATTATAAATTTAAGGTAAACGCTAGTATTTCGATATATAATATTAATTTTAAAAAAAATTTGATTAGTTCCTATTATATAAACGATCTTGTAATAAAAAATAAATAAGAAAGTATGCAATTAAGTTGTGATACTCATTTGGCCATATTTTAATATTGATAAAAATTTAAAAGTTAGGTGTATCCTATTTTATATAGATATCGTATTTTGGTTAAGGTAAATTTGAAAATTAAATAAGTATTAATTTTTTTCTTATGATTCAAATATAAAATGAAAAACTTGGTCTTTTTATAGCAAAAATTGTTTTTCTAATTTATACATGATAGATATTATATAACATATATAACTACGTTGAGTATAGAATGCCACATATTTTATTAAAAATAGAGAATGCTTAAACGTGTCTTTCATGAGTAATCATCTTTCAATTTGATTTATCTGTATGTTTGCTACATATATGAGTTTATATTTAGATATATTAATTATTAAAATGACGTTATTTTTTGGATACTATAAAATCCGAGATTGAAGGAAATAAATTTGTTACTTACTTGAGTAAAATATGAGGTAAAACGTAACTATATATATATATATATATATATATATGTTTTTATTTTATATTAATTAATTATGAGAGGAATATGGAAATTATGAGAAGAATATGGAAATTATGAGAAGAATAAGGGGTTTTTAAGTATTAAGGTTAAGGTTTAAGGTTTAAGGTTTAAGGTTCATGGTTCAAGATAAGATTAATTTTATAATTAAGGTTAAAGTTAAGTTTTAACTTTAAGGTTAAGATAAAGGTTAAAAAAGTAAAGATGAAGGTGAAAGTTAAATTTAAGGTTTAATGCTTAAGGTTAAGGTAAAGGTTAAGGTTTGAGGTTCAAGGTTTAAGGTTTAAGGTTTAAGGTTAAGGTTAGTTTTAAGGTAAATTTTTAAGCTTTAAGTTTAAAGTTAAGGTTGAGGTTAAGGTGAAGATGAAGATTACTTTTGTGGTTTAAAGTTTAAGGTTTAGGTTTAAGGTGTAATATCTAAGGTTACGGTTAAGTTTAAGGTTAAAGTTGAGGTTAATATTATTGTTAAGGTTAAGGGTAAGGGTGAGGGTAAGGTTATCGTTAACTATAAGGTTAAGTTTAAGTTTATGTTTAAGTTTAAGTTGAAGTGTAAGTTGAAATTTATGTTTAAGTTTAAGTTTAAGTTTAAGTTTAAGGTTAAGGTTAATGTTAGGTTAGGTTTAAGGATATGGTTAAGGTTATTAGTTAAAAAGTTGAGGTCGAGGTTAAGGTTAAGGTTAAGGTTAAGGGGTTAAGGGGTTAAGGGGTTAAGGGTTAAGTTTAAGGTTAATGTTAAGTTTATGGTTATGGTTAAGGCTAAGGCTAAGACTAAGGCTACGACTGAGGCTAGGGATAAGTTTAATGCTAAGGATAAGGCTAAGGTAAAGGTTAAGGCTAAAGCTAAGGCTAAGTATAAGTCTAAGGCTAAGGCTACGGCTAAGACTAAGGATAAGTCTACGGCTAAGACTAAGGCTACGGCTAAGACTAAGGCTACGACTAAGACTAAGGCTAAGGCTAAGGCTAAGGCTAAGGCTAGGTCGAGGGATAGGGTTAAGGAGAAGGTTAAGGTCAAGTTTAAGGTTAATGTTAAGGTTAAATTTAAGCTAGAGGTTGATGTTAAGTGAGGTTGAGTTTGAGGTTAAGGTTAAAGTTAAGGTTAAATTTAAGTTAGAGGTTGATGTTAAGTTTAATTCAAAGGTTGAGGTTGAGGTTGACTTTGAGGCTAAGGTTAAAGTTAAGGTTTAGGTTACGGTTCAGAATTTAGGTTAAGGTTAGAGGTTTGCGGTTAGTGTGGATCAAATACGGAACTTTTAGATGTCTAATGGAGTGGGATAAGGGACACTTAAGTTTTTATTAGAAATAAATTAATGCAATTAATGTGAAGAAAGTAATTAAGGGACCAAGACGATCATGGTCGTCTTTTTTGTAGAGAGTCCAACCCGTTTAAAAAAGTATTTGATTATATAAATATAGAGATATAATGAATAATGAATGTTAATGGTCAATTATCAGATTATTTTAATTATTAATTTTAAATTTTTATATGATAGACATATATATATATATATATTTATTATCTTATGAATTTCATCTTGACTTTCTAATATTCTATAATTTTTATTGGATGAATCAATATATTTCTTGTGTTGAAAAGTTTATTTTATATAGTTGAAATGAGATCTTTCAAATTATACATGTTTTGACGAAAAAAATAAAAGAAATAAAAAATTATTCAAATATTGTAATGTAAAGTGATTTTTTTAATTTTATATTATACCTAATTGAACTTTTCTTATAATAAATTTTGAAAAAATTCTTAAATTTTTTAGTATTTTGTTATTCGATGGCTCGTCATTTGATAGTACAATGATATAAAAATATGAGGATTTATTAACATTTGGTAAATAAAACGATAAATCTATATTACATGTTATACAAATGAAACAATTAATCTAGTAATACGTATTCTGAAATACGACACACGTAAGTATAATTTTAATAAGTTCAACTAATTTATTTCAATACATAAAAAAGTAGTTCTCCAATACAATACAATTATTATCGAATCAAGAACAAATGATTACAAATGACTCCCTAAAAACGATTATTCATGAAAAAGTAGCAAATCAATACCATAAATTTATTGTCGAATCTAGACTAATTTATTAAAATCCACTCCAAAATTTTTATTACATTGATAAATAACGACCATTCGAATATAAAGTACCCTGCTCCATCTTAGCAAGGGTTAAATATGCTAGCATCGTAAACTCAATATCATCAAGTAAAACTTTCAAATCTTCTAGTTTATCCATATTTTTTAGTAAAGGTAGAATATTTGCTATTGGCCAATCTTGAGGAAGCATGACAACTATGACATATAGCAAGGGGGCAGATCTAAAGGAACGTTTGTACTACTCCTAAAGGAATAATAACTTTCTTCCTTTCGTTTAATGTGATCAAGCACGGATTTAGTTGAATTCATTTGTTCGTTAGTGAATTCAGTCCATAAAAGGGTTATATTATCGATTTCACCATATTCATCGTATGAATTTGTTATAGTCTTAGTTAGCATTTCGAGTGTGTCCATTGCATTTTTTGTTTTAGCCTGCAAAAAATAACTATGAATAGAAAAAATTATATGTAAATATTTGTATGCTATATTTTTCAAAAGTGAGTATTCGAAATGGAAAATATTATCTACAAACTACTCAAATAGTAATACGATTACTACTTAAAATATTCAGATTCTTTTTTTAGTTTATTAACAAAAAATAAATAGGATTTTACGATTTTATAATAAATATATAGATATACTAAATGCCACAAATAGTAATTATTAATTTTAGTAGTATTTTAATTATTTAATTATCAATTATTTTTATATTTTTATATCAAAATATAAATATAGAAAATATTTTATTGTTTACTAAATTATTTGTATTTTTTTTTTACAACTTTTTTCTTAAACCCACGTAAATTCCATTTGTTTTATATTTTTTAAATTTTTTTTATTAAATCAAACAGAAATGTATAACGTATTCTTGTACAAATGTAAAATTTTTAAATATATTTTTTAAAATGTAAAATTTAAGAATATAGTTTTGTTCTATGATGCTACGTTTTGATTGGGGATTTATGGGTAAAAGTTTTTTTTTTTTCAAACGATTATAAGATATGTAAAATGAAAATAAAGGAGAAGAATGAGGAAATTATGAGATGAATGAGGGAATTATAAGACAAATGTAAAAATTTTAAATATATTTTTTAAAATGTAACATTTAAGAATATATTTTTGTTCTATGATGCTACGTTTTGATTGGGGATATATGGGTAAAAGTTTTTTTTTCAAACGATTATAGGATATGTAAAATGAAAATAAAAGAGAATAATAAGGGAATTATGAGATGAATGGGGGAATTATGAGACGAATGGGGAAGTTTGAGGATAAATAGAGAGAGTTAGGTTTCATTCTGCTTTATTATATAGATATCAGTTATATTTTTAATTATTATTATATTCTGAATTTAATCCATTATAAAATAATGATCTAACAAAAAGTTATCTCATATCCTAGTCAATTCTCTCACCTCCACCTCACCCGCTCGTGTTAAACACGTATTATTTTAAAAAATAAATGAATGACAACCAATGTAAATAGACATAATTGTACAAAATCGATAAATCTATTACACTTAAATTCAGAGGCACTACTGATAAACAATATCTACATCATCAAATACGTAAATCCGCCAGTACATCAGCGAAACCACATATATGATTTTTTTTCTTTCTAATAGCTTTTTCCATTCAAATAATCAACTATTACAAACTAATTTATCCTATGCCATAGGGGGTTGCTTCTAGTTTCAGAATATTTCCTAGTTGAGCCAGAAACGGGTTTAAACAAAACCCAAGAATGTTGCCTAGTGGCATATTCTTGCAAACCCAATCCGCTGCTTTGTTTTTCTCACGCGAAACGAAATGAGAACTTATGGTTACAAATTTCAGAAAGAAAATATATACTTTGGACTATATTATTAATATAATGACTACTAATACTAAGATTGTTAGCAAGAGGCACTATGAGCCGTTTACAATCATTCTCAATCATGCAACTAATCTCCCCAAAGTCTCTCACCCATAGCCAAGCGCTTCAACTTCTAGTACACTCTCAACTTCAATCATCCAAGCATTGTATTTCATAACTTCTCTTTCGTGATCCCTAAAAATAAACGTAATAGATATTCTATTTTTAGTATGTGAGGCATCACAGATAATTTTTATAGTATTTATAGGGGGAGACCATTGACTATCATTTTTATTTACTATCTTGGGGTTGATAATTTCATATTCAATTGGGTTAACTGTATTTGTTCCAACATTATGAACTTGATATCTACCTTTGATATTGTTCGCCTTCTTTATATTTCTAAGAGATAACACTTTTGGATCCTGTCTTTCAGCCATCAAACAGTTAGTGTCATTATAAGGTTTTAAGACATTTAATTCCTCCCTCAAATTAATAATATCATTATTAGAATGGAGATTTTTTTTGTTCCTTCTACAAGGACAATGCTTTTTGTAGTGTATTCATAGGGACTGGTAATGTGTTATCAAACACAAAGGCATTTATGTCTTTCCAGATTTGCTAAGCAATGATGCAGTCTAGTTCTGTTGTTAAACAATCTTTTCCACAGTTTTTCCTACCAATTTAATCACTTTGGCCATCCAGATATCTACTTTACAATATTTATGGTTGCCAGCTTTTAAAACCAAAGGAGAAGCCAGCCAAACAACTCTTGCATAAGGACATTCAAATAAAACATGTTCTATATTTTCCAATTTTTCTTTACAAATGCTACAACCTTTGGTATCAATACATTTTTTTCATATAAAGGTTATCTTTGGTAGGAAGTACATTTTGGATGGCCTTACAAGGGAAAATTCTTACTGTAGGGGGAGTATTCATCTTCCATATAGTTTTATAGAACTTGGGATCGGTAACATGGTAAGAGGAAGGAGATTTACTAATCTTAGATTTCTCAATCTTTTCCTTTTCTTTTTTCAAGTGTTGATATTCTTTTTTTACATAGTATATACCATCATTAATAGGCGCTCAATACACCGCATCAGGTGTTTGCACTAAATGAATAAAGGTTTTAATAATTTTTTTCATAGTGTACTAGTTGGAAAATTTCCTTAATAACATTTTGATTCCATCTTCTTTCCCCACTGACCATCAGATCAACTACTTTAGTAAAGTTTATATTACAAGATTTATTGATTTCTTCACTTCCACTGATCCAAACATAGGTATGAAGATTAATATATTTACCTATACCTATTTTCCACCTTATATGTGTATTCATAATATACCTACCAGCTAGAATACTCCTCCAACCCCATGAGGGGGAGAGTTTCATATTTAGCTTCATTAAAGGACAATCATGGAAATATTTACCTCTAAGTATTTTATAGAGTAAAGCCTAAGTATTGGACATAATTTTCCAAGCTTGCTTACCTAACAAGGCAAGGTTCATGAGATTTAAATCTCTAAAGCCAAGGCCTTTTGTAAATTTGCTATGTATTATACATGACCACTTAGTCTACTATATACCTATTTTTTCTTTGTTACCCCACTAAAGCTTGGCTACATGAGAAGAGATGAGATCAGAAATTTTTATAGGGAGTAGAAAGGAAGACAAATTTGGTATACTTTGGAGAACATATTTAATTAAGACCTCATTACCAACTTTAGATAGGTAAAGATTTTTCCAATTATTAAATCCATTTAAATCTTTTTCTACTAACAAGTTTAAATCTCTTATCTTAGACCTCCCCCACTCAGTGGGTAGCCCTAGATAGGATCCCAAATTGGTAGTAATCTTCATATTCATCCTGGAAGCCAAATTATATTGCATACAGTCAGGGGTATTAGAGTTAAACTTTACTCCATATTTATTTAAATTCAAGGTAAACCCGGTAGAAAAAGCATAAAAAATTCATTATATCATCAAAACTGTGTATTTACTCACAAGTAACATTTAAAAATAAAATACTATTATCTGCAAAAAGCAGATGGATCAAGTTGGGGCTATTTTTTTTAATATTTTTATGCCTTCTAGTAGACCATCGTCTACTTTTTTCTTAATAAGAGCTGATAAAGCTTGTTTATCAATAAGAAGATTAAGGGGGATAAGGGATCGCATGTCTAAGTCCCCTCTGGGGGTTTGTTAAGATTTCTAGGTTGACCATTAATCTAGATATAGTTACAAACCTCATGAGCAATAAAAGAGTTCTCCTGGATATTTCTCCCAGGGATGAAGGCAGATTGGTTCTCCTCAATTATATAGTTCACTAGAGGTTATAACCTATTAACTAAGATCCTTGAAGTTAGAAGCGTTGAAAGGTCTATAATGTTTAATAGTGCCACGGTTTTCTATTTTTGGTATAAGAGAAATAAAAGTATGGTTTATATCTTCTAGAATTTTATTATTATACCAAAAGTTACTTGTATCACATCAAGTTTTATAATATGCCACTACTTTTTATTAAAGTAACCGCGATAACCACCAAGCCCAAGGGCCTTGTTTGCTTCCAATTCATGAACTGCCAGTGTAATTTCCTTTAATATCAAGGGGCTTAAGTAAAAGAATTATTCATAATACTGGTAACTAGTTGAATATTCTCCAGCATGGCTAAAAAATCCCTTGGGCCCAAAATTTTAAAAATGCTATTAAAATAGCTTTTATATTATCTTTCACATCTTTGATTGTCTATCCATATTCCGTAATCATCAATAATTCTAATTATTTTATTAAAATTTCTCCTTTATTTTGTAGTAACTTGAAAGTAAGAAGTATTTTTATCACCTTTCATCAACCACGTATTTCTAGACATTGAAACCCAGAAATCTTCCTCCCTCTTCCATATGATTTCATTTTATTAACAATTATGTTATACTCATCTTTATAATTGTCACTTGTACAAGTCTTATTGCTTAACACTTTAATTTTTTCCATCAATTCATCAATTATTTTCCTACTGTTGTGGAATCTCCTCTTACTTCAAACAGTTAATAACCTTTTCCACATAGAGATGTTCACATTTAAGCTACTTTTAGAAATATTTACAATGGTTTTCCTAGATTCCAATACATTCTTAATAATTTCATAACAATCTTTCTCCTCAGCCTAGACATTCTCAAAGTAAAATCTTTTGATTTTTTATTACAATTATCATCAAAGTGTACTAATAAAGGACTATGATTAGAGCCTAATGTCGGCAATAAGGTCATCCAACATTAGGGTTGTCAATTGTCCATTAATTATAACTTAATCACCTGCCAAGCAAATTTTTATAACATTAGCCTATTCTCTTCTATTGTTCCAAGAAACGGCACAACCTTACTAGTAATCCGATTTAAGGTATGATGTTTAATAAAACCATTGAAGTATTTCATAGTATTTTTTAACTTATTAATCCCTCCAATTTTTCCTGAGTATATTTAATAATAATAAAGTCACCCACAAGATCCACTGGACAACATTCTGAAAGGTGCATTTACTATATTTTTCAAGGCATATAGTTTTCTTCTTTTTCATTCAGTGAACCAAATACAAACGTAGTGTAATGTAAAACACCATTGTCTTTTCAATTTCACAATAATCAAGTTCTCATCTTTACTAATAAGGACTTTAATCATATATTTTTTTAACACAAAAAAGTGTTAAACCCCCTACTAATCCCAATTTGTTCAATAGCCGTGACTAGGGTCATTTTAATAATAGTCTCAACTTTATTCAGAATAAAAAGAGCATTTTTTGTTTTAGAAATAAAAACTCCTCGAGTCGATATCTGGAGTAAATATTCACTAGGGTCTAGACCGTCAGGGGTGTGCCAACCCCCTGAACGTTTCCGGCAAGTTGTATCATGGATCGTTGAGAGATCGAATCCTGTCAATCCCACAAACCTCAAAAGCTGGAATCACTAGAGACTCAGTTGCCTCTTCATCTTTACCAGTAGTACTCATAGCTTCAAAAGAATTAGCTTGAGTATGATTCCTGAGTGAAGACCCGAACTTCCAAATCTTTAGCCTTCTATTAACCTCCGAGTTGCCTCTTCTCAGAGTGTTTTCCATTTTAAAGCTTCTTCGAACAGATTTCTGACCCTTAAACATAACCTCATCTTCATCTTCATAACTTAGGTTTCTAGGTTTATTCTTAGGAGTGGTCGGAGATTTGGTGAGGTCGATGATGGTAGAGAGAGTGGTGGCAGTGGTCGGGATTGCTATATTAAAGTTTCCGGTGAGAGGAAATGTGTTAGAGATTGGGGTTGAGAGAGATTTAGGTTTAGGGTTTGTTAATTGGAGTCGGGAGAAAAATGATATGGGATTATGTTAGCAGCTGAAGAGATAGAGGTCGGGTTAGGGGTATATGAGGGGTTAGTGTTTGGTTAAAACCGAAGTTATAGTTGCTGATGTGTAACTTATTTAGTGGTCCCCATTGTCTGGCTAGGGCTAGGAAAAGACGCAGATACAATATGTTCGATTTGAGTGGGGTAGAATTCATATTCTTAACTATATTTGCTGCCATATTAACAAACTTTTTTTCTTTTTCTATTTGTTCCTTTTTTTATTCTTCTCTATTTCCCTCGATAATACTCGTTTCCCACTACCTCTAGTACCTTCTTTGTGTTCAGTATTACCAACACCACTATCATTACCATTTCTACCTGCAAATTCAAAAAATTCTAAAGGAGTTTTGTCTTCATTCATAGTACTCACGTCCTTTCTGCCATTATTAGCTCTGTTATAAGTATTTTCGTTAGTAAACGATTTAGTAATCATAGAGTTTGGTTTGGTGAGTTCCGAACCCCAACTCAGTTTGAAGGTTTTTTTAACACTATTGATGAATTTTTCTGCGCCTTGTTCGTCATTGTTTTTGTAGACGGTAGTCGATTTAGATGGGCCTCGTGTGGACAGTTTCACCCAAATCCCCAATTTTGGTTGAATCTTAGCATTCTTACAATTACTTTTCTCATGATCAAATATACCACAACTGTAGAAAACCTGTCCAATATTCTCATATCGGACTTGATCAAAATCTGGGTATTCTTATCTTCAAAGAGTAAAGCCCTACTATGATGGGTTTGTTCAAATATCAGTCTACCTGGACTCTAGTCACCGATTGATCATCGATGAAGGTAGATTCTGGCAAAGCTACTTGATGAACCATCCCGAAGTAGCTGATAAGCTTTTCTATACACTTTTCAGTAAGAAGAGTGGTCAGAGTTCCGTTAAGTTGGACCCAAAGTGTTGTGTGGTTAACATATTTTTTCTACCTGTTTTGTACTGATTAACAATAAAGTGCTTACCTATAATTATCCATGGTCGTTGCACTCATACGATTTGTTGATCGATTTCATTCATAAATTTGATAACAACTGCATTATATGCCAATTTTTTGTTTCAACCTCTTCAGTAAGGCCCCAATACTTGTTGATATGGTTCTTGCTAAATACAAAATTTATATGTTTATCGATCATAAGCTTAGCAATCAGCTTAGGCTCACTAATCGTTATATATTCGGTGTTGTTTTCCGAAGTAATGACTAGCTCCCCCCGCCTTCGCATTGGGATGATTTGCAGAGTAGAAATTCATAACGTGGTTGGAAGATAGAGAGAGAGAGAGAGAGAGAGAGAGAGAGAGAGAGAGAGAGAGAGAGAGAGAGAGAGAGAGAGAGAGAGAGAGAGAGAGAGAGAGAGAGAGAGAGATTGGAAAGATAACAAACGAAGAGAGGAAAGGGAGGTGATGTATTTTTTGAGTTAATGAAATTTTTAAGACAAAGTTTAAAGAGGCCGGAGCTTTTGGCTATGGTAGATTTGGAAATAAAAAGACATTTTGGAGAGAGAAACCAAAAGAGGTAATTTTACAGAGAATTTAATAACGAAATGGGAAATAAGGTTTTGGTTATGGTAAATTAGGAAAGGGGGGGATTTTTTTTTTGAGAGTGAGCAAGGCAAATGATGAATTTTAATGAGGAACATAGATCAAAATAAGAAATCCCATGTATTAGCTATAACAAGCCTTTTGCATTATCACTAGTTGTTGCTAGTTTAAAGTAAGAACATACATCTAAAGTTGGTATGAATAATTACGGTAGAACTCGCTATTTGCTTTCCACCATGCTTACATTTAGCTAACTAATTTGACAAGAATAGTTCAACTGGACACTGACGTAAGTAATTACTATTATGAAAACAACATAAACCAGCGTCCAAAAAAAAAAAAAAAAAAACAACATAAACCCATCACGTTTGCAATTTTTGCTATGATGCTGTTAACCTTGTATCACATAATTGAACCTACTTGCTTTTTTTGTTGAAGACTCACTAATTAATTAATTAATTAATTAATCAAAGGTAGACAATGTAATTTCAACAAGATTTCAACTTGGCAAATTAAAAGTAATTGAAATGTCTAAGTTGAAGTTGACAACTAATTTTGAACTAATTTAGCTTCTGTTTGGAAATGTTTTTATTTAAAAAACATTTAAAATTACTTCTAGATTTAAAATGTTTTATATTCTAAAAAAAGGAAAAAATATTAAATTGGTGATTCTCAAAAAAACATCTAAAATGATTCTAGATTTCAAAATTATTTTCAATAATTTTTCTAAATTTAAAATATAATTTCAAAAACGTGTTTTTACTTTAAAATAAACACTTTCAAACAGGTCCTAGTGACTAAACCTAGGGTTTCTCGTTCTAATAAAAAAATAGAAACAAAGTCATAAAATAAATGGCCAGGGGCGGAGACACGTGAAAGGTAGGAGGGGCCATGGCCCCCTCTGATTATTTTTTTAAAAAAAAATCCTTTGTTAAAAAAAAAATTAATAATGTTCTATTTTACTCTTAAATTTTTTTAAAATATTTATTTGGCCCCCCTAAATTTTTAAAATATTCATTTGGCCCCCTTTAAATTTACAAAACATTCATTTGATCCCCTAGATTTTCAGAATTTTTATTTAATTCTCTAATTTTTAAAATTTAATTTATTAAATTTATAATTATTTTATTTTTTTCAATAAAATATATGTTATTTTGTACTAAATAAAGAATAATCAGTTACAAACAAAAGTATTAGGACTTATAGTGCAGTTTTATCTAATATAAAGGTTTATTTTACAATTTTTTCATAATATATTGACCTACGATGTAAATAAGTTCAAAAAAAAAATTTCGGGGCCGTTGCCCCCGAACTCCCTTGGTCCCCCCTACTAAAAATTCCTGGCTCCGTCCCTGTGGCCTGGCACGACAGAATAACCTTAAACTATTTAGAATCTAACTTAATTATTTCAAAATAATTTTTTGCCCTTGTATAAAAAATTTATAATCCTCCAAAAATTTCAAAATCTTTCCTTTTATTTTTTCTTGACTTCTACAAATTAATCTTATAAATTTATACTCATTTTACTTATATCATTTTAATAAAAACTTAAGTTATTTTGTATAATATATAATTTTATAGAATAAGTAATATTAAAAAATTAATATAAAAATCTTTAATATAATTTTCACATAATATAGAAAACTATTGTACCAATGTTCGCATAATATAAAAAAGAGCTATTTACCATATACACCCTAGGAGGTAGGGATATTGCCCATAAAAGTCATGTCTAATATAAAAAACATAATTAGACAATAATACCCTTCTAAATATTCCCACCAAACATATTTTTCCCACCAAACTAAATTTTCCCGCAAAAAAAATCCGACCAACTTTTCCGGCCAAATTTTTTCCGGCCAAATTTTTCTGGCCAAATTTATTCCCACCAAATTTTTCCGGCCAAATTTTTTTCCCACCAAATTTTTTCGGCCAATTTTTTTCCCACCAAATTTTTTCGGCCAATTTTTTTTCCCACCAAATTTTTATGTTACTATTTTGTAGGAAAAATCCCACCAAATTATATTACAAATACTAAAAAAATTAGTAAATAATTATCGAACTTTTTTTTAACAAGTAAAACAACCAACTTACATATAAAACAATAACATTATCCATTACATATTCAATACTATCAATATGCCTTTGATTCACCACCATTTTGTTATATTATACAAAGAAAACACATTTGCACCATTTAGGGTTCAATAACAACTTTCCCAGTAGCATGGCAATCAATACTCTTAGCCCATGCATCTTTTCCTTTACTCAACAGATATTTCGAATCAATAACTGTCTTAAGCTTCCCTTCCTTCACCAAATTAACAAGATAAGCCATATTCTCACCTTTAGCTGATAAAATCCACAAAATTAACTGCTTCTTAGAAAACGTAAGTTTCTTTACAGCCTAAGTCCACATAGCTTTAGGTCCAGGTGTAAGATTTATTACCTTACCTTCTTTACTCAAATTAAGTTCAAACACAGAACAAGGTATACCTGTACTACAATGAATAACCGCATCATATTTCTTTCCCGAAGGACTTCTCAAAGCCGCTCCATATGGAGTTTTATAATCAAGAATTTCATCTGCTCCTAAACTCTTCATGAAATCAAAGTTACGGGCCCCACAAGTGGCTGTCACGTGAGTGTTACCTAGTTTCGCTAGCTGAACAGCGTAATGACCAACACCACCAGATGCGGCTGTGACGAGAATGTTTTTCTGGGGCCCACTTTTGTCTAGAATTACTCCGGCTGGTTATGTAAGAGCTTGATGAGCTGTAAGACCTGCCACAAGATGACCTGAAGCTTCAGCTACTGATACTTCAGGTGGTGTTACTACTGTTAAGTTCTCCTACGATACAGCATATTCCGCTGATCCACCTCCAGTAGCATGACTAAGTATAGCCACAACTTGATCACCGGCTTTGAAATATTTCCCTTCAGATCCAACCTCCACAACCTCTCCAGCAATGTCAGTACCAGGGATATGACGCATAGCACCTTTCTGGATTTTCCAATCGATTGGGTTTAAGCTTATTGCTTTCAATTTTATCAGTACCTAAGCATTAGTAGGAGTAGGAACAGGAACTTCAACATGCTTTAAACCAAAAGCGCTGCCACCATAACTATCATACCAAAGTGGGAAGGTTAAAAGTTAAGATTAGAAGTACCTTTTAAGATTAGATCATTGCAAAAACCAGGTGAATATTTAGTGGGAAAAATCCCACCAAAGTAAGTTGTTATTTGGTGGGAATAACAACTGCAAAACCAACCACATTTAGATGAAATTACAAATACATTCAAATCAATAAAATATCAAATCAATAAACCATCCAGTTGTGGTCCTCCATTCATCTCCCTCTAAAGCTGGATACACAATTTTAAGAGGCATTTCACCAATTATTTCTATCCATCGCTCCTCAATTAAGTCCCTAATTGTTGTAGCTTGAGTTGGTGTTGCTAAAGAACATTCTTTGTCCATCGCTACTCAATACAATGTCTTGGGGAATTTATCAAACACTTATTAGGCATTATGCAGTACCTGTGCTATCATTCGATGGAGCCCCAACAGGTATCGACGGACATGGACGGTCAAGGTGAGGAGCTGGAGATGGACGGTGAAGTGTGCACCTGGCATGACAAATCGATCCTTTACCTCTCACAGAGACGAACGAACTTTCTATGCGGACGATTTGGAAGCCATGATTTATTGTTGTTGAAGCTCGATTGAAGCTTGATTTCATCATGTATCCGCTAATTGAAGCTTGTTTCTCTTCGATTTAACACAGGTGTCGAGTATTGGTGAGACTGAGATTCTAATTTTGGTGGTGGTGAGATGGTGGAGGTGAGATTTTGAGGTGACGCTGTGGAAGCGAAGTGGTGGAGGTGAGGAGGTGAGGGGGAGATGGGGTGGAGGTGCGTGTGAAATGGATTGAATGTTTAACAAATAAAAATGAGTTATAATATTAAAATAGGGGTAAAAAAGGAAAGAAATATTTGCTAGGTGACTTTTATGGGCAATTTAAAAACAAAATGTTGGGGGCTATTAATGTTAAATTGGTGACTTAGATGGTAATTATTCCTATAAAAAAATATAAGTACAATTATATTGAAAAATAATACGAAAGCATTGCTCAAAACCTCGCTTGTCCTTTCAAATAAAAAATATTGATTGCATTCCGGCTAATCTCATACATACTATTTTTACATATTTTTCCATTCTAAGTGCATTATGTCATGAGTGTGTATTTTTTTTTTTTTGAATAATTATGTTAATCTAATATCTAACTTTTTAACCAGATGGGATTAGCTCACTGGCCAGGGCCTTGGTCTACCAATTTAGTGGTACAGGTTCGAATCGAGTCAATGACTCCGAGTCCAAAGTGGCTCTCTTATGTAACAAAAAAAAAAATATATCTAACTTTTTATTTGATTTTTTTTTTTAATATAAAAGAGCTATTTTAGATTCGAAATAATTGATTTAATTTAAATTTATATAATTAAATTGGATTACCAAGGTTTTGTCCAATAAACTAATCATAACTAATAATGAATCTGTTTTTACTAAATAAAACAATAATAATTTGGTGAATGTGTTTAAAAAAAGAATACGGTACTGAAAGCTTAACCTTTCAAGTACCATATGCCATATCATCTCTTAGATTTTCTTTTTATTGGTTAACAAATCCTCTCTTAATGAATGATAGCATTCTTGGACTTAACTCAATTTAAAGATATAAATTATAACGACTGTATTATTGACTACTATGATGCAGGGGTCCCAATTTTGTAGGATATCGTTATCTTGTACTACTATGTATTTATGGTCATAAGTCTTTAATCTTAATTGACTAAGAGAATTGACCAATTCTTTTTGACTGATATATATATTATGCGATGTATTTTATTTAATAACCAAAATACGGGATATGCGTCTATTTGGAAGAAAGTGTCATTACTGTTTTAAAATAGTTATACAACTAGTCTTGAACACTTTCTAGTAACTTAATCACATCTTACTAATCTACTAGATTTTTTACTAAAGATTTTTGATAAATTTAACACTATAATCTTTTCTTTCTAGTAGAACGCTTGGTAGGACCTATATCTTTGTCTGTTGGTTATGGAGTCTATCCTTCCTTTCCTTTCAAGTCGGGTGATCCATCTCGATTGGATGCCGAAAGGTTGAATAGACACATATTCTATCTTTAAAATGATTTTAGCTATTATATAAATTAAATAAACACCCAAACCTTTAAAAATATCCCATGCCACTTTTAGCAGCTTCCTCTCCCTCACATTTTCTCCTCTATCTCTTTTATTTACCTTCTTTCTCTCTCTCACGACATTAACTAGTATCTTAGTAATAGTGGAGCTTCGAGTTTTGGCACGGAAGCTCTTGCAGATCTCCGTCATTCCAACATATATGTTCGCAGCATCTCGTCAGTGGAGGTACTCGTGACCATGGCTTCGCAGCAGCTCATCAATGGAGGCATAAAATCCGTTCGTGAAGCTTCTCAAATCGATAGCTTCGAGGCACAACAAATCCGAAGCTATGAAGCTATGAGGCTCAACATATATGTAGTTTCGAGGCACGATATATTCGTAGCTCTGGTGGCAGCAGTGAAGCTTTGAAGCTTTGAGTTTTGCCACCCTTGTGCTGCCTGCATGGACGAACCTCGCTCAAGATCTGTTTTGTTTCGAGCTTAGCCTACTTCGTGGTTGATAGCTCGTTTGTTTCGAGCTTTGCTTACTTCATATTTGATGGCAAAACAAGATCTCTGGCGTGGCTAAGAATATCCCTGTTGAAGAATAGCTCTGATCTCTTGGATCCGATCTATGGCGTGGCTGAGAAGATCTCAAAGAGATGGTGGTCAAAATAAGTAGATGTACTCAGCTGACGTCAACAACAAGTGTTTTTTATACAAAAGTGGAAGATAATGTGTTTTTAAATAGGTTATTTTTTGTGTTGTGTTGTTTTTATACTTGTTTTTGTATTTACTCAGTGTTTTTTGCATGAAAATACTTAGTGTTTTTGTATTTACTCAGTGTTTTTTGCATGAAAACTTAGTGTTTTTGTCGAGTACTCAATTATTTTATGTCACTACTCAGTAATTTTTGTGTAAACACTCAATGAATTTATGTTAATACTGAGTGAGTGATTTTCAAATAATACTCAGATTTTTTGCTGAGTTTACTCAGTGATTTTTCATGATACTTAGAGGATTTTTCCGCTACTAAGAGATTTACCCAATACTCAGAGAATTTCCGGTGGCGACGGTGGTGGTGGTCGGCCGTAGCAACCGGAGATGAATAGTGACACTCAGTGATTTGGTAGACCACTTGTTTTATGTCTTTATATAAATTTTGCCACATGTCTTTTGTATTCTTGTAATTTTTGTTTTATTTGAGGGTATTATAGTAATTTAGTAGTTGTGTGATTTATTTGAAGAGAGAATCTATCAACAAGTTCCATATATGCGATAATATTTGTCTCCAAGACCCATAGGTCAATCACCCTTTTTCTTAACGAGATATAGCCGTTATATTCATCTTCAAGTACATCTACAAAATTAGTTTTCAAGTTACAAAGCTTCTCACGACTAGGATTCAGGTTATAGAGATACTTCTTGGAGGTTCTTCGCAAGATAGCACTAATAATACTGTGAATAATGTTTTCTTTTGTATTTTCTTTTACCGACCAAAAAAAAAATTACCAAACCACATTGATTTTTAAAATGATAAGCGTTGATTACTTAATATACAATTAAATAAAAATTATTTTATTTAATTAAAAAATAATGTCATAATGTAAAGACAAAAGTGTTCAATAAACATGATATATATATATATTAAAAAACTACAACCCAAACAAAAATAAATGCCAGTGAAATATTTGACAAAATAGTACAAGGTATAAAAATCCAATTAAGAGGTAACTATGGGATGTAACCCATCTAACAACCCAATTTATAACCTTATTGGATGATCTCCTAATTCATCGGATATAAAAATGAGGGTGCTCAAAAGTTATCACACGTATATCCTCCAGAATTGGCAAAGATATCCCGTTTATTACCATGGCGAATGATGAAATAACTCAGACCATATCCAAAATCATTAGTTTCTATGTTGACACGATCATTGGTCAACTGGATCGCAAACATAACTACAATTCTGATGGCAAGACACTCGGCCAAAAAAATAAAACAAGTGTGAACAAGACTGGTAAGCCCACAACTTACAACCCCCTCATGAATCTTCCAATAATACATGTTGCTACTCCATGATGGCACGCAGTTTCATTTGCATTAACTTTTATAGTGTCTAGCAAAGAAGGAAGCCAAATAGAGATATTAATATCATTAGTAGTCATAGATAAAATGTCATGGGTCTGTCTCGTATACAAGTCTCGAACATCACCCAAAATTTGCTCAACAAAATCAGATAACTTGAAATTAAAAGACATTAGAATATTGTTAATAACTATAGGCGTTATTCCATATTAGACTTGTTTCTATCATTCCATATGACCCAATATAAATAAACCAATTTTGGGATGATCTTATTTTTTGATCATCCAACATTCCATATGATTCCGTATCTAACTGAATCAGTTTAAAATCTCATTAAATACAAATAACCTTAATTAATACTTTAAACTTTTTTATTGTCCCACACTCCTATTTGATATCTAACATTTTAAAAGCAAGTGTTACATATTTACAAACATTGAAAAAATTGTATACTTAAAATAGATAAGAGTTAATTGTGGAATTTGTTGGATAAATATCATAATTATGAATATATATTATATGTTAAATGAGTTATTAAATTAAAAAAATATTTTTATTACAAAAGTACCAAATTACGATGCTCATTAAATTTAAAAACTCCATTTTATAAAAAATATCATAGGGGTTCTAAATTAATAAATTGTCCCCTAACCCTTTTTGACAAATCTCTCAAAATCACCCCTAGAATAATTTTTTCACACATATTTATAATTTATCTCACAATTATATATAATTAAGTCCCATACACCCATCCAAAACCGTCGACCAACACAATGTGCATTTACACACGAAGAATCGTATATAGTGCCTCCGGAGTTCGAAAATGCTCAGTGTCAGAAGTTGAGAAGTTTCGTAAAATGCACATTGAACATTGTGAGCAGTATCTCTGGTGTCCAAAGAACGTGCTTGTGACTAGCCGGTGGCGGCATCAGTCTGGTTTGGGTGAGATTCGGTGTTGCAGTCCAGTCAGAATTTTCTCAGTGTACAAATCAAGACCCCTAAACTATCCACTCCAAGACCCAAACCCTTTTTCCTTCTAATTAATATTACTCAACACCCCTTAGTAAACGACCCTAATAAAATAAACTAAATACTTTATATTGGCAGTGATTGACCCAAAAAAATAAACTAAATACATATCTTGCTTTATATTTGCGGTTGGTGGAGATTGACCTTCTTAACCTTCAAAAATAAACTAGGGTTGTGGTGTAAAATCTTGGAGACGATCTAATGATGTCTAAAGTTGTACTACATGATACAAAGAAAGAGGCCAACAATATGTCTCCTTAGCTATACAAGATTATAAGTCTTCTGGTAAGTTTTTGAAAGATGTTGCTAGCATGTTTGACACCAACTTCAGTGATTGTTAAAGGTGTGGATATAAGGTCTATCTTGCGGATATAGGAGCTCGTGAATCAATTTGTTAGAGGGTGGTGAATGGGAATAATTTCCATCTTTCCCCAAGGTAGTGCTTGATGCCCCTTTAGATGAGGGTACAAATAATGTAAGTATTTCTTTGACAATGAAGACACGAAGCCATATTATGCTCCCATGTTCCTCAGTGAGGCAATTTTGCTTCCCCTGTTTTTTAGGCTTTTTTCCATATAATTCATTTGATATTTTAATGTAATATATTTTTTTCAAGGTACTTTCGTATGAATATAACTCTTTTTATACCTTGAATGCTATTGCCTTTATATTCATTGTATTTGAATGCCTTTGTGACATATTACACTAATGTCTTGCCATCCTACCTTGCTTTCATAAGGTACTAGTGCTTAAGCTTGTACATTACCTCTCTTCTGGGGATCGAAGAAAAAAATTTATCTTTTGAGAAGAAAATTGCTATCGTTTTAGAAGGGTTTATTCAATTGGGAGTCTGTTGGATTTTTTGGATTTTAAAAGTCTAGGGGTATTCAATCAGGATTTTTAAAAGTCTATAAAAATCTCGAGGTATTCAATTAGGATTTTAAAATACAGATGTATTCAAGACTTTTTTAAATCCATTAAAAAATTTAGGTATTCAAAAGTCATTAGACTTTCCAAGTCATTGGACTTTATAGGAGTTTAAGATTAAAGTATAAATAAAAAAGTTTTCTACAAATCCTTCTGCAAAAGCAGAGATTTCATAAACTTCAAACAAAACAACTACTGAGGAAAAAAAAATTGTAAGCTATTTTATAATTATTCTAATTAGAATTAT
Organism: Nemophila menziesii; assembly: GCA_029959085.1. Lineage (NCBI taxonomy): Eukaryota > Viridiplantae > Streptophyta > Magnoliopsida > Boraginales > Hydrophyllaceae > Nemophila > Nemophila menziesii. The sequence continues at coordinate 705,041 of JARWIR010000119.1, read as the reverse complement.
GAATGTAATTCTCTAAATGAATTGGGATTAATATAAAGTGAAATTTTTGTGAAAGGAATGCTTTTTTTTTTGGTTAGGTAAACGGTTGTATTAATAATTGATTTTTCTTTTGAGTAATGATATTTGTCAACCTTATTTCTTTCACTCTTTTGTCACCTCCTATATGCCAGATTGCATGGCATGACATATAAGTAAATTATTTACTTATTCTTAATTAATTATTTTATTTTTTAAATTAAATATTTATTTAATTATATTTCTTAATTATTTTATTTTTTACATGTCATGCCATATAATTTATCATGTAGAAGGTGACAAAAGGATGAAAATAATAAAAATGATAAATATCATTTCTCTTGCTCCAATGCCAGAGTAAAAAGATGGGTTTTAGGTTTTATCATGTTTCACTTTTTTCTTTTTGTATTTCTCCAATGCGATGGTGAAGAGATGTATTTTAGGTTTATCATGTTTCATTGTTTTCTTTTTCGAACACTGTATTGTTCACTTTTCCTTTCTTTTCTTTTCATGTCTAAAATGTTTTTTTTCCCAATGTAAGGGTGAAGAGATGGGTTTTAGATTTATCATGTTTAATTGTTTTTCTTTTTTCGAAATATATAAAAAATGTATTGTTTACTTTTTCTTCTTCTTTTTATGTCTGAAAATTTTCAGCTTTTGTAAGTATATATATTTTCTATTTTAAAATTTATTATTTAATATTTAGAAGGTAAAATCAAAATTACAAATCAAAAACAAAAATCAAATCAGCCACCATCCTTCGTTACTGTTAGGCCACTATGGAAGAATTAAGAATGCGCTCTCTCTAAAAAAAAAACCCTCTCACTCAAACACATTCATCCCAAGCCTCATTTAAATTACAGAATTTAAGTGAATCTCCTACAATCTAGTGTTTATCCCTACCAAATCCTAAAAAACACTAGATTTCCAACTCAAAATTCCCCTTTCCTTGCTCTTTCTTCCTTCTACTCCACCTTGTGTAGAAATTCATCATGAATTTTTATGCCTCTTCCCATCCTCTCGCTAAGAATAATCAACTCGTAGTAACCCCGGATAAATCTTCCATCTATCGAGTAGTTAATGAACACAAACTTCTTGTTAAACTGCTACACAAGTAGAAATTCAATCATATTTTTATCAAAAACCATGTTAATAAGTATTGGGAACTTAAAAAACAACCCGATGTTCAAAGATGTGGTGATAATACTTACATTATCAAGTTTGGTACTGAAGAAGACAAGAACAAAGTTTGGAATCAACGACCATGGACTGTTCAAGGCAAGCATTTAGCAATCAATCAGTACAAAAATGGAGCTAAAAAAGAAGTTCAAAACACTACACTCTGGATGCAACTAACAGGAATACCAGCTAATTTTTTTAACAGAGAAATGCATTGAAAAGATGTTCGGTTATTTTGGAAAAGTGCATTCGGTAGAACTACCAGAATCTTTGGAGATTGACGAAACTTCAATCACAAGGATAAAAATTGGTGGAATATCAAAAATCCGTTAATAGTCGGAATCAGCTACTGGGAAAACGAATTCAAAGCTCATTGGATTAAGTTCAAATATGAAAACATAGGTCAAGTATGCTATGGGTACTGATTATTTGGTCATGATGAACTCAATTGCAAGAACCCTAAAATCTCACCCAAATTAGGGGCGTGGATGAAAATCTCAAACTGAGGGCCAACACAGAAATTTTATCTCAAAGAAGTTACTACTGATGCAGGAAAAGCTAACAAAAACAAAGAATCTATTAAGAATATTATGAAGATGCAAGAATCGGTACCTCAAAAATCCTAAGAACTCAACTCGGTTGGAATGGCAACGAGTGAACCCAGTAACGTTAGCATCAACTACGTTAACAATAACAGTGTCATTTTTTAATTTGGTACTATTGGAGGTACACAGAAAAGACAAGGTAGCGGTAGTGGTAATGGCAAGGAAAAATCGAAGGACGAAGACGGTAGAGTAAATGGTGGTAATGGAAGAGATAAGAAAGAGAAAGAGAAGGACAAAACTTTGTCGGTTTATAATGAAATAGAAATTCATTTGGCCACGCTGGCAACTAAAATATTATCTAAATTTAATTTCCCACCGGCCCAAGAGAAGGGTATCCAATTTGGAACCTATGAAAGACCAAACTCGAAGTTAAGAAGCCCAAATGTGATATTCTCTCCGAATATTATTAACAAGAGCCAAGTCCAATAAACCCAAATAACAAAATAACAAAACAAACCCAAACACCATCAGATCAAACAATTGAAAAATCCCAAATTACAAAGAACCCTAATACACCTTAATCCTCTAACTCAATCGAAAACCAAAATGAATCATCCTTCAACCCTACCTCTGAAAATTACAAAACCCCACAACCAAACTATAAACCCTTATTCAATTCGATTGATTCACAAAACCTCTTCAAGAATTGCTATTCAATGGAACAGTTTAACAAAAACAAATCACCCAAGAGAGAATATAAAGAAGCCCCTTCACGACAATCGGTCAAAGCGAGAAGTGTGAGGTTCATAAACTATATAGCTACTCAAGTGAATTTAAAACATCAAAAAACCCTTTGGACTTTCAGATTGGAAAGTAAAGAAGATAAAGCTATGAAAGAAGAAGAAGGCAGAAAAATCATGAAAGATGAAAGTGAAGAGGTTATGAACGATAATATGGGTATGAATGAGCTCGGTAATAATTCAGATGGTGAAGAAGGAAGAGAAGAAGGTAAGTACAATGAAGCTACAACGGTTTGCGGGGTTGACCCAATTCAACCCCACAATGGTTAATGATACAAACAGCCTGGAACTGTCAAGGAATTGGCAACTCCTTGACAGTCCAGACCCTATCTGATATAGTTAGAAAATATCAGACTCAGGTATTATTCCTCTCTGAAACTAAGAATAAATACTTGAATGTTAAGAAATTAGAAAAAAAATTATTAATATGAAGCTGATTGAGACTGTTGAACCCGTGGGTTTAAGGGGGGGCCTCGCTATTTTTATTAAAGATGATATTAAAATTGAAATAATTAGTAAAAATTACAATCATATACATTTTAAACTATTAGAAGGCAATAACATTATATTTACTATTTTTGTATATGGAGCTCCCACTGATAAAATGAAGGAAAATTGCCTTGAATTATATAGCAGTTGCAATCCTAAGAATAATGAGCCCTAGAACCTCTTAGGAGATTTTAATACATAAGGAACTTATCTGATAAAAAAGGTGGGGATAGCCACTTTACTAAGAATATGAAGCAATTTAATGGTTTTATTAAGCACCGGAGACTAGAGGAAATAATACACAAGGGGTGTAAATACTCCGGACTAATAAAAGAAGCAATGGTGAAATGATCAAAACATTAATAGATAGGGGCTTCTGTAATGAGACTTGGGGTTTGCTATACCCTACTGCCTGGATAGACTTGCTCCCAGTAGGATCAGACCACTCTCCTCAAGTCTTAATTATGAAAGATAATCATATTAATAAGGATAGGAGATTCTACTTTGAAAATCACTGGTTGGAAGAAACTGAATGTTTAGAAATTATTAAAAAAGTATGGTCTAGTAAGAATTTTGGACATGGTAATATTAGAGAAGCCTTGAGTAATAAAATGAGAAAATGCAGTATACTTTTAACCTACTGGAGTAAAAAGAAATTCAAAAATAATAAAAAACAAATAGAGACTAAAATGGAAAAATTGGAAATGATTTATAATGATCCAAATACTTCTAATTGGGATGAATATCATTCCATAATCAAAGAAATAGAAACTCTTTGGAAGAAGAAGGATGACTTTTGGGCCAATAGATCAAGGATTCATTGGCTAAAAAAAAGAGATAGAAACACTTCCTTCTTTCATGCGGCTACAAAATAAAGAAGGAAAATTAATAAAATCAAAAGAATCACTAAAGAGGATGGTACTTGGGTGGATAACTTCACTGAAATTCAAGAAGAGATAAGTTCTTACTTTAATAATATTTTCAAAACTATTGGGCAAAGAGACTTTAAGGCTATAACTGATCTTATAACCCCTATAGTCACTGAAAATATGAACAATAGCTTAAACCTTCCCCTTCGCATAGAAGAGATCACGAGTGCAATAGATGGCCTGGGATTAAATAAAGCACCAGGCCCTGATGGGTATCCTGGTATATTTTTAAAAAAATATTGGGAATTTATTAAAGGTGATGTAATTAGACTTATAAATAACTTTTGGTATAATGGTGGGACCCTAGAAGAAATTAACCACACTTATATATCCCTTATACCCAAAATACCTATACCTATCAATATAAAACATTTTAGACCAATTAGTTGTTCTAATTTTATTTATAAAATCATTGCAAAGATACTTGTCAACAAGTTGCAACCGGTGATGAACGCGACAATTGATGAAAATCAATTCGTGTTCGTCCCAGGAAGGCACATCCAAGACAATACTATGTTGGCGTATGAAATAATCTCTTATATTAAAGAACAAAGAAAAACTAAAACCCACTACTTAACTATAAAAGTCGATATACAGAAGGCTTACGAAAATGTGGAATGAGACTTTTTGGAAGAAATTATGAAAAGAATGAGGTTCAATATTAAATGGATAAGCAAAATAATGAGGTGTGTAAATTCAGTTACATACTCATATTTATTACATGGCTTTCCAATAAAAATTGATAATCCACAAAGAGGATTGAGACAGGGTGACCCCCTATCACCTTTCCTCTTTTGTATTATCACTCAAATGCTTTCAATTCTTATCAATACTAAAAAAGAACAAGAAATTATGAATGGAATTAAAATAGCTAGAATGTCCTCCCCAGTTACTCACTTACTATTTGCTGATGATAGCATATTTTTTATGAAAGCAAATATGGAGGAGATAGAAGGATTTAATGATGTTACTAATAAATATAATTATGCCACTGGCATGAAGTTAAATTTAAATAAGTGTGGGGTGAAATTCAGCCCCAACACCCCAGATTTTATACAAAAAACACTTGCTAGAAAACTGAACATGCCTATTACTAATAAATTAGGATATTATTTGGGTCTACCAACAGAATGGTGTAGATAAAAAATTAAAGACCTAAATCTATTAGTATAAAGAACTTTAAAAAGAATATAAAATTGGAAAAATTTATTCTTAACTCTCGTTGGTAAGGAAAATTTAATTAAGTCAGTGTTACAAAGCCTACCAAATTACTTCATGTCTTCTTACTTAATCCCTAAAAGAATTTGTGATCTAATATCCTCACAAATTGAGAATTTTTGGTGGGGGAGTAAAGGCAACAATAAAGTGCATTGGGAAAGTTGGGAATCTATTACAAAAAGTAAAAATTATGGTGGGTTAGGATTCAAAGATTTACACATCATGAATCTAGCGCTATTAAGTAAACAAGCTTGGTATATATACAATAATAATAATACCCTATTATATAAGGTATTAAAAGGAAAATACTTTCCTCTTGAGACCTTTATGGAGGCTAAACTCGGTAGTAAAACATCCTGGGGATGGAAGAGTCTACTAAGCGGCAGAGATAATATAAAAGATGAAATAAAATGGAAAATAGGAAATGGCTAGACCATAAATTTACATAGTGATAAATGGATCAGTAATCAAGATGGAGTAGTAAAACCAAATAGAAATGATGTTAAAAAAGTAAATGACCTTTTTATACATAATGAGAGAAGATGGAATATTGAGCTAATTTAAAACATTTATAATGATGAAATAGTGGATTGTATACTTAATACCTTCATTCCACTAAGTGGAGGACATGGTACTTCCTACTGGATTCATGATAAAGATGGGGTGTTATCGGTTCAGAAATGCTACCAAATATTAAAACAGAAAAAAGAGGATAATGAGAATAATAAAAGTAAAATAAAAGCATCATCTTCCCATATTGTTGACAAAACAGTATGGAGAATGATTTGGAATATAAAAGTAGCTCCAAAAATTAAGAACTTTATTTGGAAAGTTGTAAGGAACCTTCTCCCTACAAATGAAAATGTATTTAAAATAAAGGTTATCAATAGTCCCATCTGTGATATATGCAACAAAGAAGTTGAAAATAATGAACACATGCTTTTGAATTGTGAATTTGCGAGGGCTATTTGGTTTGCTTCACCCCTTTGTCTGTTGACTTGCAACCAATCTACTTCTAAAGTAGATGTATGGATGGAAAGTCTATTAAACAAGGGGAAGGCAGTTAAAACCAATAATTACTTCTTGATGGAACAAATATGCACAATACTTTGGCATATATGGAAAGAAAGATGTGCATTTAAGTTCAAAAACAGGAAAATAGACCCGATAAGAACATTACAAAGTGCCCGAAATGAATGGGAAGAATACCAAAATAATAATATCCTAATGATGTAATAAAATTACTGAAGGATAATATAAACAAAAAAATAAACATGGAGGGTAATGAAATGCTTACGAAAAAGAATAATGCAACTGAGGAAAATAATAACACCTCGAATGCGAGGGTAAGTAATTGTAATGAAAGTATGAAATGGATCCCCCCTCCTAACAAAAATATTAAGATTAATTTTAATGCAGCATTTGGAATTAATAAAAGTGCAATATCTTGTGTTTCTAGGGATGCAACAGGAAGAGTATTGGAAAACAAAGCATGGGAAATAGCAGCTGAAAGTCCAAAGGAAGCAGAAGCTTTGGGGATTCTTAAAGCTTGTCTTGTAGCTCAACATAATTTATATTCTAATGTAATTATTGAGAGCGATTGTCACCAAGTAATGTTTCCTTCAGAAAATAGGTTGCCTATTCACTCTCCCATTATTTTTAATATTATCAAAAGTATTTACTTAGTTTCTGAGAACATTAATCCTACTTTTCGATGGATAAATCGTAGTAGAAATAAGTTAGCTGACGGGGTAGCCAAGCATAAGCTTAGTGGCAACATGTTAGGCTCGTGTTTAGACACGTACCCGAGTAGGCTAGCTGAGGTAATTAAGGACGAGGCCATTCCCTCGGGAATTGGCTAATTTTGTAATAAGGTTTTATTTATATGAAGTAAGGTTTGGAACAAAAAAAAAAGTTAGGCCACTATGCAGCCGGAACACTTTTTTTTGTTGAATTGTTTGAATGGATGTATATTTTATTTTTTAGAAGAAGATCAAAATTTATTAAAATCAATTAAAACCTGTTAAATCTTTACATAAGAATCCGTTAAATTCTATATGCAATGAAAAAGAATCATATAAACTCTATATGGAATTAAAACAATCCGTAGAGTTTGCAAAGTTTATAGATCTTAAAAATCCAAAAAGAAACCAACAAACTCTCAGTTGAATACAACCCCCTTATATTTTGACAAGAGATTTTTTTTTCTGATAATGCCTAAGAGAAAATTTGTCTTTTTGATGATGTCGGTGAGAGAATCGGTCTTTCTAATTATTTCAATGAGAAAATCAACCTTTTTGATGATACCAATAAGATAAATTTTCTTTCAATGATGTCGATAAGAGAATCCGTCTTTCTGATGATGCCAATGAGAGATTCGGTCTTCTTGATGATGTCGATGAGAGAATCGCGGTCTTTCTGATGATGTTGGGAGGGAAGCAGTCTTTTTATATTTTCTTCGCCAAATTGTCTTTACATATGTGTAGTAACCGAATTTGCCCAAATCTTATCCCACTCAATATGAAATATAGTGGTGTGTCTCTCTACACGTGGCACTTTCTATTTGGTGGATGACATGTAATTATTTTCACGAGGATTTGGATCGCCAACCTCTCCTAGTATATATATATATATATATATATATATATATATATATATATATATGTCTTTTATTTAACCCTTTCTCATCAGCTCAATACCAGAGTAAATAATTTTTCCCCCAGGTAACCCTTTAGCATATTCAACACATTTTCTTAACAAAATTGCTTTTTAAGGCATTCTTCAACTTATCGTTCTCCTTTCACATATTTTTATTAAATGATTGCTAGAGATACTAGGGAAGAGGTTACAAATAATTATGATGGGATCGACTCTTTGTCCCAATTGTACGTCGCCTCTAAAACCTTTTCTACTTTATTGGGTCCCGACGAGTCTGGCACTCTATCAGGAAAAAGTGTCTTCTTCAACCACTAAGGGAATTCATTCTTCCTCGTCAATCTTGGGACCTTCTTCTCCGGATAGTAAGGAAACCTTTCATCTGCACTAAATAGAGGTTTCTTTTCCTCTATTAGAGGAGGCTCCTAGGTCTTCCAATGAATATCCACCTGTAAGACAATTTGTGGAGGTTTACAATCCAGAATGCGTTCAAATAAAATGTTATCTATATTCCCATCCCTATGCTTTTTAATGACGAATATCTTCGTTATCGGCTTAGCTTTTCTAAGTTTATGAGAGTTTTTCAACCGGGAGATATTGTTGTTGGAGTTGAAATTCACCATCCTTCTCTAAAGAGTGTCTTTGTCGATCATTTTGCTAGGAAATTGCCGTGTTCACCCATAGTTTTGATATTTGCTTGCAACTTTCTTTTAGTCCTTTTATTATTTTGTTGTTTAGTCACTACAATGTCTTCCCATACCAAATAGCTTTGAATATGGGGATGTGATAGTGATTTTTCAAACTAGTGTAGTTCTTGTCCCAAAAAAACTAGTGTAGTGGCGTGTTGAATTTCATTGCTAAGATAATTCGTAATTTGTATATGCTAAATAATTGTCGAGGTATAGATGAAAGGTGGTGTCAATTTATCCCTTACCATTAAAAGGCATTAATTCAACTGTGAAATTTCCCTCCAACCATAAAGTTAGCATTATAGTTGGGTTTGTGTTAAACTAGGTGGAGGTGACCGGTGGTTCGTAAAACCTTCTTAGGGAGTGGCGGTGATCGAATCAACCCTGACATCAATCCTAAGAAGCAAAGGGTTAATTGGGAAAATTTGAATAAATGTATGCTATTGTTCAAGTATGAGTTTCAAGGAAAGAAGATCTTCCATTTCGGTACGCCATGTCTGATACAATTGCTAATATGTCCATTTATGATTCTGCCTTGTATCCATCTTACCTTCCCATAGGGAGATCTCACAAAGAGTTCGGGCCTATAGAGGCAAGTCCGAACCTTGACCATAATTCATATCTTTACTCGTAGAACGTGTGACCCTAAATGTGACATAATTGGTTCAAGGTGATTTTGGTGACCTTTCCTGTTATGATGTACTTTTGATCGACTTCCTCATACGAAGATGGATATATTTGACCATATTGTGCATCTAAAGTGGGGTTGATTGCCTTTTGGTATCCTAGATTACTCTTTATATATGTAGCATATTGCTTTCTTTTAATTGATTAATTTTTTTAACTTTTTTTGTAGGTAACATGTAATCGCAAGTATACACTTTTAATTGCAAGTTTGCAACACAAAAAAGACCCCTCAAGAAGACTCTGAAGAGGTATTGATGTCTTCCATTTTGTTCTAATTATATGCCCATAAGAGACATCATTTTTGGTGATTTTTTGATTAATTCGATAGAATTTTAGTGTTAAATCGTTATATTTCATTTTCCATGCTTGAGTTGTAGTATTTTTCATTTATTAAGCTTTTGCACGTTAAATGGTTTGTTTTAGTGCAAAGTTTGAAGGTTCTTAATTCTAGCAAGGAGAGGAATCAAGAATTAAAGTCTGAGATCGTGTAAAGAAGTCAAAGGCGACAAGAAATATCCCGAAGAATTGACAAGTTGAAGCTGCAAATCTGGAAGGCTGATAGTAATTGCTGATTTCGAGCTATTTAAACATGAATTCAACCTCTGAGTTGTAAAGAAGATTCGTGCCTTATCGAGTTACAAAGAATTAGAAGTTGAATGATTCGATTCGGAGTTAAATTGAGAAAGTTAAAGCCATTTTAGTGGAAGGTGTACACCAGTTAGGGGATTTGGATTTGAAGAGTGGAATTGGGCCATTTAATATTTCAATAATTCATTTAAAATAAGCCCAATTCCGATTCTAATAGTATATATAGTCCTTTTGACTTTATTTTTACACACAACTCAATTTACACAAGTCAGAAACGCTAGAGAGAAAGTCAGAAGCAAGGAAAAGGAGAAAGCTAAGAGCTGGAGAATTCATCTTCTCCAAATCACAGCCAATCCCAAATCCTCAATTAGCTTTTCTTATCTTTTAATTCTATGTTAGACATGAGTTCATTTATTTTTATTTTTTTAGTTTTAATTTCTATTATGAGCTAAATAATTTAAGTGCTTGAGAATAACTTTACTGGGTTGAGCCCCAATTTATTTAGTTAATGTTTTTGAATTTGGGATTGAAATATTTAATTTGAATTAGGTAATTTAGTATTTTCTATTATCGTGAATTTATTTACTGTCTTCGAAGTCATGAATCAAATATAGGAAATAGTGATTAAGCTATTCATTATAGTGGCTAATGATCACCTTGACGGGAGGTTTAATTACTGAACTAGGTAATAGATGTAAGATATAAATCCAATCCTCCATGATTTTCTCCTCCCATTTTTTCTAGCTTTAAGCTTTTTAAGTCATTTCAAAACACTTAGGGGGTGTTTGTTTGCACTTAATGAGATCTTAATCTGGTTCATTAAGACACTGGATTAATAAGACTGTTTGTTTTTACTGTCCAATTCAGATCTGAATGGCTCTTAACGGGTCTGTTTCATTAAGATTTCAAACTAAGTCTGAATCATTCAGACACTACCTCTTAACAGAATAAGTCGTATTCAGCTGTCCATTCAGCATTCAGCACTTATTACTTAAAAAAACAAACGCCACCTTAGAAGCGTGTTCATCTCCTTATCCAATCCTAGCCAAGACTTTAACTCAACCCAAATAGCCCTTGAATAAGTACAATCGAAAAAAGGTGCTTATTTGTCTCAAAAAAATTTCCACATAAATTACAAAGGGGTCTAACTCCAAATAAGTCATGTGGTCCTTAGTTTTAAGTCTCTCTCTCAAAATCGTCCAAACAATAATTGCATGTTTAGAAAATATACACGAGTCCCAAATAATATTAGGTGTCAAATATTATTTGTCCTTTTATAATATCAAGACATTTTTTTTCAATTTTTTCAGTATCATATTTAATTAATTAGTTAAAAATATGATGTGATAAATAATATTATAATTATTTAATAAAGACAATACAGTATAAAAGAAGTTTATTTAATATTTTTTTTTAATTTTTGGAACATAAAAAATAAAATAAATAAAATTATATCTCTCCTAAAACTCACCACATCCCACGACTTGTTAACAATAGGGCCGACACTATAGCTAAAGCTATCTGACGTGACACATCAATTTTATCGCACACATCAAATCTTCAATAAAAGATCTCAAAAATAGGAATTGGATAAAAAACAAAGAACATATTACGAAAAACGTGACGTGCAATACAAAAAAAAAAATTAAGTGATGTATGCCGGATCAAACCCATGCATTGCATGATCTCATCAATATCTTAGATGAGCATATAGGAGATCCACGCGCTCTTAGTGTTGATAATGTTTTAGCAGGAAGAAATTCTAAATTGAAGTGTACAAGTTGGAAGGGTCCTTCACAGGTCTTATCTGATATGACTACAGTAAATGCCAACTCTGCCTATATAAGCAAAGCTTCATATCACTACAAAAAAACTGCTAATGGGTGACAGTTATTTTGCAGGTGCGCGACACTGATTGAACTGTCGCCAAACTTTTGGCGACACTTTTCCAACTGTCATCTAACGAAAAACAAGTGTCCTTATTTTTGATGTCGCCATCTTTGAGGGACACCGCGGGAAAACTGTCACTTAATGTTTGGTGACATTTTTTACAGTGTCACCCATCGCTTTAGGGACACCGTTTTAAGTGTCGCCCATCGCCTTAGGGACACCGCATTAAGTGTCGCCCATCGCGTTAGGGACACCGCATTAAGTGTCGCCCATCGCCTTAGGGACACCACATTAAGTGTCGCCCTTCGCGTTAGGGACACCGCATTAAGTGTCGCCCATCGCGTTAGGGACACCGTTTTAAGTGTCGCCCATCGCGTTAGGGACACGGTTTTAAGTGTCACCCTCTGCTGTAGGGACACCATTTTAAGTGTCGCCTATCGCTTTTTAAAAAATAAAAAAAAATTAATATACAATTCCTATTTGCTATAGCATAATTCAAATAATTCTAAAATAATCTGTGTAATATCTACTAGCTCATAATTCAGCTTATCCATTAGTTATATCTCGTTTTGTCTTCGTGATGATTTTCCTGATATAAAAAATATATAAAATAATTAGATATGCAAAACATGGAATCAGAAATCAAGAACTTCTAAAACTAATTTCATTACCTCATAAACTAACTTTGTGCACCTTTCAGCTTCTTTTTGTTAAATCTCTTCGAGTTCTTGCATTGCCTTCTTATGAATATTCAACTGGAATACAAATTAAATAGTGTAAATATATAAATTAATTAATTACCAAAAACAAGATTTCAAAATAATTACCTGCTCAAGGCGTAGAAGCTGGATTTTCAAGAAGAAAATTCGAAGAAAATGATTAATCCAACTTGTAGAAGCTTCAACACCTGTAATCCATTATAATACAATGATAAGATAAATCTCTATATAAATTATTCTAAAAAAACTTACAACGCTCATTTGAGGCCGAGCTTACAAAAACTGCATTATACTCTTGTTCCAGACATATAACACACAACTCTGGCACCAATCTGTCATTTTTTGAATACAATGATAGGAGTATTCACTGGATCAGCCTGCAGCATATAACAAGGCATTCTTCTATAAATATCAAAACTATTCAACACTGTTTATTCCTAGTTTGACTACCATTTGCATTATTTTGTAATAGAAATTCAATAGCTTCGTTATCTCCTAAAAGTGCAGCACGAGTCAATGGTGTTCCTCCATCAGAAATCGCTTCAATATCTGCACCTCGAGATAGAAAGAGTTCCAGCAAATACTTACCTCTTCCTACAAATCAAATATTAATATATTATAGTATCAATTTTTCAGAAATTAGGAGCACATAGTATGAGACAAACCATGTGAAGCAGCAATATGTAAAGGAGTACAATAATTGTTGTCAGTTATGGTCATACTTGCTCCATTCTCCACTAGAGTTACAGCTGTCCTCAGATGATGATTCTCAATTGTATGATACAGAGGAGTGTAACCTACAAACCATGGACATATCGAAAATTGAATTAGGGTAGAATTAAACAAGTTGTAAGATATAAAATACCTTTGTTATCTTGCACATCAACATCAAACTTCAATATCTTAACCAAATACTTGCTTATACCAGTTTTTCCTTCTCCAGCTGCCACGTGTAGTGTTGTACATCCATTTGAGTCCCTGATCTTTGCAAAATCTCCTTCACTATCATCTACCAAATCTGCATTATGTTATGCAAATATATTTCATAATTAAACCCGAAATACACAAAATTAGTCGAGAATTACATAAAATTTGAGGTCTTAAAAGAACACTGCATCACTTGATCAGCTGAATCAAACCCTAGCTTGCTCAATTTACCACACTAAACACAAATATACGGATATATATATATATATATTAAATAAAGACTAATTAGCTAAGAATTAATACAAAAATGAGTAATGTGAGACCTGAGCATGATTTAGTGGCGTAAATTTTGAGAAGCAGTACTAAAATACTGATCAAATGCGTCATATCGCCGGCTAATCTGAAGATATTCATGGCGATTCCCGGAGTGCCTCGTTCTCGCGACAGAGAGTCTTGATCGGAGGATGGGTGGTGTAGGTAGAGATAGGACAAGAGAGAAAGAGATAGGCGTGGTGGAGATGAATTAAGGCAGGTGATGACATCACTAAAATATAGATATACCTGTCTCCTTATCTCCTCAACAAGCTGTGAAGCCTTCTTAATAGAGAAATGAATTGTATCAAGTTCATTAACAAGCAGTTTGTGTTCCCACTTCAGTTGTTTGATGCACTACCTATAAATCAATCAATCAACAATTTACATCATGTTTTTTGAATAATCAAATCAACTATACTATACACATTAATAAACCATTTTTCGCCTGTTTAGAACGTTCAATTGCTTGATCAGTTTCGTCCATGTTCTTTCTTCCAGCATCAATAAGCTCTTGGTTTGACATTTCTACAGAATACAAATAAATAATCAACGCTAGTAGAGTAAAGTAAAGTTAAGTAACATGAGTTATTTTATTCACCTGATGCCATTTGTACATTATCTTCTGGTACTGATTCACTACCACTGCTCACATATCAAAAAGTTCAACCCTCTTATTACAAAGAGTACTCATGTACCTAAAATAGTTTAACCAAACAAAGAACAATTATAACCTCTTAGACCAAAGAGAAAAAAGTAGATGAACTTACGTTTTCCTCAATGCCGCATATGAATTCAGCTCTTTGATCATGGTTTGCTTCACCTCATTAAGTTTCTTGGTAACTTCAGGAGGATTATCACTCTCCTCATCTTTAATTTCACGACCAAATTCTTTTATCAACCTGTAAGAATAATTATTTAATACAACCACGTGTAGCTCCTTGAGTTGTTTATTTTGTCTATTGGAGTCTTTCACCTTATCCAGCTTCTGAAAGCCATTACTGAAACACAAAGTAAACAAAGAAAATTAAATCGTGCGCCTTTAAGAATATTTTAAACCCTATTTTTAGTGTTACGAGCAAAGATACATGATTTTTCCATTTACAAAATATTTACTTAGTTAAATACATCTCACATAGCAATGTCTAAATGATCAATAGAATCAAAACAATTAAAGATCATATTTCAGCCTTCACATAAGATTTTGAATACAAGGCCAATATTAACAAAAGATCGTAGCTATATCTTAAACTAGCACAATTTTGATATCTATGTAGGTGAAGAGACTTATGCCAGGGCACGAAAACTATTGCAAATTTCACCATGGATCTGCTCCATCTAAGGGTTCATTTCCAAGTCCAAATTCGCCATTTTTTATGCTTTCTCTGTTAAAGTTTACTCTCGAAGTCTCTGCAATTTACAATTTTTCCTGCCACGTCAGACGAAAAGTATATTAAACTTCAGTCATGAATAATGACTGGGTGAAGCTTACCATATTGCTGCAAGATCAGTTAAAGCAACTAAGTCATATCAGCATCTTCCCTTCTTGAATCAACCCCTTTTGACCTAGAAGATCTAGAGCCCAAAGCTCTTTCCCTGAAACAATGGAACATAAAATAAAGTTATTACAGTGCTAGATATAAACATATTACATATAAACATAGTTTTAATTACTCAAATCAAATAGATATGTATATTGAGCAACTGAATAGGAGATAAAACCGTAACCTCTTAGAATAGAGTGTAAATTATATACCTTCTAAGGACAAAGTGTGGTAATTAAAGTCTTAACAATGAAGAAAAAGCGCTACCAATTCAAAAGTTGCTCATGAAAAAACTTATGGACCTGCAAACACAAAGCACCTCTAATTAAAAGTAACAGAAGCCACAAAAAGTTTAAACCTTCAAAAATAAGACAAACTTTCTGCCTTACCTACCCTAAATGCGTTTGTAATGCGAACAATTAAAGCAATTTCTTCTCATTGTTCTACAGCTAATAAAAACAATTAAATTAGATACAAAAATTTAGAAATAATTTGTGAGAAAGTGTGAATAGACATACACATTATATTGTATAAATGTACAAGAGTTAGAGAAAACGTAAGCAAGAATCAGAGAAATCTTTTAAAACATACAAGGTATTGACACAGATACTCTCAGTTGCTCTTTCGGAACCGACCGAGACTGTGATGCAGATGGATATAACCATGGCCAGGTAGGGAAATTAGGTTTTGAGTAATGTAATAAAACTATTAATGATTAATTAGAGATAAAAATAATAGAAGAGCGGAGATGATTACCGTGGAGGTGATATGGTTGAAGCTTGCATGTGTGGAAATGGCGGTGGAGATGGCGGTGGTGTAGTTGAAGGACACGAGGTTTCTACTCATTGCTAAGTAGCTGAGAACAGTTGAGAGGAAACTATGGCCTTCTTTTAGGATGTGTGTGTTATGGTTACCGGAGGGGGATCGAGAGTAATCAGAGCAATTGCCGGAGAATACTGAACGTTCAGGTCGGAAATTAGGGCTCTAATGGAGGATTGGACAATTGAGGTCGGTTAGGGTTAGGGATATGAGATTAATGAGGAGCACGAAGAAATGAAGATGAAGAACAAGCAAACTCGATTTGGAAGATGAGGTCGTTTTGATTTATTTTTATTTTTCTTTGGACGCAGATTTTGATTTATTAGAATATTCAGATAGTGTTTTTTTTCTTTTTGTGAAGTGTTTTTTTGACTACGTCATATAATTCTCTAATTTAATTTCAATAAAAATTATTGAGATAATTAAGTATTTAAATATCTAATACAAATTCTTAACTTATTTAATCTTTCTTTTTGTTACAAATAACATATTCAATTACCATAGCTAAAATACAATATAAAATTATATATTACAAATTTAAGAAATTCCAAATAATTTATTTTGAAAGTTAACAAGTTAAAATATTTATATATATATATATATATATATATATATATATATATATATATATATATATATATATATATATAAATTTATTAGAAATTTATGAAATAGATTTCAATACATATAAAATATAACAATAGACAAAATTTACTTAATAATAGAGATGGTAAAATGGCTAACTTAGCAACCTAACATAGGTGACACTTAAAGGTGACATTTAAACAAAAAATGTCACTAATTATAGGTACAGCTTAATAAATGTCACGAAAAGCATTATAGGTGACATTTTTTAAAAAATGTCTCTAAATGAATGTCACCAATTAGCAGTTTTTTTGTAGTGTATTTCACATGAGAATCAAATAAACACTGAAGTAAGCCTAATTATTAGGACCACTTGCCTTTTACTTGACTTTTTCTAAGTTATAATATCTATAAATAATTATGTAAAAACAAAAGCAAACATTAGTGTGTAAATACACGGTACTTTACCAGGCGATGTGGCAACATAATTATATCTGTTTCTTAGAGATTGTCCCCGACAAATTGGTTACTTGACAGGTCCACTAACATGACTTTTGGATCCACTCTTTTTTCATATGCTTCATGCTCTGATCTAAAATGCCAATTATTTTTATCATACTTTTTTCTAATATTACATTGGAGAACCACTTTAAACTCGGAGTCATTGATTAGGTTACCCATGTTTAAAGAGAGGTTCAAACCTTGTACCTCTCACATTACATTACACCTGTAAAAGAAAGAAATTGAATCTTATACCTCCCTTTAAGTGCTGAAAAAATAGCAAGACACTTACCAGTTGACCTAACCCAAGTGGTTATTGATTATATCTTTTATAATTACGTAGATATTTATCCCATCTTAGGGTTGGATTCGGATCCAAAAATTCTGATTTTTAATTTCTTCCATCAGAAAATTTCGACTGCAGGATAGATTTTTAAAATTTCAATTTCCGAAATTACCAAAATGGACAAATATGTGACTGATTTTTCATTTTGTGTATTATAGGAACACATAAAACTACCGGTGTCTCCCAACATGTGATAAATTAATGATGCAAAATACACACCCCGAGAGATATGTGTTTAACTTTCCAAAAATATATGAATTGTTTCAAGCAATAAGTAAGTAAAGTAAAGTTCGTACATCAGATATTTCTAACATCTGTTCAAAGATAACGTAGATGGTTTTCAATGTCTGAACTAAAAGATAGAAATAAAATAGATATTTGTTTGGTTTTTCTCAATTAATAACTAAGAATGCAAATATTGAAGATTAAACTAAGGACGCGAAAAACTAAGTTACGAATAATATGGGGGAGGGATAGCATAGGTTTGCAAGTATGCACCTAGTTTATCGAATCGTTATTCTAAATATAAGGGCGAATTAAACTAATACAATTAATCAAGATTCTATTCCTTCTGCCTCCCGTTAGGGTAGCACATGAGACAACCTCAACAATACTAGGGTACTTGGGTAAGGGGACCTTACACAATGATCGGTAATGAAACCTAACCTTATTGACTGTCTAGTTAGGCAAGCCCGTCAGGATCACTACCGCACACTAGACGATTATGAACTGTGTCAGTCCTTAAATCCCCAACTAAGGTGATAGTAAGGACTTAGGTCAATCTAGAGGTGTGCCATCTCTAGAAAGCATAAAATAATATAATTTATAACACTACAATGATATAGATGCTCGATTCAATTAAAAGGATATCCCATTTAACATAGAATAGTAAAGCTGTAATCATGGGTTACACATAATGCAAACCAAACTATGGGAACTTTATTATATAACTAATGAAATAAAACTAAAGAATAAAAAGTTTAAAAACATGGTCAAGCCAAAAATCAAAGACGATTTACCCTAAGAAAAAGATGGGAATATGCAAAATTGGTGGTGTGATGCTCTAGCTATGTTGCTTCCTCCACTAGGTCGCCTTACTCCTCTTCTCTGGTCAAAATTATCTATACAAACTGATGTAAGACTAGCAAGAACTTGTTTATGATGTCAATTTATGATATTTATAGGTTCAAAAATGTTATAGGTCATATGATTCTTTTAAGTGACCTAGTCCACCTCAAAAACATTTTCCTCCAAGAGTGGACTGGTTCGAATCACACCAGCTGGAACATTAATAACCTCTTCATTTCAGCTCCAAATCATGAACCATCAGTGGCCACACGTTCTAACTCAGAATCCTGGCTGGATATCAAAGGACTCCTCTATAATATTCGTCAATCTCGTGGGAAACCTCGAACAATTCATATTCTAAATCTGGCCTGAAACTCACGCACTCTCTAAAAACGGCTTCTTTGTCCTTTAACTCTTGCTTTCGTATTTGATCTCCTTTCCTCTACTTCTTACCCATGCTTTGGGATTTATATATTAATTAATATGGAAAAATCCCTCAACTAAGCACATAATGAACCTAAATAAGGATGTCTCGTGACTAGATTAATCTATCACAAATATAGAGACATATACTACTATTCTATGTGAGCCTGTAATACATAAAATGATAGAAACCAGTGAAAAATTGTACAAAAACAACTGTAACATCACTAAAAACACCATAAAATAAGTTAATAACAAAGATCAAATTGCAGATTAACAAGATCCGTTCGATGAATTAAATGAGTACAGAGAAACGTGACAGGGAATATTTTAAATAATGTAAACAAAAACATCATAAATTATAATAAAAATATTAAGTAATAAGGAAATTCATAACACCCACAATACATGTATATCTATTGTTGTGGCCAATCCTCCTACAACGATCATGCCTCATACGTCTAGGCATCTTCTCGCCTTGAGAATTAATCATTTAGTACATGGTCTTCTGGGTGGAACCTTACAAGAGAGAAGAAGCGCAATTAAAATCATCCAAGACTAGAGTATCAGATGGTGACATTGCATGAACATTAAAAGAATAGCATCTCATGTACTCCTCAAAATGAAAAAAAATTATACGTGTTGATAAAGAACCGAAGGATGTTGAGTCTTTAATAAACAATAAAACGATAAGAACATGGAAATCCTTTAGTTTGCCAATGACTGCAAAAGAATATTTCACGTGTGATATAAACTTTATGAGGGATTCAAATCAACCTGAAACACATTATCTGAAGAAAGATGAGTAAGCCATGAACATCCTAAAGTCATAGTTTTTGTTGTAATTAAGAACTATCATGGGACAAAGAGTATATGTCCATTTCAATATTCGGCTACACACTTAGAAATTACGTCTGTATACTTTACACGAATACGGTCGACAAGCTCCATGATAGAATGATTGCAATAATTCTAACCATAACATTAAACGACTCGGCAATATTTGAAGTCATTTTACTATATCTCTTACCCTTAAAATGGTAATTGGTGTAATTCTATGGAGGAAGATTATTTTAAAATGTTACACCTCTTTTATCAGCCTCTTTTTGAAAAGATGCAACACGTTTCTCATAATGATTAATTGTAAGTGTGTTAGCACAAGCATTGAGCAGGCCGACCATCATCTCCTTGTACAAACCTTAAGCCCTCCCGGTCAAAGAGTACCGCAAATTGTTAGATACATGATATATGAAAAAGGAATGATGGTCACGAAAATACACTACAGGCTGAAATTATAATGCGTCGGTGACGCTCTGAGATGAACATCAAATTCCGCTGATAGATTAATGGCCTCATCAACTTAAGGAAAGCATTCTAATTTTTTGTGTCCTTAAACATACTATAGCAAAGTAAATTGGATAAATGGTTGAATACAAATGGACAAAAAATGATAAATACCAAAAAGAACAACTTTATGCCTTACTACAATACATAAAACAAAGTTTTATGTGTTGCAGTTATATATATAACATCACATACACCAGAAAGCCTTCAAAACAACAACATAAAAGATTTGTTTGTTACAGGAACGCATAAAAACCATATTTATGTGTTCTATTAATACAAAAAATTACACCAAACACAAAAAAATGATTATCCTGAGCAAATTAAAATGAATAGAACATACGAAACAGAGATGACCCTTGTACTCGTTAGTTAGGAACCATCAGGCGAAAAAACTTGTAACCTTACAAACAAGCAGCAAAATTTTAAAAGTAAGATTCAAACTGACATGTGTCTGGGTTGTAATGGAAATATTACTCGGTAGAGGGGTCAACAACCTTGATATTATATTGATAAGAGCGTAATTGATTGTAAGATTTATCCTTGTCTCTGAAAATTTCTTCCTTGGATTCTCGTAACCATAACTAGTCGTAGTCTCGATCTGACCTCACTTCCTGACATGGAAAGACGAGATCTCACGTCTCTAATAATAAGGTGAGAAACTAACTTTGGTGACATATAAGTGTGCTCGAATATGAATTTCCTTAGGTGAAAGAAACAATTTACCTTTTACAAAGATGCATAAACTCTCCATAAACAATTGGTCGATTCAGAATGAAATAATGTGCGCCCATTAGATTGAGATTATTGCATTCTTAAGTAAAGAAAAAACCGATTTCACACACGTATTTTTCTAAGAGTGTAGCGTAAATCAATGGATCCCCCATGAAAACATTAACCCATAGGATGTAAAGCAGATTCCCAGCCATTGATTTTCAAAATAACTATGTTAAGATGTGAAGTTAATTCATCTTTAAAATTAATGAGGACATATTTGTTCGAGGAAGATTCAGTTGAGCAGGGTTCATAACGTGCAGATTCAGTTTGAGTAATGGAAGATGAATAATCTGGATGTTCCTACATATAATATGTAAAAGAAATTGAAATATCATAAATCTAGGGTCAGGTAATGGTTAAAATTGTGAGCATATTGTAAAAGCCTCGTCCTCTTCCAACAACAAGCTTCTCGTATCTCCGATGTTTTTAATGAAGGGAGATATAATCTGAATCCAAACGAGATAATTTCGTGCAAACATAACCAACAACAAAAGTAAGACTGGTGAAAAGATCCAAGAGCTTAATAAACTGAATGTGCCTGAACTTGATGATAACCATGACCAGAGAAGACATCTATAAGACAAAAAGGAAATCATAGATTAAAAGATCAAAATGAAATATTTAAAGCAAATAACACCTACAAATATGGAGTTATGTATTCCGGATTACATAAGTAGGTGGGAAAACAGTTTCCTAGACTATATTGGTAATTTTGTGTGTTACATAAATACATAATTTTTTTTGTATTAATGTAACACACAAAATCACAAAGACGCCCCCACTGAAAAGGAAAACATAAATATATTTAAAAATTGAGTAAAAACATCAAGATATGTCAATACATAATAAAAAATATAACTCTCGCACCATATATTATGCAAAAATGATATGAACCTATTTTATATAAAAAATGAAATATATAGGAAGGGAATGGGATTTTTGATTTTGTAAAGTTAATTTCACTATAAATCCTTATGTTATGTAGACATGACTCAAGAGGAAACTATAATATGAAAATAATTACATTATATGTCCCTGTATTCAGGAACTTACTAAGAAAAGTATATAAGCAAAAGTAAATCATCAATATAAATAATGATTATCGACTAAAGAACTCAAAAAATAGTTTTATAAGATACCTACAAGAAGGATTTCACGAGTACAAATAATCATATCGTAAGATCAACTTATGAATTTATAGAACACAAAGAATCAAAACAAAAGAACGATTTATGCTAAGTAAATAACCAGTAATAAGGTTTTTATGCGCAAAAACATTACATTAACGTGTCTCTTCACATAAATAAATATAATCAAACACGTGAACAATATATGCATTGGTAGAATATACAAAATCATAGTAATCAAAGCATAAAATCATAATTAATTAAAAAGTAGGAAAAAAGGGAAATTAAAGCAGAAAAAAGAAGAATAAAATGCTAAATAATAAACAAAATCTGTAAAACAAAATAAATCACAAAAAATAGACCAATATATAAAAAAACTGAAAAAAAATGTCAAACATGGAGATGACAAATCATTATGCAATTATGGAGAAATTTATATTGTATATAATTATAAAACCTGAGAAAATATTAAGAAACAATAATTAATCAAAAAATCAGAATCAAATAGCAAAAACTCATAAAAGAATCGAACAAAGTTTAGGAAAAGAATACCTGAACCGTGAGCTTAAACTGAGTTAGAAGACTTAAATATGTGGTTCTATACTAAACTTTCTCTCTTCACTCTCCCCCCTCCCCCCCCCCCCTCTCCGAAAAAAACCCTTTTTCCTTCCCATCATAAAAATTCCTTACAATTTTGTTGATTTCCAACCCAAAATCTGTGTTTTATATACAAAATTTCCATAAACACTTAATCAAACACTCTCTACTCTCCCTTTTCTTCCTTCTTTATCATTTTTCACTTCCAATCTAGCTCATCTTTCGTGTTTCTCTTCCGATAAGCTAAGAATCATGAATTTTTATGCTTCCTCCCATCCTGTACAAAAAAAAAGTTAGTAATCACTCCTGATAAGGATTCAGTATGCAGAGCAATAAATGAACTAAAACTCATTGCTAAAGTGATAATTCAAGAGAAGATTAACTTCGTATTTATCAAAAATCACATTAGCAAATACTGGTCTCTCATGCATCAAGTAGAGGTGGATAAACTTAGCTCTACACGACGCTTATTTAATTTGGATGTAAAGATGATAAGACTAAAGTTTGGGAGCAGCGACCTTGGAAGATTCAAGGTAAGCATATACTTTTAATCAACACAATACCAAGGGGGTTGATGAAGTAAAAAACACAACGCTTTGGAACCAACTTTCCGGTATGCCAACAAATTTCATCACTATTAAATGTTCAGAGAAATTACAAAGTTACTTTGGACAAGTTCATACTATTGAAATACCTGAATCGGTTGAGGTTGATGAAACTTCAATCACATGAGCCATAATTGATTGGAGACTCTTGTTTTGGGTATCGATTTCAGGGAAAATGAGAACAACCCGACATGAATTAAGTTTCGATATGAGAACATATGCCAGATCTGCTAAGGATGTGGACTCTCTGGACAAGAAGAGGTGAACTGTAGAAACCCTAAGGTTTTACCCAAATTGGGTGGATGGATTAAACTCTCGATACGGGGTCCCTCTCAATCATATGTGGCCCTCAAATTGAAAGAAGTTCAAATAACTGCTATGAATTTATCTAGAAATAAGAAACCATTGGAGTAGCAAATTGGTGATTCTCAAACTGGTAGAAACAAGCGAACTCAGTAATGGGGTAGAAAACAGAGTTAAAAGTACTAACAAAGTTTTTGAATTTGTGAGTTCAACAGGTAATGGTTTGGGTAAAGGACAAGGGGTGGATACCAATTATGGTGAAGGGTTTTCTTTGAGTGGTAACGATATGAAAGAGAGAGAAGAGAAAGGTAACATTTATAAAGAAAAGGAAATACTACTTGCCGAGCTGGCAAGTGACATGGTAAAAAGAAGCCAAACTCCCCCGACATGTGGAGGTGACTTGGTCTTCGGTAGCTTTACTAGTCCGAGTCAGTTTATAAAGAGTCCCAATGTTATAATAAGGTCATCACAATCTAAATCTAACCAAAATAACACCTAACTTACAAAACCCCTCCTGATTCACTTCAGATAAACTCTTCTATCTCAAATCCTAACTTTTCCCTTAAATCACAAATCCCTATCTCAACCCAAACTAACAAATTACCACTGGAGAACTTCATCTTTGATGGCTTCACCATACCAAAAAACTCTTATAAAACCAACTCTACTCCCATCACATCTCAGCTCTACATTGATTTTTCCATCAATGTTCAAACTAATTGAAGCTACAAGACTAATAAAGAAATAGAAAGGTATGCAAGTATGGATAGAGTTCGTCAATCAGTTAAAACAACTAGTAAAAAGAAGAAATGAAATGGGTTAATCCAAGTGAATGTGAAGAAGCAGCTAACAATTTGAGTTGTATGAAGGTTGTTAAGGAAAGT
The DNA here is from genome assembly GCA_029959085.1 of Nemophila menziesii. Lineage (NCBI taxonomy): Eukaryota > Viridiplantae > Streptophyta > Magnoliopsida > Boraginales > Hydrophyllaceae > Nemophila > Nemophila menziesii. The sequence continues at coordinate 680,476 of JARWIR010000119.1, read as the reverse complement.
GTATTTGGAGGATAATGAGAGTAATGAAGGAGGTATCAATGATGAAGCTACTCAACAGGTTTGCAGGGTTAACCTTGATCAATCCCATGATGAATAATGATACAAAAATCCTAGAATTATCCTTGACAGTCCAAAACCAAACTGGTGTTGTTTCTAAATACCAGACTCAAGTACTCTATCTTTCTGAAACTAAAAGTTCTTTTAACAATGTTATGAAATTAGAGAATGTAATTAGAGTGAGATTGATTGATACAGTTGAACCATAATCCTTACATGGGGGGTATTACTTTGTTTGAGAATTATGGAATTGATATAACAGTTATTGAAAAATTTATAAATCATTTTCACTGATTTATTAAGGAAAGTAATTTAAACTTTTATACAACTTTTGTGTATCGACCCCTGTATAATAATTTGAAGGATCAATATGTGGAAACTTACAGTAAATGTCGACCTAAGAAATATGAACCATGGTATTTGCTTGGAGACTTTAACAATAGTAGAACTATTTATGACAAGAAAGGTGGGGAGCAAGTCATCAAAAAATCCATGGTTTAGTTTAATGGCTTCTTGAAACATCGAACCCTTGCATACCTACACATCAAAACACTCATACCTTCCTCATTGCTATAATATGCACTTAAAAGTACGTATACTAAGTAATACTAAAAAAACTAAACTAATAAAGCACTTAAACTTTGGGTGTCTCCCAAGAGCACTTTTATTTAACGTGATTTAAAGTTTGACGTGTTACCTCCATTTCCCTTGAGTATGTAGCCTCCCCAGCAGTGGGTGAGGCTATGAATGTCTACGATTCGCGCCCTTTTACCTCTCGAAGGTTGTATCTCTATTAATTTTGCTGTCACTACTCGAGTAACAACAAATAGTCCCATCCACGCATTTTTGAAACCTTGTGGCCTATTCTCTTGTTTGGAGGCCTTCCAAACAACCGTGGTTCCAACCCTAAAATCCTTTTTATCTCTCTTCTTCACGGTTTCATGGTGGTGGTCCTTCTCTTGAACCTCTTTGATAATCTAGTACAATGGGGAACTCAAGTGGTACCTCCTCGAGCTTTTTGTCCAAAACAAGTGATGTTTCCGATTTTTCTTTTATTGTAAGGGCCACGTTTCAACCTCGATCTCTACACTCGCATTCTCAATTGTTTCCGAAATAGCTTTTGTGAATACTTGTTGCGGTGTGAGTTCTTTTGTATCACTTTCAAGCATTTGGGTATAGGTTTTGTCTTCTTTGCACGCCTCTACAAATTCTTTATCGACGTCACCGTTCGTCTTCATAGGGTTGGGTGGTGTCATCAATGAAGTACTAGGTGGTGAATCCATCCTAGTATCTTCTTCTTCTATCTCTTTTCTAACCAAGATCTCAATATTTGACTCCTCTAAACGTGGCTTGGCTGGGTTTTCCATGGATGTAAGCTTCCCTTCACAAGGTTTAATTTCAACTTCGACTCGATTATCAACAATTGTCTCATCTATGCTTAGCGTGGTTGGTTCTTCTATTGTTGGAATCTCTAGTTCACTAGGTGTAACTTGTGGCGATTCCACTTCCTTCTCTTCTTGAAGGCTAAACTCTTCAACTACATCGAACTGAACATCGCTATCTTGAATGGCCTTATGATTAATATTTGTACCTTGGCTAATTTGCATTGATGGTACTTGTTGCAGCCTCTCAATTGTTTATGTGAGTTGTGTTAATCGTTGCTCCATCAATTGATGTTGTTGTTGCATGTCTTGCACTAATGATATGGGAGCATCGCTTTTCGCCTTACTCTTTACTACATTATCCATTGTAACCTTAAAGAAACGATTGAGGGAGTCCTCCAACATCCTGAGCCTCTCTTCATGATCTCTAAAGCTTTCTCGTATCAGATTCATAAAAATGTGTGTTTTATCAATAAAGTGTTGTACTTAAATACACCAGGCCTATGGTGGATCTTGCTCTTGATAGAGGTAAATTTCCGTACCTAAATAAAAACCTGAAAAGAGACTAAAACAAAACAAACGTAAAACTGAAAACAAATAAAACTACTAAACTTACTTAAACAAAAAATAAAATAACTACAATAAATCCCCGGCAGCGGCGCCAAAAACTTAGTGGGTCCTGGTGTGTTGTAAAATAAAGAAATAAAAGTAATAGAATAAAGTATCCACAAACCGCAAGTGTATGGGTCGTTCCAAGTAATAGATAAGTAAAGTCGGGATAATCGTCTCCACAGGGATTTAAGTAGTTATTTTAACTTCGTGTTCAATATTAGAATAGATAGTTTTAATTATCTTAATTACAAAGATAAGCAACAAAAGAGTTTGTTTTCTAACTAACTAAATAATAAAATAAATAAATAATAATTAATAACAAATAATTATGCAAATAAGATAAGGAGATGCAAGTATGAATCTATCCTATTAAATTTATGATTTCTAAGTATAAGGTGAATGGAAATCTCACAATAGTCGGGACTTTATAATCTCCCAGCCCATTGTCGGGTGGACCTAGGAGCTATCCTAAAGTATTATAAACCCCTATATGGGCGAGTATGCCTCTTCGGATATGAAGTTATTTTACCTCGTTGGCTACGTGGTTAGTCAAGCATGTCGGTCAATAACGGATACCACGCGTCTATATCCTAGTTTTGTAATTAAACCCCCATCTCGGATGATCACTCTCCATTAAGTGAATAGCCTAATTACTAAAACCTACACTTGATTCATGACGTCAATGATAGTAAACAAGCACAATAATATAGTCAATGGACATGAAGAACCAAGTCAGTTAAATACTAAATTCACAGATTCAAATTAAAACAGAAAAACAATAATCAATGATTTATATAATTACAATCCTGAAGAGAAATTATGCATACTAAAACTCTTGAATAAATATCTTAGAAATAAATCATAGAAAAAATATATCTAATACAAATTTACCCAAAGAATAGAGATGGAGAAGCGTTGAACTGATGTAGTTAAGCTCTAGCTCTTGTTTCTTCCTCCTCTAGATCCTCCTGGTTACTTCTATAATAATTTATGTATGTATATTAAACTTATGCAACCAAGGATGATTTTCTAAGGTTTAGAACTTATATATATATATATATATATATATATATAGGTGCTAGGTAAAAATCTTGGAGTAGGGGTCTAGTAAAAGAGTCCAAGCCCAATCAAATTTGTAACCCTAAAATATAGAAAAGGTAAGAAACTGTTGTTGTTTTATTTTGGTCGTAACTCCTTCAATACTACTCTGATTGATGCGTTCTTTATATAGAAACCGATCGTCTCGGAAATCTCTACACTTTAGTTTCAGACCATTCTTCCAAATCCCAGCCAATCTTGAGTTATGATCACTTTTATGGACATAGCTGGTGAAATTCAGATTTATTTGGCAACTTTTCCTTTCCTAGTTTATCTTCTCCTTCTTCTATCTCCTGATTTCTTGAAGATCTTCTTTCCTTATCTTCTTAGAATTGATTTGCATCTAATTTTTTTCTATATATCTTTAAAAATTCACATTTTAACACACAAATTAAACAAAATATGCTCTAAAAATAATAATTCATCAAATCAAGACAAGAAATAAAAATACTACGAATTAAGCACAAAAGTCAATATAAAAGACCATTTTCTACCTAAAATGATGTCTCCTAAGGGATTATATTTAGATCAATTATGGAGACATCAATTAGTCATATTATCTACTCGTGAAGTACCTCTAGTTGTCTTCAGAATTGGGGCTTTCGATGATGGACAACTTCTTGCATTCTTGACTATCTTCTCCATACCAATCTTTGCTTCATTAGGATCCATCGAGACAAAACCACCACCACCGAGATTATTTACTCTTAGTATTAAACTCGCATCGAGTCCTCTGTAAAACTTGGATAGCTGTAGCTCGGATGTGTACCCATGGAATGGACATTTTGACAATCTTTCTTCATAAGTCGTCCATGTTCGCCGACACTCTCATAAAATTCTTATACAAAATTAGAGAGATCCATTTGATCCTTGAGTATCATTCTTTAAGGATAGAATCTATCAAGGAATGTAAATTGAAGCGCGTCCCAACTTGGTATTAGCTCAGGAGGTTGACGATCAAACCAATAGCTCGCACTTCCTGTCAAAAAGAATTGAAACATAAAGTAGTACATCTGCTCTCGTTTAACACTCTGAGTAATGTATGCGTCACATATTTGCACGAGCTTCTGAAACAAACAGACTAGGTCTTGGTGGTTGGCTCCACTATAATTCTCGTAGCTCGAGAATTGATTGAGCATATCCTGACCGGGCTTGCATCTAACAACTTAATTTTCTCTCGTCGTTGATTGTTTGGACTTTTCATCTACGAATCTAAAAAAGATATAAACAAAAACCAATGAGTAAAATTGAACAACCAATTCAACTAAAGTAATTCAAAACGCAAAAAATTAACGATATAGTCATCGGCAATGTCGCTAAAACTTAAAAACACAGTCTACTGCCACAACTTAATATTTAATAAAAAAATATTTATAATCACATGAATAATGAATAATACTTTTTAGTTTGTATAGAAAACAAATGTGATAATCTTTTGGAAATAGAGAGAGTAACGTAAATAACCACGTACTTAGAGCATCTCTGGCATACTCCCCAAACTCACGGTATCTGCAAAATATGCAAAAAATAGCATATGTTATATTAAAATTGCTTCAATCATACTTGTATCTTTACCAGTAAAAAATGAAAGTTCTTCCATAATTCTACAGTAAATTTACATCTTTGCAGTTTACTATTCACATTGCATATCGTTTCTTAATCAAAATAAAAAATCAAATTTCACATCATTAAACTGTATCAGAATGGCGGATCAATATTTATTTCATTCATCAAGCTACAAATCAAAACACAAACAGAACTTCTAGAAGACCTATATATAAATCAATGGTAAAATTCAACTTATATGTCCAAAATGTATTTAAAAGAAAAATTCAAACAATATATATCATAAAATCATGAATCTATTCTCAGATTGTGATATAGGGTTTAATTTCTAACATATATTTTTCTTAAAAAACTATCGGAGATGTTTTTTATTTTTTGGGTTAATCTTTGTTTTCTCAATCGGATAGATATAATATAAGAAGATGCGAGTGGTGGTGGAAGGGAATTGTAGGGGCAATGTTGGTTGGAAAGGTTATGAAAAATGAGAATGTATACTCCCTCTGTTTCAAAAAACTTGTCCACTTTGCTATTCACACATATTAAGAAATACAATTATTACACTCTCTATTACTAAACTACCCTTCATAAAGTGTCTTAATATCTTAAATGTGTATTGGAAACATAAATTTTAATATTTTAATATGGGTAATAATGGATAAAAGAGGGGGAAGGTATCTTGATATTGTAATTGGACAAATATTTTAAAACTACAATTTTTAGTAAGTGGACAAACATTGTGAAACAGAGGGAGTAACTGTAATTGTGAATAAATTAGTGAGTTTGGAAATTTATATCAGGAAATTTATATGTTGGATTAACTAATGAGTTAGTTTAATTAATTTATATTTGTTAGAGGCTTGCTTGTATTTTGAAGAAGGGGGCTAAAAAGTTTATTTTTTTGCAAAATCAACTTTTTGAGTTGCTATTTTGCTTAAAACGCTTCCTCTATTTTACCAATTCAATAAAGATGCTTTTACTGGTGGTCATGCATTGAATTAAGAGGAAATTACTTAAAAGAGCCTAAATATCAAAAGAATTAGTAACAAAGTCTCAACTTAAAACCCATTATAACAAAGGCTTAATTTTGTTTTGGTTAGCTTTTTTACTTTTTTACCCCTATTCAGTTATGAGACGTTGGTATGGACCAATGTTTTCCATGTTGTTACAAACCAATATTCTTATGTTGGTACATACCAATATTTTTATATTGGTACATACCAACTTTATCACGGTCAGTTTTACGATTTATTACACAATCAATTTTTTGTAATTGTATGATAGGCCTCTAATAGTATTTTTGTGTAACTTAAATGCTTAGGTTAATGTCCGGACTTATGTAGATACCAGATCAAAACTACCGTGTCAAGGTCCACTCATTGGTGCATGCCAATTCAAATTTTTTATGTTTTGTCCATGTCCAAGGTTAATGTCCGTACTTATATAGATACCCGATTTTTTTGAAGCTACCGTGTCAAGGTCCAAGCATTAGTACGCGACAAACAATTTTTTTCCGCAAAAACAATACAATAATCTTTTCACGATAAAACCTAATTGGTATGCACCAAACAGATCAGTTTGGTACATACCAAACTGATCTAAATCTAAAATAAAACAAGAAATCTTTTCACACTATTATTTTTACAGAATTTGGAACTTAAAACAAAAAAGAAATCTGAATTAAAAACAAAAAGAAAAAACTTTGTTGAACATATATTAAAAAGCAAAAAATAAAAAAACAAAAAGAAACCAGCCTCTTCACACGCGCATCTAACCTGAATAAAAAAAGGCAACATTGAGATCTCTTCTAATCGGCATTGGAACAACATAAATGGTGATGGTCCACGAACCAGATCGGAGAGGCGTTGGTGGATCGGAGAATGTCCCACGACGGTGAGCAGCGCTGATGGATCGATTTTCTTGTGCGTGAAGGTGACCGGGGAGGCAGTGGAGAGGCGATGTGCCGGAGAGGCAGTGGAGAGGCGCTGTTCCATGGAGTAAAGGTGATCAGAGCCATGAACCTGTGCTAGTCGAATCCACGAACATGCGCTGATCGGAGCCACGAACAAGTCTTCGTATGTTGTCGGTGAGATCTGGAGCAGGGTCAAGCTGGGGCGGTCATCGTGTGCAAGAGAGCGGCGTCAGTCATCGTGTGCAGGAGGGTGACAGCGCTTTGGAGAGGGAGCAGGAGAATGGGAATGGGGCTGAGATTCTTTTGTGCAGGAATGGGAAATCCTAGAAGAGAGGAGTTGTGACGGGATTGTTGCTGGAGGGGTTTTTGTGCAAGACAACGGCTGGAGGCGTTGTTTGGTGGTGGCTGGCGGCTTTTTTTTGGACAATCACGGTTCTGGTTTTCGGTCATAGAAAAAAGAGGATGAGGATGAAGATGAGAAGAGAGAGAATAGGGAACTGAATAAAATATAGAAACAAAACCCTAATAAAATTCTAATTTTTAGTTTTTATTGTATAAGAATTAATGGAGGTACTTTTGAGTTTTTAAAGTTATTGTAACTAAGTAGTTACTATAAGGTTTTATAAATGGATTGAAAAAGTTGTTGGGGTTTTTTAATTATAATTGTCCCTTGAATTAATGGACCCAAACAGATTTAAGAAGTGTCGACTTTCGGTAGAGTGTTTGGACTTTGGATGCATTATGCATATGCATAATGTGAGGTGATGGGATGCCTTAACATCTTCTCACGCTCAATCTGTTCCATGTAGTGGTGTTGATTTTAGAAAGTTACTTACCATACACTGTTTGATTTACAAACATGAGGACCCCTATGATATTTTAACTTAAAAAACGATCTAAGACCATAAAAATATAAACAATCATCTCGGAATTTTAAAGTGAGGAAATTACAAATTCAAACCCCAAAATCTAAAAACTTCTAATTAAACCTAGTTCTTTATTTTTTTACTTTAAAAGTTCTCACTTACAAATTCAGTTAAAACACTTTACATTAATACCCTTATAATTAAGTTTTTTTCTTTTTCTTTTTAAGGTTACATTTTCAGAATCGTATCCTTTATACACATGGGTACAGACCCAGACACGGTTTACATATGGGTACAGAACCAGACACGGTTTACATATGGGTACAGACCCAGACACATTTTTTATATGGGTACAGGCCCACTAAGCAGTTTAATTTTTTTTTTTTCAAAACAAACAATTAATTATATAATTCAAAACCTTTTGTCACAAATTGTCTAAATGTTTCAGATTTTTTTTTTCTTCTAATACATCTTTTTACAAATAATCAATTATTGCTAAAAAAAAACCCAAAACATTTGCTAGTTCTGGGTTACAATTTGTACAATCTTTTTTTAATGGCACTATACCTATTGGGGCTGCACCCATTGGGTCTGTACCCACGGATCCAGTTCAGAAATCAGAATAACAAAATAAATAATTTAAAAAACAAAAATAGATCTTCGCATTTCTTCTTGTTGGACTCGATATTGGAGGCCATTTTCTTCCACTGGACGACAGTGTGGTGGGGCGGCGAGAGTGTGGTGGATCCATTTTCTTGAACTGGACGAAAGTGTGGTGGGGCGGCGAGCTCTGTGGAGGTGAGATCTGGGCCGGGGGCGGTGAGGTGCTGGATCTGCAGCAGAGCAGAGTGGTGGTTGAGATGAAGGAGGTGGGTTTCGCGTTGGCGTCGGAGACCTCTGCAGCAGCAGCGAACGGTGGTGGTGCAGCAGTTGTTGGAGATGCAGGAGCGGGACCGTTCTGTTTTGGTGGTGCAGCAGCGCTGGATCGGAGCTGTTGGTGGTGCAGCAGTTGTTGTGGTGCAGCTGCGCGGTCCAATGGTGGCGTAGCAGCGCTGGTTCTCGAACGACACATCGACCTCGTGGCTATGGCTTCTCGAACGTCACGGTGGCGGATCTGGTGGCTATGGATTATCGAAGTTCAGTAAGGGAAGGGGTGGTGGTATGATGATGACAGTACAGTGGAGGCTTATGTGGTGGTGGCAGTGGTGCAGTTTCGCAGTAGAGGTGGGTGAAGAAGGTAGTGGTGGTGCAGTTTCGGATGAGAGAGAAGAGAGGCGATTGCAGGGTGGTTTACAGAGAGAGCACAGGGGTGGGTTCGTGTTTCGTAATATAATGGGTAATGGGATTAGGTTTTGGATTTTGAATTGTTACGATATAAGAAGAAGTAGTAGGGGGCTTTTGGGGTATTGTTTGGGTTTTAGTTGGTATTTAATTACTAGTTACTGGGAGGCCTTTTAATATTAACCCATATGTTGTATGAGACTTGTTTTATAATTCACCCTTTTAAATTTCTCTAGGTATCATACAACCGTATCTATCTGGTGGAAATCGAATTAAGAAATTGGAAAATAAGTATCTTTCGAAAAGAATTCGATTTCTTTTGATATAGATTTTTTCATTTCGATCCGAAAGTTTATAAAATTGGAAAAATATATTTCAAGTACGATATTTTGGAATTTCCTAGAAATTCAGAAGTTTCGGCACAATTTTTTTTGAATTTTGGTTCGGAATCTTGGAATTTTTGGTACGAAAATTGCGCAACTTTTGGGTTAAAATTCAAAAATTTCGAAATTAGACCATCCTATATATTACTGTGACTAATTGATAACAATATTCAAAAAATAAATTTAACTAGTGTACTTGTCAAACCATTATCGACTTTTCAAAGTGTTAATGATTACCGTAGGATATAATTTTAGTTCTCCAAGCACGCGCCACTTTCAATCAGGAAACACATGCATGCTTTCAATGTAAAGAAAATAAACTTTTTTTAGTTCAAAAAGAAAAACACTCATACATGTTTTAAATTCAACATCCTCTAAACACAGAGAGTTATTCTCCCAAATTGAAAAAAACACAATCACATGATAAAACTTGACAATAATTTCAAAAAAGGCTTCGACGTCAAAATGATCCTACACTTTTGTTCTAAATTTTTTTTGCATTAACCTTTTCGCAGGCAACACAAGCCTTACATATTCTAATAAACTTTTCTAACATGATTATACAAACTAATTTCGTATAATTAGAGAAAGTTTGAAAACAATGTTATATGAGCCTCACATACGTTAAGAAATATACCAAAAATAATATTTGGAAACAAAACTCAAAATTTGTAGAAATTTATATGTGATTCCAATTCCGATCCGATTTTCTCGAAAAATTCAAAAATCAAAACATTAAAAATCTGTTTCGAAACCGAAGTCTTTGGATCGGAAAAAATCGGAATCGAGAATTTTGGATCCGATTTCCACCCCTAATCACGTGTGAATAAATATTAAAACCAATATCAATAAAAGAAATATGGAATATTGCATATGTGGTATGTTATTTAAAAGAGTATCATACCTTTTTTTTTACAAAAGTAACATATCTCTTTTGACCAATTTACAGTACCTCTATAGTTAACTTACGCTTGCAAGGGGAAGGGGAATCACCTTGCCTAATTCTCTTAGAGTTATTTTTAATCGGATGAGTTTTCCCATTGATCATGACAGAATATGTCACGGGGTTGATGCAAAACATGATTTTTCTCACCCAATATTTAGTAAAACCCATTTTAATCATAATACTTCGGAGGTAGTCCCATTCTATGCATTCACAGGCTTTTCAGATGTTAGCCTTTATAGTACTAAGTATTTATTGGTATTCTTTTTTCTTTTAATGTGTGTTATTAATTCATGTGCTATTGTATGTATCTATTAGGTATAAAGGTTGTTTGGTTTTCACTAACCACTATATTCATTCGTGGTTGTAATCTATTTACTATAATTTTGGCTATTATTTTATAAATAAAAGTAGAGCAGGTGACCGGCCTATATTGTTTTATATTACTAGGTTTGCTAGTTTTTTGTATTAGAGATATTAAAGTTTGGTTAATATCTTCTAATTTCCTCCCAATTTCAATAGTTGTTGATAACTCTCATTATGTAAAGATTTTATATGGTTCCTATAAGCTTTGTAAAACAAGCCATTATACCCATCACTTTGGTAACTCCTAGTGCCGAAGTGGCTTTCTTAACTTCTTGTTCAGTAATGTGTTTTTTAACTCTTTATTCATACTTTCACTGACGGTGGGTTTTATAAGGTTGAGAGTATTCTCATATTTCCTAGGACTAACTGATGTAAAAATATTACTAGAATAGTTTGTTATTTATTTGCTATTTTATTTTTTCCTTTTATCCAATTTTCACTTTCATATGTTCTCTTTTTATGATGTTTTTGCTTCTCCTTTAATTAATACAAGCATAATGAAACATAGTGTTTTTATCTCCCTTATTTAGCTAGAGGTTTCTAAATCCATCTTTCTAGAATCTCTCTTCCCTTTTCTATGTTTCTTCTAGATTTTTTATTATGTTAAAGTATTCTCCCAATAATGGTCTATGAAGTTGGTATTAGATATTTCTTCAAGTCTTTTAACTAATATATCAATTGCTTTCCCATTGTTATTTAATTTGTCTTTATTTCACTTTCTTAATTTTTTACTATATTTTTAGCAGCATTAGGGTTACCCGGTAGGATATTATATTATTTCCAAACATTTTTTTATAATATTTAGACAGTCATGTTCCACTATCTAAAAAGATTTTTTTTTTTTGGTGTTTATCCAAATGCATAATTGAAGGCAAGTGATCAGACCCTATCCAATAATTATTGAATTCGGCCACTCCCATATTTTTGCTATTAGTCCAATAAAAATTACATCCTTTAGAGGCAACATTAGAAAGGTAAACCACTGGGACTAGCTCAGTGGCCAGGACCCTGTCTCTCAACTTGGAGGTACAAGGTTCGAATCCCCTCAGCCGTGTTATTTCTTGAGCCCTTAAAGGGGGTAAGCAAGGGGTGCATGGTTCGAGTCTCCTCCCTGAACATGGGTAACTTAGTTCTAATTAAGTGGGAGTATGCATGAGGAGGCGTGTATATTTCCTATGGTATTAGTCGTGGTGCGCGTAAGCTGGCCCGGACACCCATACATCAAAAAAAAACATTAGAAAGGTAATTATAGTCTATAAAATTGTTAAATAGATTTTAGTTGTATTGCCTCCAAGTTTTTCTGTGGCAAATATATATTTTAAAATGAGAAAATAACATCTAAGTTACAAAACTAATAATAATAGCTCTCTTCCATCTTCTAATTTAAATTATTTATAAATATCCTCTAACAAAATCTAGTTTCTTTTTTTACTGCTCTATTACCTTTTATTATTTCATTTCTTTTATTTTTTATGATCTCTTTCTCTCTCACCTCACCTCACCTCGCATCTTTTTTCTCTATTTCTCTCGAACATCTTTTTTACTGCAATATAGGCGCGTTTAATCATCTCATTATACAGGTAGGTTCGTATCTCATTTCCTCTATTTAGTACGTTTGAATTTGTTGATTTTTTTTCAATTTTTCCTCTAATTCTTACACTGAATTCTCAGCTTTTGTAGTCATTATGTTTTTCTTTTTCATTTACATCAAATTGCCATGATTTGTTATGTTTTATCATCTTCAATTAGGTTATTCATGTTTTCTCCTTTTTTTACATTGATTTTTCTCATTTTCTTTTATTTTTTAGCTCTGGTTGTTAGTTTTTGCACTTGATTTTTACGTATTGTGTCAATTCAAGCATTAATTCTTATCTGTTTCATATTGTTTTGTGTTTTATTTGTTTTTGTATTGTTTAACTGTTTGAATTTACATCTTTGAAGTTCATGCGAGTTGTGTATTTTTTTTGAGTTTTAGTTCAGATGTTAGTTTATTCACTTGATTTACGGACCTATAGTGCAATTTTTCCAGAATATAATGTTGTATAGTGTAATTTAATTAAAAGATTAATATATGAATGTGTAGAGTAGTTTTTGTACAATTCAAGGCCTTATAATGCAACTTACTCAAAACATAGGGACATATAGTGCAATTTTTGCATTATATAACTGTGTATTGTGCAATTAGTTCAGAAAAAATAGATATAGTGATACATATTGCAGATTTTGCATAAATCAAGGTCTTGTAATGCAATAGAATCAAACAATAGGGACCTATAGTTCAATTTTTGCATGATACAAGGCTGTATGGTGCAATTAACTCAGAAAAATGAATATGGGCTCAAGTTTTTGCATTGAACTGTGTACTTTTTCTTCATTTTATTTTGGTGGGAATTTTCCCACCAAACAAATTGTCTTTGTTTTTCCCCAACTATTCGAGGATTGATTCTATTCTTATTCCTTATGTTGTTGTTTCATTTCATGTACATTGTATTTTTAGTAACTGCGACGTATAATTTGTTTTTGTTCCGTGTTATTTTTGCAGATTTTCATTGTCTTCTTCAGTGTTAGTAGAGTTCAAATTGGGGGATGATAATGTTTTTTATCCTCTTGAGTTATTACATTCATTTTCTAATATCAAGTCTTATGTTAGTGAAATATGGCCTTCTCTTTGGCATCCACTTGTGAAGTATGATTATTCATATGGTTCGCGAAGTAACAAACTTGTTTCGGAAGCCGATTTTTCAACTATTACTTGGTTAGTTGAGCATTCTAGCATAGTTGAGTTACAAATCAATGTTATCGATGGTAGTGTTTCAGTTAGTACATTATCTGGTTATAGTGGAGCATCAAGTTCAACCAGTTCTTCCAGTGTTATTGATAGTTCAGTTTCGGTTCAATCTCCCCAGTGTGTTATTCGGTCGGGAGATGATTCTTTAGATTTGCTTCATAAACCTAAGAAACTTCAAAGCCATAACTGGGATAAATTATTAAAGTCAGTCGGTGAGTTTTATCCTAATGTTGTGAAGGAATTCAGAGTTCATCTAGCAAAATACGCTTGCGAATCAGGTTTTTTTTTCGATTTTGGTCACAACAATGCTTCGAAAATCGGTGTTTATTTTAAAAAGAAGGAGTCTAAAGGCTGTCCATGGTATGTATATGCTTCAGTCAAGAAAGTGAATCACCGTCTTTACGTGAAAACTTTCACGAACAATCATACTTGCGGTGAACCAGACAAGTCAATGAAAACCTAGGTTTTATCTTCGGATGTGGTTAAAGATGTTATTCTCGATGAAGTCCAAGCAAGACCTTCTATGACTCTCAAAGATATAATTCTTCATCTTAAACACCATTACGGATATAACATATCATATAAAATCACAGGAGCAGCTTTACACAAAGCCCAAGATGAAATTTTTGGGGATTCTGGTCTTTCATACAATCTTATCGAGGCATACTTTCCAAAACTTAAAACTGCAGATGCTTCTTCACATTTCTCTTTACAAGTGGATCCCATCACACGTTCATTCGAGAGTTGTCACTTTTCTGTCGGTGCTTGTATTGCCGGTTTCCGTGCTTACCGCCCACTTTTATTCATCGATGCTACTTTTCTCAAGTCAAAGTTCAAAGGGACTCTTCTCACAGCCATTGCAAAAGACGCAAACAGGGGTAATCAGATTACTTTTTCTTTTTTGCAGTTTGTATTTGGTGGGATTTTCCCCACCAAACACACTGTCTATTTCTGTTTTTTCCTTTTCCCTTCATTTTGTTGTTGTTTTTGCCTATTACACTAAAGATTCTATTGTAGTCTAAAAAGGGAAAGTTTAAAAAAAAAAACATTTTCAAAAACCGAAACTTTCTAAAAGAGGAAAGTTTCCAAAAAAGAAAACTTTCTAAAATATGTTCTTAACAGCTTTTGTAGTTTTTTTGTTGCTTTTATTTGTCCTAATTTTAGTTACCCAAGTGTTTTCAACACAAATCCTTTGTATTTAAGTATTTTTTATTGTTCATTTTATGATTTTACTCAAAACAATTACTTATTTCAGGCCTTTTCCCAGTAGCTTTTTCTATCACACGTTCCAAAGATGCAAACAGTTGGACTTCTTTCCTGAAGTTTCTTGCTCCTCTCGTGTCTGACCGTGTGTTGACTTTTATTTCAGACCATCATCCCGGTATTCCTATAGCATTGAAGTGTGCGTTACCCAACGCGTTTCACCGTTTTTGTATGTTCCATCTGAAACAAAACCTGAAGAAGAAATTATGGGGTTGTGCCGGTACTTTCAAAGTTATGTCTGTTTTACTCGATAACTGTGCCAAACCTATTAACGAAGAGGAGTACGAGCGTTGTCTGGAGTTGTTCTTGGTCACAGGCGCCAATAAAGCTTCTGATTTCATGGCTAATTTGCCGAGGGAACAATACGCATATGTGTTTTTTCTAGAAAAGAGATACGGTGAGATGAATTCAAACGTCGTTGAGTCATTTAACAGTCAAATAAAGAAGCTGTGGGATTTACCGATAATCGAGCTAATAGACAGTATATGTAATCTCTTGGTGGTTCAAATGCACGGTCGATTAATCGAAGCAAAAACATACGAGAGATCTCTCGCAAGAGTTCCTGATTTGAGGTTCTGGATCAACTATGATACATGTCGTCCATGGTTGGTAAAACCATCAAGCGATCACGTTTTTCATGTTATGTCAGATCCAGTTATGACGGTCGATATTATCAAGTACACTTGTTTGTGTTTTCATTGGCAAATTGATGGTTTTCCGTGTCCACACGCATTAACAGCCCTTCATCAATTTCAACCTTTAGAACATTATTAATATGTCGATCCTTTCTTTTTTTCTTTGAAGTACATTTAAACCTATTCTCAAAGCATTCCGGCACTATCTACTTATCTGGATCCCGCTCCACCTATCGATGATCTGGCAATCCATCCACCTTCTGTGAAGCGTCTGCCTGGTAGGCCGAAAAAGAATTGGTATTCATCTGAAGTTGTGTTTACTCGGTCTAAGAGGCTTTGTGGTCGTTGCAACGAGTATGCTTATCACAACAAATCTACATGCGATGCACTAATTTGATCTTGTGATTCACATTACATCACGCAATTATCCTAGTGATGTCTCCTCATTTGTGATAATAAAATCTACTCATGAGACATCATTTTAGGCTTATTTATTAGTTTATAGGTCGATTTTAGCTTATTTTAGTGCACTTTCCTATTTTGAGTCTTGATTTGTAGAATTATTATTTTTAGAGCATATTGGGTTTAATTGTTTATTTAGTGTGAAGTGTTGGCATATTACCCCATCGATTAGGTGTTTTAATGTGACAAATCCTCTATTGTTTAGTATGCTAATTTTACTTTATTATCTTGCACTCTAATTCATCAAAAAGCACAATTGACATCATTTTGATCTAAGCTTTATTATCATATCCTTAGTAGCTAATTTTCATACCATTACTTTTAACCTTATCTTATGTGTACATTGAGAATTAGCTTTCATGATCAACAACAAAGTTTCTTAAAATGATGTTAACTACAACTCTCGTGAAGATAACTTTTCCATCCGAGCAACGAATCAAAATATCATAATTTCCAAGTCAGTAAGAACCGGGTACCCGCATTTGATAAAACCGGGAACCCGGTTTGGTGAAGCTCAAGTCAACATCAAGTCTTTATAGCCGTTATCTAGCCGTTGCAATTGAAACCGGGTACCCGCATTTGGGAAACCGGGAACCCGGTTTGGAACAAAGTATCCCACCAACTTTATATCCGTTGGGGACTTTCTTGTGCTATAAATATGACCTCTTTGAAGGAGAAACCCACCTCTCACACTTCAACTATTATACATATCATTATCCTACAAAATTAGAGGTCTCAAGCTATCAAAGTTAATCATCCAAGCTTGATCAAGAGCTTAAACCAATAAGCTTCAAAGTTATTATCTACTCAAGAGGAGTTTACATGCTTATAGTTATATCTACTCTTTAGGAGATTATCTAGCAAAGTAGTTTCACCCCTTAAACACTTTGTATCTATCCTCTTAAGTCTAGTTCTTGTAATAGATAGATTAAGAGAGAATTCAAGTATAGGGAGTATACTTGGTGTCCTTGTGTTGTGATTACACAAGAGTTTCCTTCGTGGTTTCGAAGAGTTTGTCCTTCGTGTTATCGAAGAGGTTGTAAGGGTTATTGTGTTCTCGACCCGGTTAAGAGAGACACGGGAGCTTAGTGAAAAGCTTGAAATCCTAAGGAGGCTTCCTTAGGTAGTGGATGTAGGGAAACCGAACCACTATACATCGTTGTGTACTTTCTATCCCTACTCTATTTACTTTCCGCACTTTATATGTTTGATTACTTGCTAGTATAAATATCGTAATAATGTTTATCTAGTTAATCAACCTATTGCCATCTAGAGTAGTAAGAAAATAGAAACTCGTTTTACTTGTTAAACTTATATATCGAACCTCTAACTTATCCTTTGCATGATCACATAAGTGTTTGATATATTAGTTGACTTAGAAGTTTCTTTCTTAAACTTATAATTGTCCAAAAGAAAATTTTAATTAGGCATTAATCTTATTAGTAATCCTATTCACCCCCCTCTAGGACTTTCAATTGGTATCAGAGCCTAACTCTACGTGAATAGCTTAATCGTTAGTAGAGTAAACGATATGGAATTTAATCTTTTGGAAGAGTCGTCTTCTACCCGACCTCCATTTTTTGTAGGAACTTACTATTTCGCTTGGAGAACAAAAATGGAGGAATTTATTAAAGCCGAAGATCCCGATCAATGGAGAATCGTTATGGAAGGTCCATTCGTTCCATATAAAGAGGAGTTAAATGAAGCGGGAGCTCTTAAGCTAAATCAAGAAGAAATAGATTATGATGAACTCACCGATGAGGATAATGCTAAGCTTACTCAAAATGCAAAACTGATATACACTCTAATTTGTGGAATATCCGAAGAGATTTTCTCACAAATGTTAGATTGTAATTCCGCAAAAGAGCTTTGGGATCGTTTGGAGTTTCTATATGGAATTGTCAAGAATGATGAAGAAAAAGAAAGCTTAATCCATGATGAATCTCATGACAATCTTAACCCAAACCATGAGGTAGCAATCTATCCTAACTCTTTGTCTCCTCCATATAATTATGATGATATTAGGCATATTTCATCCCTTTTAAAAATTCTTGATTCTCAAATCCACTTGAATAACCTTTTGTTGAAAAAGGCTAAAGTTGAGCAAAAGAATTGTTTTAATTGTTGTATCACTTTAGATGATGTTTTGGGAAATACTAAAAACCCTTGTTTCAAAAATATTTTCTCTTCCAACAAAAGTCAACATTCTATGAAGAAAAATATAGAAGGTTTTGAAAAAGTGGATGAAGCATTTTCCCTTGCTCTTAAAACTTTAGAAAATCATCCCTATTTAAATGTCACTCCATTTGATGAAAATGATCTTTTTAAAGAAAAACTATTCTTGAGTGACAATTTGATTTTACAAAACAATGAGAAAAATTCGTGTTCAAAACCTTCTCGTGATATTTCTATTCGTAAAAGAAGTACTTGTAATTATTGTGGTAAACCCGGCCACCATGTTTCTTCGTGTCATTACCACAAACAACTTGAATACGGGTCTTTTATACCCTCGTGGGAAAAACCAACATGGATCGTGAAAAGTACTAATCGTGTTCCCGGATCCATCTCACCTTGGATACCATAGTAATATTTTATTATAGGTGTTGAGCGTCAAGAAATTGAAATGATATACAAAAAGACGCTCAAATCTCGTAAAAGAAAAATCCGGTGAATTCCTTCCTTCTTTTCTTTTTTAATTGTGTTTTTATTATGCGTTTATGTGTTTTATCCTCTATGTGCTATATCTTGCAAGTCTTGACCTTTTCGTGCTTTAAATTGCTTAGTTTTTACATTGGGTCTTTTTGTACTTTTTAGAAAATATAGGGGTCTTTGTGCAATAAACTGTTTTCTCTATTTTCGTGACTTCCTTTTCATATTTTTTCATAACAAAAATTATTTTGGGAGTTTTATAACATGTCTAAACTATTGGGGAGCTTTCGAATTGGTTTCGGGAGATTTTTGCAAAATGTCTTTTTCCTTTTGTACCCTTTTTAGTCGAGGCATACGAAAGGAAACCGGGTACCCGGTTTTGGTGAATGCGGGAACCCGGTTCCGGATCTGTGTACAACCCGATTTGGTCAAAACCCTTGGTCTCTCACTTATTCCTTCACTTCTCAAAATCGTTTTCTCCTCTCTTTCTCTCAAAAACGAAAACCCTTAAATCAAAACCCTAACTCCTCCATTAAACCTTCATCATCTCCTTTGCCATGGCTTCAAAAGGCAAAGCTCACATGGTTTCTTCCTCTTCCAAAGCTTCTAGAGCTTCAAGGGCTTCCAAAAACAAAAGAATCATTGATGAAGAAGATGAAGATTTTGAGATAGATTCAATTTATGAAGATGAAGAAGATGATTTAGAGCTTGAAGAAGAACCCACAAAACAAAGAATGGTGAGGAAAAACATTAAGATCCTTTGGGGAAGATCAATTTCATCTCCTTAACTAAGTGCTTCCATCTCTTTGGTAAATGGCTCAAATTCTAATCTTTTCCATTTATTTCAATTCCAAGGATTAGATTTTTTCCTATCTTTAGAAAATAAGTCTTATGAATCCTTAGTTAATGATTTTTACAAAAACATCCATCCTCTAGATTGTGATTCTTGCTCTTTAAAATCAATTGTGTCAAACAAAAACCTTTCCATTACTCCAAAAACCATTGAAAAAGCTTTTAAACTTCAAAATAGTGGATATGAGAATTTTATTGTTTCGGGTTGGAATAGAAGTAAAGAAATGATTGATATTCCTTTGAAAAACGAGGTTGAAGCTTTTATGTCATAAAAAATGATTCAAACCCATACTCAACCTTGGTTATCGAGTTTATTCTCTCCGGATATTCGTTTGGCACACAAAATTATCTTGTTTTGTCTTTTAGGAAAAGATAGGAAGGATGGAACAATTGCTCCCTATGAAGCAATCCTTTTATTTCATCTTTATTCAAAAAGGCCTATCAATTTTTGCAAAATTTTCATTCGTAACTTGGATTATCGTGCTCATTCGAACTCTACTTTACCATATGGTATTGCTCTTAGTTATCTCTTGGTCAATGTTAAGAAAATATCTCCCTCTCTTGACCCTCGTGTTTTTGAACCAATTTGGAGGTTTGATATTCCTTTTTTGAAAACTATGAAAATCTTCATTTACAATGGAGAATACATTGATAAGCATATTTTTGATCATCTTCCCGAAAATCTTTGAAAAACTATCTTGAAAAATGTTGGGCTAAATATCACTTCCTCGGGTCCCACTATTGAGTCTCTTAACATTCCTTCCCGTGAGGTTATGCCTATTAATCCTCCTCCGTCTTATCATACTTCCCGTTCTAAATCTTCCATTGGTTCTTCTTCAAATGTTGCTACTAAAGATGATCTTGATAGAGTTGAATCTACATTGCTAAATGTTGTTAAAGAGGGTTTTGCGGAAATTAAAGGTTGGTTTGAAAACATGAATAATCGAATTGAGGGGTTGAAGAATGAAGTTTCATGTCTTCGTGATGATGTTGGAGGTGGACGAAGGTCTAGGAGCCGCTCTCCTCGGGATAATCGTTAAATCGATTCTTGTTTGGGTGTTTTTTAATCTTCATTTTATCCTACTTGTTTTAGACTATTTGCTATGTTTATGCTTTAATTGCTTTTGGGTCCGTGTTTTGGACATTTAGGATGTTATTGCTACTTGGTTTATTTTGGATAATTGGTTTCGTATGCTATGTGTTTACATTGGATATTTGGTTTAGTTTGCTATGATTTTACTTTGGATATTAAATGTTTAGTTGCTTCAATTTTATGCTTCGGATGTTATATAATTGTGTTGATATTGCTAACATTTTCCTTGATGATATAGGTACTATTGCTCTCTTATCCTTGATCTTATTCTATATTGCTTTATAGTCCCTATAGTTTGTTCAAATTAGTCTTGTTCTTAAAATGGTTGTAAATTGCACTTAGGTCCCTAAAAGTTTTTCAAAATTGATTTTTAGTCCCTAAAACTTTTTGAAAAATGATTTTTGTCACCTATACTTTTCAAAGAATTACATTTTACCCCTAAATTTCTCAAAAAAGATTTCAAATATTTTTAGGGAGAAATTGTAGATCAAACTTTTACAAAATTGAAACAAACTCCATGCAATTTGTGAGGGGGAATTTTTGTTAAATCATATTTAAAAACTCAAATGCTTAGGCTAATCATTTATCTCATACATTGCAACTAATCGTTTGTGTCATCAGAAAGCATATGAAATGAAAATCTATCGATCAAGGAGTTGGTAAAATGTCTCTATCTCTTAGCTCTTGCTTTACAATTATCTATCTTTGTGCATCTCTTTCTAAAATTGTTTTAATCCCTAAACTCTTGCACACTCTTAGAATCATTGTTTAAAATCTATTCACTTGAGTTTTAGCTCTTCTTCCTTAGTTATGGATTATACATTTATCCCGTCTTTTTGATGAAGACAAAGGGGGAGAAATATGTGCACTAAAACTTTCAAAATTTGCACTTTACAAAACTCACAAATGCATATCTCTTTCATAAAAATACACTTTGACTTAATGCTTTTTGTGAGGGGGAGTTAGACTCCATATGTGTTTTAGTGATTGATTTGTCATCATCAAAAAGGGGGAGATTGTTGGCATACTGCCCCCATCGATTAGGTGTTTTAATGTGACAAATCCTCTATTGTTTAGTATGCTAATTTTACTTTATTATCTTGCACTCTAATTCATCAAAAAGCACAATTGACATCATTTTGATCTAAGCTTTATTATCATATCCTTAGTAGCTAATTTTCATACCATTACTTTTAACCTTATCTTATGTGTACATTGAGAATTAGCTTTCATGATCAACAACAAAGTTTCTTAAAATGATGTTTACTACAACTCTCGTGAAGATAACTTTTCCATCCGAGCAACGAATCAAAATATCATAATTTCCAAGTCAGTAAGAACCGGGTACCCGCATTTGATAAAACCGGGAACCCGGTTTGGTGAAGCTCAAGTCAACATCAAGTCTTTATAGCCGTTATCTAGCCGTTGCAATTGAAACCGGGTACCCGCATTTGGGAAACCGGGAACCCGGTTTGGAACAAAGTATCCCACCAACTTTATATCCGTTGGGGACTTTCTTGTGCTATAAATATAACCTCTTTGAAGGAGAAACCCACCTCTCACACTTCAACTATTATACATATCATTCTCCTACAAAATTAGAGGTCTCAAGCTATCAAAGTTAATCATCCAAGCTTGATCAAGAGCTTAAACCAATAAGCTTCAAAGTTATTATCTACTCAAGAGGAGTTTACATGCTTATAGTTATATCTACTCTTTAGGAGATTATCTAGCAAAGTAGTTTCACCCCTTAAACACTTTGTATCTATCCTCTTAAGTCTAGTTCTTGTAATAGATAGATTAAGAGAGAATTCAAGTATAGGGAGTATACTTGGTGTCCTTGTGTTGTGATTACACAAGAGTTTCCTTCGTGGTTTCGAAGAGTTTGTCCTTCGTGTTATCGAAGAGGTTGTAAGGGTTATTGTGTTCTCGACCCGGTTAAGAGAGACACGGGAGCTTAGTGAAAAGCTTGAAATCCTAAGGAGGCTTCCTTAGGTAGTGGATGTAGGGAAACCGAACCACTATACATCGTTGTGTACTTTCTATCCCTACTCTATTTACTTTCCGCACTTTATATGTTTGATTACTTGCTAGTATAAATATCGTAATAATGTTTATCTAGTTAATCAACCTATTGCCATCTAGAGTAGTAAGAAAATAGAAACTCGTTTTACTTGTTAAACTTATATATCGAACCTCTAACTTATCCTTTGCATGATCACATAAGTGTTTGATATATTAGTTGACTTAGAAGTTTCTTTCTTAAACTTATAATTGTCCAAAAGAAAATTTTAATTAGGCATTAATCTTATTAGTAATCCTATTCACCCCCCCTCGAGGACTTTCATGAAGCTTTAAAGATAATTATGGAGATTAATTAGAGTCCAAGTCAAAGACTACAACTTATGGAAAGATATTTGCATGGAAATTGGAGATAAGGAAACAAAGGCTAAAAAGATGGAAAAGGAAAAGCTGCCTAAATCTGGGATTCTGCATACACGTCTAAAGATATGCGTTTTTACCTAAGAAATAGGCCGATTTTGGTAATTTCCTTCTTTTGGGTCAAGATAATTCTGTTGCGATTCTTTTGGTATCTTATGGAGCTCAATCCGACCAATAACGAAGAAGATACGCTCAAAACGGTCCAGCAGTGTTTATCTTTATTTCCTTACGAGTTTGAGTTGGGCTAGGAGTCCATTACTTAGCTTATCTCTAAAGAAACGAATTAGGTCAACCTATACACTATAAATACAGCCTCTTAACACTCTTAAATGATCCTTGGTGAAACCTTAAACCAAGAGGACGCTTACAACATAAGAGAGAAGTCTGGAAGGAGTTGTTCATCAACAATGTCTTCTTCTACCTTTAATTTTGTAATTTCTTTCTTTTCTTTCATGAACTAAATTACTTTAGCTTAAGTTTTAGCATTAATGTATGAACCCTAGTTTTGATTGACATCTATCTAATTTGGGAATTCAATGTTTTAAATAGAATTGTAGTTTTTATTCTCTGTTTATGTGTTTGGATTTATATTATGTGTTCTTGTGGACGGCCGCCATTAGAATTACCATCTAGTGATTAGGTTACCATTGACAACGGTGTTCAATTGCATGTTTAGCACATAACGTCTAGTATTAGGTATGACCTGACAACCCAACCTAGCTAGATAATCACTATGGTTTAGTTCTTGTGACTATTTACCAATTACAGGAAAAGTTTGCTTAGGAAGCCTTATTGACACAGGTAAATCCTATTTTAAACTACCGATAGCGAATTGGGACCGATTATGGAAATACTACATAATTCACCCTTACATGTTTAGAACGGCAAAACTAGTGGGGATTACATGCTAATAACTTAAGCTATATTCTCATATCACTTCTATTTCGTATTTATTTTCTGTCTTTTAATTCTTAGTTTTAGTTAACTATTTTCTCAATCCATCTTTATTTGTCTTTACTTTTACTTGCGTTTAGTTGTTCTAGCTTGATTATATACACTTGATATTTGCATAAGATTCTTCTAACCTTCGTAGTCTCTGCGGAACGAATCTCAATCTAAAACTTGCATACGATCTGTATACTTGCAGAACCGTGTAGTTCTAGGGTGTTTTTGCACTTTATTTATATCTTATTTTATCACACCCTAGGCCCCACCACCTAGTTTAGTATTACTTTTCCCGTAATTGATTTGTTAAAACAACAAAATCTTTGTAATAAGCTTTGTGATTTCTAAAAGCATTGTTTTTGTGTTATTTTTACTGTTTCCACTTTAAATGAGTTTTTTATCACATTATATTCCATTTATATATTGTATACTTTCTGAGTTATAGCTTTTTTCTGGGGTTTTTTCTCTGTTTTCGCATGGTAGGAATTTTCCCACCAAACACACCGTATATTTTCTGTTGTACTTTTTTCCTTCCTTTTAAATAGTTTTTTTTAACTTTATAGTCTGTCTTTATTGTTTATTTGTGTATTACATACAAGCTTCTTTCTATTTTGTTTTTTTTATCCTGTTTGGTTTTTTTTTTTGTGTCTTCATTTGGTGGGATTTTTCCCACCAAATAATTCCGCTTGTATTTGAAATTTGTTTGTGTAAAACATTTCATATTGCATTCATTAATCTAATAATCATTCTTAATCTATAAAAGCAACAACAAACAACGTTAACATCTGAAATATAAGTACTTAATACAATCAATAAGAAATAAATATTAACAACAAACAAGTTTAACAATAGTCTAATAAAATCTTCCCAAGACACTGAAAACAGTAAAAAAAAACTAAAAGCATGATTTCTTTTGAACTATTCTTCTTATGGTTTGTCTTCTTCTCCTTTTTCTTCTTCTTCCGGTTTGTCTTCTTTTTCTGGGTTTTCTTCTTCTGCTAAGTCTTCTTCATCGTTTTCTTCTTCTGCTCTTTCTTCTCCTTCCTTTTCTCTTTCTTCATCTTCTTCTTCTTCTTCTTCTTCGTCTTCTTTTTCGCTTTCTTCATTTTCTATTATCGTGTTTTCTTCCAAGTCCCTATTTTTCATTCTTCTACATCGCCCACTTCTCCTTGGATATTCTGGTGTAAAACTACATATATAAATCAAACATTATTTATATAATATTTCTTACTTTTTGTTTAGTCTTGGCATCATGATTCTGTATTGCTTTTTTTTCCAGCATTTCCGTTGTTGCCTTCTTTCGTTTTACTCCTGATCCTACTGGCGCTCCACTGCTCGGTCCTTCATCTCTTTGAATCTATAAAAATACATTTTAAATATATAAGCTTCAACTTAAACTTTTAAATCAAATTTTTTATATTCTTTTTACCTTAAAAACTTCATCATCGTGTTTGGTGTACTTGTCTATAAAACAATTTGAGACAATGAATGATCTCATTTTTGCTACTTGTTTCGGAGTGTAAGATTCGTTTACTGGATCGATTTTGTATAGTTCTTTCGCATACATCAAAATGTAATTCCCGGAATCTATTATACGTGCATTACTATGGTTTATATGCACATTAACCAGTTTCTCTACCGGGTAAGTGTTTGGTGATGATACTTTGTGTTGTTTGATTATTACCCTATCCATCAAGTAGTCATACATTCTCTTGGCATTTTTGTACCACTTTACTTGTTGTATCTGGCATCGAGTTAAAATGGTAGAAAGTTCTCTCTCCGATGTCATACACTTGTAGGGTCAATAAAGTGGCCTATCCGTGTCTAGTTTGTATCTGTAAAAGAGTGAATCTGTTGCTTTTATGATAACTGAGGAAAGGTTTCCAAATTTTTTTAGCTAGCTCTTCCCACAAATGATTGTTCCTCAAAACCTGTATTATTCAAATAACAGTTTATCAACTAATATTCCATACATAAGTAGTACAGTTTGTTTTGGTGGGAATTTTCCCACCAAACAAACTATATTTGTTGCTTTTGTTTGTTCTTAGTTTAGTTACCCAATTTTCAACACAACCCCTTTGAATTTCAAAACAGTAAACTTTCCAAAAAAAGAAACTTTCCAAAAATGGAAAGTTTCGTATTTTTTGGAACCTGTTTGTGTAAATAAACAGATAACAATTTATCAACTAATATTCTATACATAATTAGTAAATTTTCCTTCTTACCATAGCATTTGGGGGCATGTGTGTGCCAACATGTAGTCCATCATATTTCTGGTCCCACTCACGGTTCAGTTCTCGTAGTTCCCTCTCGCATATCTTGAGCACGGCCCCAATCACCTACAAATTTTACAACACAAACATTAAGAAACTGTGTTTTTAACGTTATGCATTTATAATTCACAAAAAAAAACTTACATTAGCTGTTACGAGTCCATCTCTCCCTGATTCCATCACTTCCTCTACATTAACACTATTATTTCCCTCATCTTCCCATATTTTGTTTTTTCTTGGTGCATTTTTCCCCATTCCAATTAGTATTATATAATCTAACTCAACACACACATTGCTTCTTGGAATTATAGTTTTTATTCCATTCAAAATTACATAATTTGGTTCCTTTAGTCCCGAATCTGGACATATTCATCGGAATCTTTCTTCTTCCTACCTAATCTTTCGTCTTGTTTTATTGTTTTCACCATCGAATTTGGTGATTCCAGAACTGATGACCTACTGTTTTCAACTTAGTTTCTTTCTTTCTCGATTTCAGAATCACTTGTCCAACTTATTTCGAGGGAATCCTTATCACTGTTCTTTTCGGTTTCATCAATCATTTTCGTTTCTTCATCCATCGTGTCTTCCATCATATCTTTGTATGGTAGAGTTTCATCTTCTTCTTCCCAACTCTCTTTTCGAGTTTCCTCAATTACCACCTTCTCTTTTCCTTTTTCTTTATCCATATTGAAACTTACTCTTATGTTTCGGGTTCCCCTCAGTTTGCAACTCTTTTTTCAGTCCATCTATCTCCCCATTCATTTCATTCTCTTTCTTATATTTTTTTTCTTGTAGGAGGCTCATTTTTTTTCATATTATCATTCTCAACAACAAGTTCGTCCATCTTTTTCTTCATTTAGGTTTCTTCTTCTTTCAGTTTCTTGTTTTCAAGAACAACTTCATCAAGTTGTTTCTTCTTTCAGTTTTCTGTTTTCAACTACAACTTCATCAAGTTGTTTCTTCATTTTCGTGTTTTCTTCCTTTTCAGGCTCTTTTTCACGTGTATTTTCATCGGTTTCTTTTCCCCTCTCTTGTACTATTTCACATTCTACTACATTTCCTTCTACTCCCCCCTTTCGTTTTCTCCCCTCGTTTCTGTTATTTCATCTGTTTCTGTGTAAAATCCTTTAAAATTTTCTCTGTCAAAACTTACTCTTTGTTTTGAACTCTCTCCTTTTTCTGTGACACTATTTATATTTTCTTCGTTATTATTTGCATATTCTATTGTGTCAACTATCATTTGATTTATCTTATCATCTTGATTCATTTTTGTTCTTTCCATAATCTCTCTTAGTGTATTCTCCTCTTCTGTATTCCATGAAAAATCATACAATTCATCCAACTCCTTCTGTCTACTTGCTTCTTCCTCCGTCAATTCTGTTTCACTTTCCACTTTTTCTTCATTCCCTTCTTCTTCATCTTCTTCATCTTCTTCCTCATCTTCGTTTTCATTTTCTTCCTCACTCTCTGTTTCAGTATCTTCTTCCTCTTCTTCTTCGTTTTCTTCATCATCTTCATTTTTGAGATAAGCTTTTAGCATAATTTCTTAATGGGGTTTTATCACAAGTTCCCCCTCATTCAACTGCATTAGTTTTTCAAAAAATTTTAAAATAAAAATCCAAGTTTTCTTTTCTAGTTGTTTTTATTATACTATTTTAGTATTGATACTCAATTTACCTTATATTGTTTCACTGTGTCTATGAATTTTGTTTTGAAACATTTTTGTTTTTGAATCTTGAGCCATTTCAGAATTCTTGGTTATGCTTTCTTCACAGAAGGGTCCCACATATCTATGTGTTCAAAGAAGAAGGGTTGCAAGAAGTAAATTTATACAGTGTTAGTTAATCCAAAATGTGTGAAAAAAAATATGTTTTTTAACTAATTATTGTAAAAGGCTTACCAAAAGTATACATGTTGGTCCACTTAAGTGTGCTTTTTTCATTCCAGCAATGGACCCCACTAGCTGACTTTTCATTTCCTTGGCCCAATCGTAACTCAAGAGTTTTTCCAAATCTCCAGATATCCCTATAACCCACCAGTTTAATCTTCCTGCCGAGGCGGGGAAAAAGCATGTGTCTAAAGCTTTCATGCACATCAACCTAGTGAAGTTGTCCATATGTTCCTCGGTTGGATTTTTTTCTGCTAATATCTCATCTATTAGTTGTTTGACCAACTTAGCCGAGGGTTGACTATCTAGATCTTGGAACAACCTATTGTACCATGCAGCTCATACAACCTGTTTCCTTGTCATATTCAACACTGGCTCGGTCCCACCCTCGACCCCCATAATCAACTTTACATTTGTTGATGCAAGCTTTATTGTTTTCCCTCCAATTACAAATCCATTTGTCTTTATATCGTAAGTATCTACTATTAATTTTGTTGCTTGTGGTTCACTTTTCATTCCTTTTGCTTTTCCACTCTTACATATCTTGTGAAGAGCCTTTATCAATAGGTAGAATGGCAATCTTTTGCAAGATCTTATGTGTTCTGGTTTCACTTTTTTTGAGCTTACAATCTTGAATATACCATCAAGTGCCAATCTGTACCTCGTAGACATATTTTTTCCAGTTATTAAAGTTACATAATATATTAGATACCAAATTCCATCAAATATATAGCATATGAATCTGAATAACATCTCAAACTAAGTAATTTCTAAGTATGTTTTGTTTTTTAGTTCTGTTTTGTGGGAGAATTCCCACCAAATATCAATAACTTAAGTATGTGTTTTATTTTGTGTTTTTCTTTTATTCAGTGGGAAAATTCCCACCAAATGTCATTGACTTAAGTCTGATTTTTCTGTATAACTTGTGTGGTATTTTTTGTTTTGTTTGGCGGGATAATTTCCACCAAATATCATTGATTGTTTTGAATCGGATTTGACTTTTTTGGTGCCAATTCCCACCAAATATCACTTACTTTGGTGCCAATTTGAATCATCTACTTTGGTGGGATTATTCCCACCAAATTACTAGCTTTTCACATGCATAAATTACAAATCATAACTGCATTTTATACATGTTTTAGCATCGATTATTAACTAGTTACTGAATCTAGTAGAGATTGCATCATATCTTAACAGTTTAATTGCTATTCTTATGATTTCAGTTCAATCTAAACTCAAACAATAATCACAGTTTAATCTAAACTAAACAATTAATGATTAAGTACAGTTCATTCACATTCAAACTACAATTCAATGTTCTATGAACTGTAATTTACAGTTCAATTTAAACTACAGTTTTGTTTCTTCTATGAACATAACTGTTAGAAACTTTGACCATCAAGTGATTTTCACACTATCCATCTAACATAAGCATCTTATTTGCTCAAGTTTCACCATCAAGTGAATCGCACAACATAAACATATATTTTACACTATTCTATCACTTAATCTTATAATTTCTTTTTTGTATATACATCAATAATACTATCAATACACTTTATTTACTTTAACACAGAAAAATTCACACTGATACGCGTTTATATGCTCGTATTTGTTAATTTAATGTCAAATATCGAACCCTATGTCATATATTCATCACAGCATTATCATTATAAAACTTTTCAAATGCATTCTTTGCTATTTCACCATCAAATGCTACTTTATATACAGAATTATTCTCAAAAGAATCAAAACAACATCCGTAATCAGTGTGTTACCTGATTTCTTTTTTTTTTATTTTTGCTTTTGAATTTCCTTCTTGCTGTTTATTCTTCCCGATTCTTCGTGATTCTGCTTTGATTTTGCTTTGATTCTCTGTGATTTTTATGTGATTTGTTTGGTGTGCCTTTTCGGTGTTCTTCTCTCCTCCCCCGAGTGTGTGTGTGTGTGTGTGCATGTTTTTTGTTGTATGTGTGTTTGTGTGTACTGTATGTTTTTGTTGGTTACCGATTTTGTTTTATAGTGTTGTGTGTATTTTCTTTTTAGTTTATTATTTTGGATTCTTTTTTTATTAAAGAAGGTTAGTTTTGTCTTTTGGTCCCAGGATTTTGGGAGGTGACTTTAAGGGCAATGTGACCACCTCCTAGGGTGGTTATGGTAATTGCCTCTTTTAAAATATCCTAAGGTGCACCACCAAATAGATGATAGAGGTTTACATCTTGTTAATTTATTATTGAAATTTAAATTTTTTCCCGTCTTTTGGGGGTCCGTAGACAAAAGTAATTTGTACCAAACCCATATACGGAAATTAATGCAGTTAATTATATTTTTTGAGGTAGAGAATACGTTCATGTTAATATAATTTTTAACAAAAAGTGATAGTCTCCCCTATTTATCACAAAGTATTATGCTACGCTATTAATTGAATATCAAGTTTAACCGCTAAAGATAATAAAATGGTAGAATTTTGTTCTATCTAGGAGAGAAAGTTTACCTCGAGACTAAAAGTATCTGCGACATCCACAAGGCTAGCTTGCGTCAAGGGGGTGGCGAGACTTTGCAGTTCCAACTTGTTGTAACCAGTGACCCTTGTGGGATTGTTCTAGGACAATCTGCAAACCTCGTTTGTATTTAAGCCCATATCAAAATCAAAATCTCATGCCCCAGTATCGAACTCGATGTCACTCATGATCTCAATGATCTTCTTTAGACATTACTTGCTCAAGGGAAACAAATATATGGTTCGAAGTAGGGATTTCAAACAGTATCAATTTGAACAATTTAAACAAGGACGGGGTGAGGAGATCGTTAACTCATTCATCATATCAAGTGACAAATCAAGTTAGAAATTTTCCTCGAAGAAGATAAGTGGATAATTATTTCAACTGACCTTGGTGAGTTAACCTATAAATGTTTGTCAACACCTGAGGGTCAATACCAGAATCTGAAAAGTAGTAAAAGAGGTGTTGATGTCCAAATCCCTCGAGCCAATAAGGAATGGTGTCTAAGCCTTGTTAAGTATATACCCTTAGCAAAGGAAACATGCTTACTAAGAATATCGATACCCACGTATCCAATAGAGATATAATCATTTGGTTATCTATATTTTCTTTAATGAGCTGAGGACTACAATTATCAATATCCCTTAGAATCCTGGAACAAATGTTAGGCCAAAAAAGATCCAATATTTCTTTAGTTGTGGAAGGACTTAAATTCAAATTTTGTTGGGCTCTTGAAAAAGAAGTTGAAGTGAAAAAGGCCTTTAACCGGACCGACGAGATCGTTAGTCAGGTTGAGAAGAAGAGAAGTTTGAGTTATTTATTTAATTATTTAATATTTTAAAATGATCTTTTTTTTGGGTGAGCAAGCAAAGAAGAGATGAGTTTATGGGATTGTGGGTAAGGGTGAGAAGATAAGAGTTTTTCAGAGAGAATTGTAAAAAGTAATAATTCCATGTTAGATTTGGTGACATGGTAATTTTGTTCATATGGTGTTTAGTGAAGTTGACTAACAGTCAATTAACAGGAAAAAAAAATTGACGGTGTCACAAAACTTCAAAATAAAGACCATTTGAGGTCTTTTAAAAGTGTAGAATTCATGAAGGTCACATACCATAAAGATAAAGTACCGTGTCTATTTTATGTTCAAAGTATTCAACAATTTGTTTATGGTTCTCGATCACTCCCTTCAACAAAATTCAAATGATCCACATAATAAAAAGTTTATATATTGAATACTATTCTGAATGACTTTTATGTACTCGCCTCATTAACCATTCATTTGAAACCACAATACCAGGACACTAATTCTTTGATGCATTTGTGAACGAATCAAAAGTATATACTTTACCCATTGTACTTAAATTTCAGAAACATTAGATACTTAATAGGTATATACCCTCATAAATATAATGCCACGACATATGTATATATCCTTGTAATATACCCATATCACACGAATTGTGGGTGTAAATTTAAAGTAAAGCAAATACATACTCCTAAATAAGTGATTCTCCTAATAATTTTGTTTCGCCTCCAAACACTACATCAATGCCTTGGTAACATACTAACACTTTTTTAGAATGTCTTCTTTCATCTTCTCGCCTTTTTCAACACACTTTTCCCAATCGATGAATCTTTATAAACTTCGTCTTTCATAACAAACAAATCCAACATTTATCTATATATGTGTGTATTCCTACCCAAATATATAGGTATATGCCCACCCGGTAAGGGACCTCCATGTATCCTAATTTGACTGCTTGTTAGTTTTCTAATCGGTAAGTTAAGAAATACTTGAAAATCTACAAGATCTTGTAGATACATAATTGTCACAATATAACTATAGACACGTGATTCAAGTAATTACACGCTCAAAGAACTTATTGTGAGATTGCTAACAATTTTCTCATAATAATGGACTATATGTCGTGTACAAAACCTCTACAATCTTCCATGTGAAAAAGATTTAAATTATTAAGTAATTCTTGGAATATTGTAATATTAAGAATTATAGAATAAAATTTTAAATGCAATTTTTTTGAATGATTCTTACTTCTCCAACATTGAATATAAATCTATGCTTATCGAAGAAGAGCAAAACAAATGGCAATGTATCTTGAGTATCCCGTCTCCAAATTCTAATTGTATATTAATTATCAATAAGAATAAGTTATATGAGTACCCGTTGGGAATGGAATAAAAATGATTTTTTATTTTTTACATTGTTTGTATTAGCCGTGGAACTCGATTTATAGAAACCTCTTACGCCTAAGCTACACATTGGAGGTGAAGTATGTTTAGTTGAATATGAAGGATTACATATGATTTGTTTCGAATATGAGAAATTTGGCCACCAGAAAGATAAATGTGGGGTAGTTACTCCACAACAGGCCCGCAAAACATAGAGCCTACTTTCCAAAATGTTCCGGTTAATATGGATAGTAACGCGAGCGAAGAGTCAGCGTACGGTGACTGGATGACAGTCATGCGGGGTGGTAAAACAAGACATAGAGGGTACAATAGTAACAACAATAATAACTCGAAAGGAAGCTTTCATAATGGGTTGGGGAGAGATTTAGGATCACGATATGGAGCTCTCAATGTTGAGGAGAGCAATATATTTGCGACAACTTTAAGTGCTAAACAAGGGAATCATAGCAAAGGGAATAATAGTGTGGGCGGTAAGGCAAAGAAAAATAATAATTCGGGATCAGGAGAGAAAAAAAATGCTAGATCAGGTGGTGGACATAAAATTCTCGTTGCGCCGGATTTTGAGACTCGAAAACAGTTGATATCTATTCCGCAGACGGAAAATGCAGTGCGAGGAGGCAAGACGAATCAGGGGTCTATCATGATATTTGGACAAAATAATAATAGTGCAAAAAATTATGATAAAGGTGGTGGTCGAGACAGTATACCCAATGTGCTCCCAGGCACATTCCCCCATAAACCCTATCCCCACCCCACTCTTTCCTCTCCGATGGTGTTTTCCCCTCTCCCACACTCCATCCTACTGCATCCATCCTTCACCACACCAGACAGCCAATGCTTTTTACCCATCCCCACCACCTCATGGAGCAGCCTCCACCAAATCCTTTAACCTGCTGAACCTCCACCAAGAACGACCTCTGCAATCTCCGATCTCCAAGCAGATCTTCGACATCAACACAGCAGCGACCCACCATCACAACCCATCGCCGCCGACTTCCGACATCAACACATCAGCGCCTCCATCTTCTGACCCAACCCATCACCATCGGTATCGATCCAACACACTAGAAACCAGATCCACCTCCACCAGCACTGTACCAGCAACTATTTCAACAATCGCAGCAACACCTCGAGATGTTTTGGAACTAGTTCTCGCCATCCCACCACTCGCCCGGTCAACTACTTTCCAGATCCAGTCAACGGACTCGGATCTAGGTAAGTTCTTCCTGCCTGCTTTTGGATCTGACCCGTATACTTGCAGATCCCTCTTTTCTGAAGCGTACGAACAGATCCACCAGAGAACAGTGAGCGGCCACCTCCACGGTCACCATCTTCTCCAGCGTGGCAGACCCGTTCCAGAACCAGAAACGTGTCCAGAATTAGCTTCCCTCCAACATGTATTCTCTATATCAATTATTTCAAATGTTTTAGTTTTTACTAAAACAAAACAAGCAGTTATTTTTAAAACAGTTTTAGGAGGAGAACAGCTATGTTTTAATTTATCATCCTTTATTGTTATTGAAAAGTTTTGTAAAACTTATAAGAAACTGTATAATGTGATGGAGATTTTTGTCACAAAAATTACTGTGGTG
The DNA here is from genome assembly GCA_029959085.1 of Nemophila menziesii. NCBI lineage: Eukaryota > Viridiplantae > Streptophyta > Magnoliopsida > Boraginales > Hydrophyllaceae > Nemophila > Nemophila menziesii. Next base: position 646,419 of record JARWIR010000119.1, on the reverse strand, counting down.
GATGAAAAACGTTTGATTATTATTTTTATTTTCTCAGTATTTACAGTTGTTAATGAAAATGTGTATAAAGCTCATAAGTTAGTATATGAGTATATTAAGGAATTTTCCAAAATGAAAAAAAGGTGTTCTGGGGTTGTTCCTAATCAACCCCATCCCTTTCAATGATTCACATAGCCTGGAACTGTCAAGGTATCGGCAATCCTTTGACAGTCCAGGCAGCCCGTGACCTCTGCGCTAAGCATCGTCCGGAGGTACTGTTTCTATCTGAATCAAAAAATAATTATGAAAAGCTTGATAATATCGCAAACATTTTGGATATGAGCTTGATTAAAACTATTGAACCTATTGGGGCGAGAGGTGGTCTCGCGTTAATGGGGAAGAAGGAATTGAAAATTAAAGTTATAAAAGTTTCGGCTAATTTTATACACACTAAAAATAGAGGGTTATAATATGACCCCTATATTTTATACATATGTTTATTTAAACCCATATGATATTGATAAAGAAATTTCTTTTAATTTCTTAAATACTTTAAAACCCCAAAATTCTCCTTGGACTCTAATAGGTGATTTCAATTGTATTAGATTTCTTAAGGAAAAATTAGGGGGTAATGTATGCCACAAAAAGTCTATTAAAATTTTTAATAAATTTATAAACCTCCACAATTTGGAGGAAACAACCTCTTATGGTTGTAGATTTACATGGACAAACAAAAGAGCTAATAAAAAGCTTATAAAAGCTATCTTAGACAGAGCTATCCATAACTCTGAATGGGATAAGCTATTTCCTAATGCTTGGGTAGCAGCTGTACCTGCCATTGGATCGGATCACTGCCCCTTGATACTACACCATGATAAAACAGATAAGAAAAATAAAAGGAGATTTTATTTTGAAAGCTTTTGGACAACAGAAACTGATTGTTTAAACATTGTTAAAAATGTATGGAAAGATTATAGCTCTCTAAGGGGAAACCCAATGCAGTTATTAATCATAAACTTAAAAAATGCAGTCAAGCATTAAGAGATTGGAATAGAAGAAAGTTTGGAAATAATAAAATCCAAATAGAGAAGCTTATAAAAAAATTAGAAATTATATCTAATACTAACAATCCCAATTTCAACTGGGACGAATACAATTGTATAACCAAAGAACTAGAAGAAACTTGGAATAGAGAGGAAAGTTTCTGGAAAGAAAGATCAAGAAACATTTGGCTTAAAAAAGGTGAAAAAAATACAAAATATTATCATGCTTGTACAAAAGAAAGAAGAAGCAGAAATAAGATAACTAATATCACTAATGAAAATGGTGCATGGCTTGATAATAAACATGAAATAAGCATGGAAATTACCAATTATTTCAATAATATATTTACAACTGTAGGGAAAAGAGATTATACTAATACTATTAATCTTATATCTAGTAAAATTGATGAAAGATCAGCAGATAACTTAAATAAACACATCAGTGAAGAAGAAGTTAAAAAAGCAACTTGGGAATTAGGACCTAATAAAGCACCAGGTCCTGATGGATATAATGGAATATTCTTCAGAACTTACTGGGATATAATTAAACTCGATATCATGAGAATAATAAATAATTTCTGGAATAATAAGGGTGACTTATCTGACTTAAATCAAACTCTTATTACTTTAATTCCCAAAATTAATAAACCTACAAATATTAAACACTATAGACCAATTAGTTGCTCTAAATTTATTTATAAGATTATAGCAAGAATATTGGTTAATAGATTACAACCTTTTATGAATTCCCTAGTTGGAGAGCATCAAAGTGCATTCATTCCTAATAGAAAGATACAGGAAAATACTATGATTGCACATGAGGTAATTACCCATATTAAAAGAAGAAAGAAAACCAAAAAATATATGGTTGCTGTTAAAGCAGATATTAAAAAAGCCTATGAGTATATAGAATGGGATTTTTTACAAGATCTCCTTATTAAGATTGGTTTTAATGTAGATTGGGTAAGGAAACTTATGATATGTATCACCTCTGTCTCCTACTCAATATTAATTAATGGTGAAGTTCACCAAGTACAAAAACCCACCAGAGGAATAAGACAAGGGGATCCTCTTTCACCCCTTATCTTTTGCCTTATATCTCAAACTCTAAATGATTTAATTGCAGAAAAAAAAGAAAACTACCTTCTTAAAGGAGTCAAAATAGGAAATAACTGTCCAGCTATCACTCATCTACTCTTTGCTGATGATAGTCTTTTCCTCCTTAATGCTAATAACATTGAATTACAATCTTTCAATGACATTATGAACAAATATAAAAATGCTACTGGTTTATGCCTTAATTTTAATAAGTGTGGGGTCATTTTTAGCCCTAATACACCAACCTTTATCCAAAATGTAATGGCTAAAAGATTGAATATGAGAAGAACTAACAACCTAGGTGATTACTTAGGACTTCCAACTGAATGGAGTAGGAATAAATCAAAAGATCTACAATTTTTAATAGATAGAATCCTACAAAAGTTTGAAAACTGGAAAACCCTTTTCCTTTCAGAAGGGGGTAAAGAAATCTTAATTAAAGCAGTCATCCAAAGTTTGCCTAACTATATAATGTCAAACTTTATTTTCCAAAGAACATTATAAATAAAATCCATTCAATTATTGCCCAATTCTGGTGGGGAGATAAAGGAAAAAAAGAATACATTGGGCTAATTGGGATATACTCACTAGATCAAAATTTGAAGGTGGGTTAGGATTCAGAGATCTACACCTAATGAATAAAGCTCTATTAGGAAAACAAGCTTGGAATCTAATAAATAAAGAAGATTCTCTTCTTTATAGAATCCTTAAAGGAAAATATTTTAAAAATTGTAGTTTCCTTGAAGCTAAAATTGGAAGCTCACCCTCATGGGGATGGAGAAGCTTACTAATAGGTAGAGATACATTTAAGAATAATATTAAATGGAAATTAGGTGATGGAAAGAATATTAATATGTATAAACATAATTGGATATGTGACATTAAACTACCTATCCAACCAAAAAATTCTAACCTACTTTGGGTTAACCAACTTATTAAAGAGGATAAATCTTGGGATACTGAACTCTTAAACTTTATTTACCCCAATAAAATCAAAGAAAAAATAGAAAGAATGGTAATACCTAAATTTCTATGTAAAGATCAAATTAGTATAGATTACTGTAAAGATGGTACTTATACAGTCAAGGAAACTTATCATAAACTAAAAGAGGATGAAACTATTCTCCAAAATATTAAAAATATGAATAACCCTACATCTTCTAATGCTAGGGATAAAAACATTTGGAAACTTATTTGGAAAATGGAAACCCAATCAAAAATAAGAAATTTTATGTGGAGAGTTATAAGAAACCTTTTATCTACAGGAGAAAACCTTTTTAAAAGGAAATGTGCAAAAGATAACATTTGTAAAATTTGTGATAATAATATTGAAACAGTGGAACATATGCTTTTCAGATGCCCTTGGGCAAAAAGTGTATGGTTTACTAGCCCTTTGAATTTAAAAACTGATAATGATACTACTTTAAATGTAGAATTTTGGATTTTAAATCATGTACAAAACATTATTAAAAAGTTTGATAATCATGATAGGATTTTTGAACTTATATGCATTATAATGTGGCATATATGGAAAGATAGGAATAATTTTATCTATAATGGAAAAAAATGTGAACCTTTGAATACAGTTAGGAAAGCTACAGAGAATTGGAAAGAATATTATAAAATCTCAAACCCTCACGATTTAAACTTTCTAGATAAGTTAGAGGAAGTTAATAACATTAATGATATTGGAATAAATATTAATAATAATATTCCACATAATAAAAAATTCAAAGATAAGTGGAAAAAACCTCCACCTAATAAATTTAAAATTAATTGTGATGCAGATTTTTCCGATAAGGGAGCTGCAATAGCATGTTTAGTTAGGAACTCTAATGGGGAATTTGTAGCAGGTAATAGTTGGAAGATTGTGGCAGATTCGGTGTTAGAAGCAGAGGCCACAGGGATCTTGAAAGCTACAGAGATGGCTTCAAATTATCCTTTTGGAAGCGTGATTATAGAGAATGACTCAGTATGAAGTCTCTTTCGTCAGGATTACCGGTGTTGAGCCATTTAATTAAAAATTTAGTTTGTAATATTTATTATTTTGCTGAATTATCATCTCCTTCTTTTTCTTTTGTATCTAGAAGTAGAAATGGGACAGCTGACTGGATTGCCAAACAGGATCTTCTTAGCACTCTGTTTGGTAATTGGGGTGTTTGTATCCCTCCTCAGTTAGCTACATTGATTTGTAATGAAGCCGAGCCTTCCGGGGTGGGCTAAACCTTGTAACCTTTTCTACTATCTATATATTATTATGCATTTGAACAAAAAAAAAAGATCTGAGGGTGAGTAAGGATAGTACTGACATGCAGCAGGTGTGAGTGGGTGAAGGCTCACGTGATGATGAGCTGGAGCTTGGGACAAATAATGTTGAAAGGAGAATGACAGTAGAGGGGCAAAACAGATCATTTTATGGACTAACAATGGGCGCTGAAATAAAAGGTCAAGGGACCTATAGTGCAATTTCCAAAAACTTAAAAAGGGCAGAAAATAGTGATTATATTAATGCAACACGTGGGGAAGTTATTGAGGTCAGTGGTGCGCCACAGTGGCAACTACCAGCAACTTTCGAACAAGGGGAGCAGGTGGAGTTCCAGGAATATGGTGCAACGGACATGAAGCTTTGATGACACAGTTCCACTGGACCCGGGGGATTGTAACCTATCAGTAGTCCCTGAGACCCAGCTGGAACGAATAGATCGGGATGAACAGATGGAGTGTGTTTCAGAGGATAATGCGAGTACCGATCAGGTATCATCCTGAAACTCTTTTTCCTTCTATATAACCCGTTTTTTTATGTGTACACAGGTGTCAAATAGTGGTAATTGGGGGGTTCGCCTCAAAAGCCAAATATCCTTGTCTGGAATTGTCACGGTGCGGCAGCGGAAAACTTCTGAGAGTCGTTAGAGAAATCGTTCGTCTTCATCACGTCTGGTTGACCGTAATAGTTGAGCAAAGGGTGAGTGGGACAAGAGAAAATGATATAATTCGGAGCTTAGGCAAAACAAATTTAGCTAGAGTTGAAGCAGTTAACTTCAAAGGAGGAATTTGGTTACTCTGGGATGACTCAGAAATTGAGGTTCGAGTGCTATCAGCCGGGGACCAGGTTATCAACATAGAAGTGTCGCAAGAAAATTGTCGACCTTGGTTTTTTTCAACAGTATATGCTCGGCCTAGAGCAGAAGATAGAGAGCCATTATGGGATTCTGTTTATCACGCGTTTCATAATACTAAAAGTCCATGGAATATTGTTGGAGACTTTAATCAGGTAGGCAAAAAGGTGGACAAAAAAGGTGGGGAGCCGGGAGTGACTCGTAGTATGATTCGGTTTGAAGAATGGCGCCAAAACTGTGATTTAACGGATTTGGGGTTCGTTCCGAGGTATACGTGGTGTGATTCCTGGAATACAGGTCAACGCATTTTAAGAAAATTGGATCCAGCGTATGGGAATACAGAGTTTTTATCTCTTTTTCCGTACGTAAAAGTCTCACATCTGGATAGAAGACATTCTAATCATGCTCCTATACTAATTCAAGTTGTACCGAGAGAACAAATAGGTCCACCAAGAAGGTTTCGCTTTGAATCTGCTTGGTGTGCTCATAAAAATTTCAAGGGTTTTATTCAAGATAATTGGAAAATAGTGGATGACGATTTAGGCGATAGTCTCAAGGTTATGACGTATCATATGAGTGATTGGAAGTTTAACGTTTTTGGTGATTTAAATAAAAAGAAGAGGGTGCTTCTAGCGAGGCTTAAGGGAATTCAGCTGTCCCTTCAAAATTCGTATAATTCGTCCTTGTTCGAGTTAGGGAAGAGACTACAAGGAGAGTACTTAAGTGTATTAGAGGAGGAAGAACATCTTTGGTTTCAGAGATCGAAGAAGAAATGGATTCATTCAGGGGAAAGAAACACTAGATACTATAATTTAGCTACTATGAAGAAGAAGAGAGTGGCGAAAATTATACGGTTAAAGGACTTGGATGGTAACTGGGTAGAGGATAAAGAGAAGCTTAGCTTTGTGGGGCCTTTCGCACTACCTCATGGGGTGCAGTTGGGAGAATCAGAAAGAGGCCTGTTGGAGGAGGAGTTCACAGATGAAGAAATTCGCATCGCGGTCTTTCAGTCTAACCCGAATAAGGCCCCGGGAAGTGATGGTATTTCGGCTGTATTCTATCAAAAATATTGGGAGATAGTAGGGGGTGACATATGTAAGATGGTTAGGGAGGCGATAGTTATGGGTGTTATCCCACCAATCCTGAATGGGACGCTAGTACATCAAATTCCGAAAGTGTTGGATCCGGTAGTAGTAGGAGAACTTTGACCGATTAGTTTAATCAACGTTCTGGTGAAGTTTGTAATGAAAGCAATGGTTAATAAGATTCGGCCTCTCTTAGCCGAAAAAATTGGACCATCTCAAAGTAGCTTCCTCCCAGGGAGGTCAACCATTGATAATATAGTACTTGTGTAAGAAATTGATCATCGGTTCCAAGACGTTAAGTCGAAGTTCGGTTATATGGCGTTAAAGATTGATTTGGAAAAGGCCTATGACAAACTAAGTTGGAGGTTTATTGAAGATACAATTTCCTTTTTCGGTTTCCTGAAATCGTGGTCTAAGCTAATAATGTCGGCAATGGAAACTAACACGATACGGGTGCTATGGAATGGTGAGAAATTGGAGGCTTTCACCCCTCAGCGGGGCATTAGACAGGGAGATCCCTTATCACCTTATCTTTTAGTTTTATGTATGGAGCGACTTTCTATTCTTATTCAGGGAATCTGTCAAAATGAAGAATGGATTCCCATTAGGATTCATAGGCAGGGGCCCCCGATCTCACATATATTTTTTGCAGATGATTTAATCCTATTCATGGAGGCAAATGAAAGACAAGTGGATCTGGTCAAAGGAGTCTTACAAACGTTTTGTGAGGAGGCGGTTCAGACAGTGAGTAATGAGAGATCACTCATATATTTTTTGGCTAATGTACCGGAAGAGTTAGCGTCGGTTCTTGTGGAGCGAAGTGGTTTTACTCGAAGTACGTCTCTTAGGAAATATTTGGGGACTCCGATAAGATCAAATAAACTACCGCGGGGTTTTTTCAGAGGTGTTACAGTAAATATGCAAAGCAAACTCTCGGTTTGGAAGAGTCAAAACCTCTCTATGGCGGGGAATATCACGCTTGCCCAGGCGGTCCTCTCAGCGATTCCGACATATATTGCAAACGATGAGACTACCAATTTATGTATGTGATGAAATAGATCGAATTATACCAGATTTTATTTGGGGATCTTCGAGTGATGGAAGGAAAATACATTGGATAGGGTGGAAGACTTTGTGTCAACCAAAGAAGCGTGGTGGTCTTGGTTTGAGAAGCGCGAGAGAGTATAATGAAGCACTTCTTGCAAAGCTGGGTTGGAAAGTCCTCACGAATGATCCAGCTATGTGGGTAGGAGTGTTTAAGCAAAAATATTTTACAAATGGTGTTTTGAATAGGGTTGCAAAACCTTCTAATTTGCGGATGTGTAAAAATATACTTGTGGGGCGTGAGGTGCTACAAACAGGAGTTAGTGTGATGGGTGTGGGGAATGAACAGGTGGTGAAGTGGAACAAAGAAACTTCGGGTGTTTTTTGGTAAAATCCGCATATAATAGTCGAGTGCAAGATGGAGGAAACTCGAGTTTCAAATGGCGTCTAATTTGTTCTTTGAAGTGTCCATAAAAGATAAAGATTCTCCTATGGAGAGCGGTATGGGAGAGGTTACCCACGGAAAGAAATTTGAGTTTACGGGGGTAGTGCAAAGTCCGGACTGCAGGAGATATCTTCAAAGGGAGGAAACTGTGTTATATATTTTTAAATACTGTAAGGCATATACTGATGTGTTTAAAACTTGTCTTCTAGGTGCAAGAGAAGCTGGATTGGCGCGAAATAGGAGCATCACTGGAGCTGATGGGTTCGTGCGAACTGATGCAGCGGGAAGCTCCTGGACAACAGCAGCTGAGGACCGGAATGGAGCTGCAGCCGAGGACATGAACTGGACAGTAGATGGGACTTGGACCGGGACAGAAGCAAGATAGAGGGGCCTGTAGAATTCACAGCAGCAGCGCCGAGATGAGGACAACAACGGGAACGAAAACAGAACCAGCAGGCTCGAGAACCTAGGTACTAATCAGCAGCAGCGAATGGAAGTTTCTACTGGACAAGACGAATTGCAGAACGTGGAAGAAGCTATGGCTTGGTGGACAAAGTTATTATCCGATAAAAGAGCTATTAACGGCATTGAAACACGTATTTTATTCGCGGATTTCGTGTGGTATGTATGGACGGATAGAAATACGAGATTGTTTGATGAGGAAGCACGAATTAGATCGAATAGCGAGTTAAAGGCGATAATAAAAAACGCCGCGAGTGACTATATAAGAGCATGGGGTTTTGAGCGTGATGGTGGCTTATTTACCTCAGCAACAAGTGTTATGGTAAAGTGGGTCAAACCGGTGCGAGGGGTTAAGTTGAATGTGTGTTGGCATATTGCCCACATCGATAAGTTGTTTTAATGTGACAAATCCTCTATTGTTTAGTGTGCTAATTATACTTTATTTATATTCTTTATCTAGCACTCTAATTCATCAAAAAGCACAATCTTTATCATTTAGATCAAAGCTTTATTATCATATCCTAAGAAGCTAATTTTCATACCAATACTTTTAACCTTATCTTATGTATACATTGAGAATTAGCTTTCATGATCAACTACAAAGTTTCTTAAAATGATGTTTACTACAACTCTCGTGAAGAAAACTTTTCCATCCGAGCAACAAATCAAAATTTCATAATTCCCATGTCAGTAAGAACCGGGTACCCGCATTTGGTGAAACCGGGAACCCGGTTTGGTGAAGCTCAAGTCAACATCAAGCTCCTTATAGCTGTTATGTAACCGTTGCAATTGAAACCGGGTACCCGCATTTGGGAAACCGGGAACCCGGTTTGGCACAAAGTATCCCACCAACTTTATAACCGTTGGGGACTTTCTTGTGCTATAAATATGGCCTCTTTGAAGGAGAAACTTACCTCTTACACTTCAACTATTATACATATCATTCTCCTACAAAATTAGAGGTCTCAAGCTATCAAAGTTAATCATCCAAGCTTGATCAAGAGCTTAAACCAAGAAGCTTCAAAGTTCAATCAACTCAAGAGAAGTTTTAAGCTTAGAGTTATATCATCTCTTTAGGAGTTTATTAGCAAAGTTGTTTCACCCTTCAAACACTTACATTTATCCTCTTAAGTCTAGTTCTTGTAATAGATATATTAAGAGAGAATTAGAGTATCGGGAGTATACTCGGTGTCCTTGTGTTGCGATAGCACAAGAGTTTGTCCTTCGTGGTATCGAAGAGGTTGTAAGGGTTATTGTGTTCTCGACCCGGTTAAGAGAGACACGGGAGCTTAGTGAAAAGCTTGAAATCCTAAGGAGGCTTCCTTAGGTAGTGGATGTAGGGATAACCGAACCACTATACATCGTTGTGTACTTTTTATCCCTACTCTATTTACTTTCCGCACTTTATATGTTTGATTATATGCTAGTATAATTATCGTAATAATCTTTACCTAGTTAATCAAACCTATTGTCATCTAGAGTAGTAAGAGATTAGAAACTCGTTTTACTTGTATCACTTATATATCAAACCTCTAGTTTATCCATTGCATGATCCCTTAGGAGTTTGATATATTTAGTTGACCTAGTAGTTTCTCTCTTAAACTTATTATTGTCCAAAAGATTTTTAATTAGGCATTAATCTTATTAGTAATCCTATTCACCCCCCCTCTAGGACTTTCAATGTGGATGGTTCGTATAGTTCGGAGAGAAAGTGGCAGGGGTCGGAGGTCTCTTAAGGGACTCAATCGGAGAGTATGTTCTTGGTTTTTCAGGTAGTTGTGTGGCGCTAACCCCGTTTAAAGCGGAAATACTTCCTTACATTTATGGTTAAGTATGGCGGTGTATCGTAGATTTACATCGTTAATCATTGAAACGACTCGTGTGAGTTGCACGCGCTAGTGAAAGGTGGTGTGAACTCAAGGGGATTTTCAAATGATATATAAGGGCGTGTCGGGATATACTATCTTCTAGGGAAGGTTTTGAGCTAGTATGGTGCTACAGAGAAGCTAATAATTGTGCGGATTGGTTAGCGAAGCGTGAAGCGTTTAGCGAAGAAGGGCCGGTTCCTTATCACCACCCCCCGGATAGGCTATGGCGTCTTTTAAGTAGGGATAGGTGTGGGTGGACTGCACCAAGAGTTATTTTAGATGCTCAATAAGTTGAAGGAAATGATTTTCCTGGTCTTTTGACCTCATATGTAATACAAAAAAAATCTATAAAAGAAAAGAAAGGAAACCATTCCAAAAATCACTCTAGTATCCATATTTATTATCACTCCAAATTGGAGTCAAATGGAAAGAAAATAATTTTTTTAAATGAGTAGAGGCCAAAATTAACTCTTTTTTTCTTTTCTTTTGTATTTTTTACAATCCAAACAAAACATATCCAAAATCAATTATGAAATTTTCTTTTATATAAATTTCGAATCCTAACAAAAAAATCTTTTCTTTCCTTTTTTTAATAATTTTTCTTTTCTTTTGTTTTATTATTTTTTTTATCTCCTAAATACAAACCGACTCTTAAAAATGCTTCTAGAAATCCAAAAAAAAAAACCTTGAAAATCATTTTTAGGAGAAGCACCAAATATGTACTTCTTAAATAAAACCCTAAAGTGATTCTAGATTTTAAAATTATTTTTAATTATTTCGCAAATATTTTAATTTTGTTTAAAAACGCTTTATTACTCTAAAATAAGCACTTGCAAACTGGCCTTAAGCATGAGTTAAAATTAACTTGACCCTATATAGTAAAATCTTATGATTTTACATGAAAACCAAATGCAACTAAAATGATAAGTTTTTTGTTATAGTAAACAAGGCTGACATGGAAAGTAGAGGGGTTAAAGAGCTATATATAGAAACAGACTCGAGAGAACTTCACGCGCTAGTGAAGGGCGGTGGTAGTTCTAAGAGTTGGAACGGTTCTATTGGGCGTGAGTGTTGTGAGTTAGTACGAAAGCATCCAGGTTTTGAGGTACATTTTGCCTATCGCGAGGCAAACAGATGCGCGGATTTGCTAGCAAAGAATGGAGCGGATTTGTGTGGAGGTACAGTAACACTTGAAGATCCTCCGGATTATTTATGGCAAGACTTAACTAGAGATAGGAGTGGACATGCGATTCCTAGACTAGTTTTAAACCCTCTATGAGGGTCTAATTGATTATGTAATCAATTTCGGCTTTTAAGCCTCCTATGTATGCAAAAAAAAAAGGATTAAATCAACCTTAGCATATAATTATTTTAAGGATTTTCCGATTTATATGCTGGAAATTAATAATTTATATAATAAACAAACTCAAATAACTACAAAGAACTAAATCAATAACGATAAAGGTCCAAACTTTTTACTTGTAAGAGCAAAAGGGTATTGACGAGATTAAGTTTTCCGGCTTTAAGCTAAAGATTCTTGGGCCTTTCACTAGCATCTCTCCCTTCAACCCTTTTTCTATTGAAGTCAATAGGCTCTTTAGTGTTGGCATTTTTGTTAGGTTTTTCTATTTTTAAAACACATTTATCTTCTAAAGAAGTAAAATTTCTTCAGAAACTTTTGAAAGTGGTAATATTATTGTTTCTTGGTTTTTTTAGAATATAAAGATAGAGTAAAAAAGAGAATAGAGGTTTTGAAGGGTTAAAAAAAAATTATTGATTTCGGGTGAAGTTTAAAAGTAAGAGAGAAGAAGTGAAGTGAAGTAGTGATAGTTATGGTGGTGGTCAATAGGAGGGGTAAGGTTTGAACAAACAACTTATTGTTTATGGAAATAGATGATGCTGATGTTTGTATACAGATGAAATGTGGACTACCTTATACATATCTAACTAATCCCACAGAAAATATGCCCGCTTCTCCAGACATACCTCCAAGCAAGTCAGAACTAGGTTAACTATGTTTAGGGAGGGAACGAACCCTATACCTCTTAGTTGAAAGACAAGGTTCTAAGCAGTTAAGCTAACTCAATTGGTAAGGTGTAATGTTAACCTAATTATTTTGTAACCCATATCTTTTAGTGAACAAATTATAACTAGATCTTTTAATTCATTGTAAATATAGATATGGATCTCAGCAAGTAAATCCATCTTTGTATATAGAATCAGGTTAAAGATATAGAAAATAGTTGATTAAAACAACTTTTCTTTTAAGAATACTTACATAAAAAATGTTTAAATTAAATTTACCATGTAATATATAGAACAATTCCCAATTATTTACACTTCCACACTTTACATTCCTAAAAAAAAGAAAGGAGCAAATTACTTACTATTTACTCACAAATTATCAACTTAATTCTCAATTAAACACATTGTCATATTTACCTTCCATTATTGCCCTTATGTGATTTTTGTATTTTTTAACTTTTTTTTAATTCTTTTTTCTGTTTTTTTTTCCGAATGATTTTTCCTATTTTTTTAAAAAAAATTCCTAATTTTTTAAATTTTTTTTCCCTGAAATTTTTTCCCGATTTTTTTTAAAATCGAAATTCCGGGTTATGTGTTGCTATAACATACAAATATAGATTTACGTAGTCCAGTAACACGCAGTCATAAAATCGATATAAAGGATTCCCTTCTTTAACAAAATTGTTTCTTCTCTTTATTAATCGCATATACCCTATTTTTACTCGTTTTTAACTATCTTGATATATTATCTTTTTGTCCAACACTTTTTTGTTATTTCTGTGTACTTATGTTTTAGGGTTTTGTGTGTTAGAACACACAAAACTTGATTTTGGTTATTCCAATTTTGTGTGTTCCTGGAACACACAAAACTCAAAAATGTGTATTCTTAGAACGCACAAATATCAGATTTGTGTATTCATGGAGTACAAAAAACTCAAATTTGTGTATTAGTAGAACACATAAAACTCGAATTTATGTATTCCTGGAATACACAAAACTTGATTTTGTTTGTTCCAATTCCGTGTATTCCTGGAACACACAAATCTCAGATTTGTGTATTCTTGGAACACACAAATTTCAGATTTGTGTATTCATGTAACACATAAAACTCAAATTTGTCTATTCATGAAACACATAAAACACATAAAACTCAAATTTGTGTATTCCTAGATAACATAAAACTCAAATTTATGTATATTCCTGGAATACACAAAACTTGATTTTGTTTGTTCTAATTCTGTGTATTCCTGAACACACAAATCGCAGAACTGTGTATTCTTGGAACACACAAATCTCAGATTTGTGTATTCATGGAACACATAAAACTCAAAGTTGTGTATTCATGGAACACATAAAACTCAAATTTGTGTATTCATAAAACACATAAAACTCAAATTAGTGTATTCATAAAACACATAAAACACATAAAAAATTTCGACAGAAAAATTAAAAAAAAAATTAAAAAAAAAGTTTAAAAAAATAAAATGAAAATAAATAAATATTAGGATTATTGGCCAAGAAACACCTCAAGTTAGAATTAATTCCCTCTCACCCCAACCATTATATTTTTGCCTATAAAAGACCATATATATTTTGTTTTTTTCTTTTCTTTCCCTTTAAAAGAGTCGTTTGAGTTATGGGAAGCTTCCCAATACTCGTTGTTCTTTATAAAAGACGGTGACTTTTATGGGTAGGGGTGTAAGGTGGCAGGTGCCTATTGGGCATTAACCCTAAATATTATTATAATTAAAGTAATTAATTAATAGGCCGATGGGTATTTTTGTAATCTTTTATTTGTTTGTGTTTAAGTAGAAATTAAGTTGAAGTTGTAATTAATTGAGAATTCTTACACTTTTCGTATAATTAATTAGACGTTGTCGCAATAAATCTATATTATATGGGACAAGTCGAAAGTCAAAGAGTGGCCAAGATTTATCTAGAGCAAAAATATATGGCATCTAAAACCATCTAGATCTTGCCACATGTATTCTAACCATAATACATCCCACTACTATCACCACTACTTCCTTCCTAACTACAAAATATCTATTTTATTCTATGATTTTTCTATATTTAATGGATCAATGGCCAAATATGTAATGTTTTTGAGAATCTTTCATTTTTGAGAATCTTTCATAATATTAGAGAACTACATTTTTCAAAAACATAAATATGGAAATATATTTTAATAATTTTTATTTATAACTATATTGTCAGATTTTTAATTGGAAAAAATAATGACAGATTTATTTAAGAAGTTGTATGGGACAAGTCGAAAGTCAAAGAGTGGCCAAGATTTATCTAGAGCAAAAATATATGGCATCTAAAACCATCTAGATCTTGCCACATGTATTCTAACCATAATACATCCCACTACTATCACCACTACTTCCTTCCTAACTACAAAATATCTATTTTATTCTATGAGTTTTCTATATTACACTTATTTTTTATATATTTATTTGAATATATAATCAATTGTGCATCGTCTAACCTTTAAAAAATACGTTATTCTGATTAAGTAGATGTTAAATTTACACATATTTTTATATATTTATTTGAATATAGAATATAATATGTTTTGAAAATTAAAATTAATTTCTACTTTGTATGTTTTTCTATTTTTTTTTTCAAATGTTCTACATTTAAGATAACTATTGTTTCTTACTCAATGTAGTTTATTATGTTATATTGTTTAAGTAGTTTTGTCTTATACAGTTAACATAGTTTTGTCTTAAAGTGAACTAGATTTATTTGCTACTTTTTTTCGATAATTTATTGATCAATGAACTAAAGTTATTGACTATGCAAAAACCATATGGACGTCGTGGAAGCAACAATAACTTCCTTTTTTTATGACTAATAAGAATTATGTAGGGCTATATATTTTAAGTTTCTAATATTGTAACGCGGTTCATTGATTTGCAAAAAAAAAATTATTTCAAGATACTAGATATTCTTGAGAAAATAACACGTATTTTTATTGATATGGGGTATATGTAAATAGTTTAACAACTCAATGTGGTTTTACGAATTAACTATTAACATTGGATACTATTTGATTTTATCAATTGGAATAGTAGAACATTGGTATCTATATAAGAATGACAGACTAATAATTATTCTCTCTGATGTAAGTTTGTTTACCAAATTAATATTTACAGTAAATTATAGACTTATACTTTATATATCCACCAATTGTTAACCCAATTGTGTAACAAGTATTTGAGCAAACCTATGCTCACTCAAGAATATAAAAGTTATAAAATTATCAAATCTACCTCAACCTCTGCCAATCACGATATTAGTCAAAATTTGATCAAATGGTCAAACATTGGTCAACCGCGATTTTAACTATAATGTGATTAAAGAATCGAACATTGTCATAATATTCAATTATAGACTTATGATTTAAATATCCACCAACTTCCATTTGTGAAATAACTATTCGAGCACTCCCAAGCTCACTCAAGAATATGTAAGTGATGAAATTATTTAATCTACTCATTTCTTAGTCAATCGAGATATTTATAAAAATATGATCTAAGGATCCTACATTTCTAAAATATTCATATTATACAATACCTATTAATTGAAAATAGAATTTTCATTGAACAGACCTGATGAATGTTCATTCTATTTACTTTTTTTAATAAGATATTTTTTATTTCTTTTGATATAAAAATTTAGTCAATGCTAATGAAAAATATTTGAATATAATTTTTAGAAGTTTCACTATAATGAACAAACTCATTAAATAAACTTTTTATTTATGTATTTTTGTACATGTAATGAATTATGTATTATAAAATTAAATTATAAGAAGATAAAATAAGAAACATATTATGTTTATTTGTTTAATTAAAAAATAGATCAATTTTTGTATAGTGCCCTCAGGCACGGGTTATATCTAGTATTTATTAATTAGAATATTATTATAAAAGATATGAATTTAGTCATAAAAGCTTTGATGGATATTTTTACCCGTTAAAATCAGACTTCGTAGGATCACTTTAATATTCACAAGAACCAGATTACAAGATAATCGAAATAAAGCGATGTCATCGGAATCCTCTCAACCCACCACCACTAAAAACAAAACCCACCACCACCACCACCAAAACACCAACAAATCCCGTTACTAATCCTTCTCCTCCTCTCCATTCAGGTTAGTATCACTCACTCTCTCCGTTTTTTAGCCTTTCTTTCCCTCCCTCTTCTCTTCTTCTCCCCTTTCCCCTCTCACATCCTCTGTTTTCTGAAAAATTTTGATCTGTATCTTCCGAGACACAAAATGAAACACCAAAAAATCATTTTAAAGCCAGTACAAAATTCCATTTACACCACAATAGAAAAACCCAAACTCCTAGCAAAAATCATCAGTAACAAACCGATGAGTTTCAACTTCTTGAGAAAAACAATGAACAAATCGTGGGGTCCAAAAGATGAAATAACAACAGAGAAAATGGGGTTTAACTCTTGCTTGATAAACTGTAACTCAGAAGATGATTACCAAACCATCCTCAACAAAAGACCATGGAATCTTGCTGGCAAACATGTTCTTATTAAGGAATGGAAGGAAAATGAAACATACTCCATAGATGAAATGAACACTACTACGTTCTGGGTCCAAATCCATGGCATACCTGGAAGCTTTATCTCTGAAGAGAATGTCAAAATGATTGCTGAATCATTTGGAAAAAAAAGTGAAATTCAACTGCCTCCGGTTAAATCTTTCAAAGAAATTAGCTACTGTAGAGCAAGAATTGAATGGAATATAAACCAACCACTGTGTTCGAGTTACTCTTTCAACATTTCAGAATATAGAAGCCTTTCTGGATTAATTAAGTTTGAGAGGTTAGGGGAATTCTGTAATATTTGTGGCCTTTTAGATCATATTGAAGATGAGTGTAACAACAAAGCTAGACTCAAGAAAAGATTGGGAAAATGGATTCATGGTAATGAAAAAGATTTTAGAACAATTGAGGAAAAACCAGAGATGTTCATCTTCACGGCGGCGAAAAGCGTCTCAAATCAAAATCAAAACTCGGTGAGTGGAAAACCGAGTGAAGTAAACGAGTCAAAAAAGGACACCGCTACTCAACTCGGTACTACAAAGGACACCATCAGAGCTGGAAAGAATACAGCCAAATTAAGGGCGTACGAGGTGAAGGAAAGGACAATAATGGTGGGAACGGAATTTGCTGAAGTGGCCAAACCGACAAACAACATGTTTGGACGATTCATGGACCCACAAAATATGGAAGACAAGGAACCCAAAACACCTATTGGGCCTATGAATACAAAAGAAAGAGAAAGTAAGTCTGGGCCTCTACAATTTTCATTTGGGTCAATACAAAATAAAGAAATAGAGAAAGCCTTATCAGCTGAGCCGAAAGTGGGCTTTATCCACCAACCTAATAGCCCAAGTAATCAAAACCAAACAAAACAAAACAAAGCTGAAGAGGAGAAAACCCAAAACCAAAACGACAATACCCCAAAACAAATCACACTAAATTACACAGGAGAACAACCAAACCCTATCCCTAATTTAACAAATCCCATAATCAACTATGGAGAAGATGAAGATGAAAGAATGGAGGAGGTCAAAGGCAGTTATGCGTATGATAAACTACGAGAAGACAATAGAGAGCGAAGGCTTAATGAGTACTACCAAATGGGAGAGAAATCGAAAAGCGAGAAGATCTGGAAGGCGAGATGGACTCCTGCTATGGGAACTAATCCAATGAACTTTCAGATGGAAGATGGAAGTGAAATGATGAACCAGAAAGAGGAGAAACTCATGGAAGAAGGAAGTAAAAAGAATGCTGAAGAGTCTTGCGGGGTTGAACCAAATCAACCCCACACCCAACAATGACACAAATCAGTTGGAACTGTCAAGGTTTGGGCTCGGACCTGACAGTTCTAACACTAAAAGATACTGTAAGTCAGTATCGTCCTGAGGTAATATTCTTATCCGAAACTAAAAATAAATCTGCTTATGTGAAAAAAATAGCTGATCAAATTAAGTATGAACCCACGGTTTTGGTTGACCCTAAATTGACTAGTGGGGGACTGGCTTTATTAAATCTTCCTGATATAAAAATTGAAGTATTAGAAGTAACTGATTTCTATATCCACTGTATGAATTACACTGAGGAAAACAAAAAATATTGCACTACATATGTTTATATTCCATCTGATGACAACTTAAAAGATGATGTTATAAATGCTATAACTGATTGTAATAGATTTTACCCAAATCTCCCTTGGAACATAATTGGTGACTTTAATATGTATAGGAGGTCTACTGAAAAAATGGGAGGAAAAGGCCCCAATAAAAACAATATAGATAGACTTAATAGATGGCTTAATATATTAAAAATGGAGGATTTACAGTCCAAGGGGTGCAAATTCACTTGGTCTAATAAGAGGAACTCGGATGAACTTATTAAACAAGTGATAGATAGATGCACTATAAATAGAGAATGGGAATTATGCTTCCCAAATGCTTGGGTAGCTATACTTCCCCCTATAGGCTCTGACCATACTATGCTTATCCTAATCCAAAAAGAAAAAGAAATACCTTTCATAAAAAGATTTTTATTCTGTAAAACTTGGCTAGAAAATAAGGATTGCACTGACCTTATTATAAAAAAATGGATAGAAATGGCTGTAATGAGAGGAAAAGGTATAAATAAACTTGGTAGAAAATTGAATACTCTAGCGGGTAAACTGACCATTTGGGCAAAAAATATTGCTAAGGAAAAAAAAGAAGCTCTGAGAATTGATAATACAAAACTGAAACATATGATGAACTCTACTGATCCTATTATATGGGATGAATATAACTCAATAATAGAAAGAATGGAAAAGAGGTGGAAAAATGAAGAAATATATTGGAAAATGAAATCACGAGTTAAATGGTTAACTCTAGGAGATAGGAATACAGCCTATTTCCATGCAATAACTAAAGGTAGGAGGAAAAGAAATAAAATTAAAAGAATTCTTAATGAAAATGAACAATGGATTGAAACAAAAAGTAATATGGAGGAAGAAATAAAGTCTTATTTTAGGAATATATTTAGCTCAAAAGGTCCTAGAGATTTCTCTCCAGTGATTAACACTATTAATACTAGTGTAAATGAGGAGGTGAACTCGGATCTTACCAAACCTGTAAATATCAATGAAATTAAGGAAGCCTTATGGGAAATGGGAAATGAAAGGGCCCCTGGTCCAGATGGATACCCGGTATATTTCTTTAAAAAACACTGGAATATAGTAAAATTCGACATACTTAGATATATAACTGATTTTCTTTGGAATGGTAGTGACCTTTATGAAATAAATAAAACCCTTATTACACTTATCCCAAAAATTGAAGCTCCTGCCAAAATATCACATTATAGACCTATAAGCTGTGCTAATGTGATATATAAAATACTTGCAAAAATCCTAGTTAAAAGATTGCAAAAATATATGCATATAATAGTGAGTGAAAATCAATGCGCCTTTGTTCCTGGTAGGGAAATAACAGAAAACATTCTTATAGCTCATGAAATAAGTCACTTCCTAAAAAAAAAAGAAACAAACTGATATACATTATATGGCTATAAAAGCAGACATAGCAAAAGCTTATGAAAATGTAGAATGGGACTTTCTAGAAGCAATCTTAAAAAAAATGAATTTTTGCAAAAGATGGATTGAATGGATAATGGGGTGTGTAACTTCTGTTTCATACTCAGTCCTCCTGAATGGACAACAAGTGCAACTAGATAGACCAGCTAAGGGCCTAAGGCAGGGTGATCCTTTATCACCCTACCTCTTTTGTATTGTTACCCAAGGTCTTACTTCACTAATGAATGAAAAAATTGAGAAAAATCTGATTAGAGGGCTAAAAATGAAAAAACACTGTCCCTTATTAAGCCACATCCTCTTCGCTGATGATAGTCTCTTCTTCATAAGGGCTGAATTAGAGGATGTTGAACAATTTAATAATGTATTGAATGAATATAGTCATGCTTCGGGGCAAAATATAAATCTAAACAAAAGTGGAATCGTTTTTTGTAAAAATACCCCCAATGAGAAAAGTCAAAGGATACTGAATTACTTAAGAATGAATAAACTGCCCAATTTGGGCAAGTATCTAGGACTACCTGCAGATTGGGGTAGGTCCAAAATTAGAGCACTAAATTGGCTAACTGATATTATAAACCGAAAGGTAGAAAACTGGAATACCATCTTTCTTTCTGAGGCGGGTAAAGAAACACTAATAAAATCGGTTATTAGTGCTATACCCTCATATACAATGGCGGCATTTATGCTACCAATTACAATATGTGAAAAAATTGACTCGGCTATAGCATCTTTCTGGTGGAACAATAAATTAAAAAAAAGACAACATTTGATTAAATGGAACAATATGACTATCAATAAATGTAATGGAGGTATGGGTTTTAAAAGCATGAGACAAAAAATCTATCTTTACTAGCTAGAAATGCATGGAAAATAATCAAAAATCCTAATTCTCTTCTTGCGAAAACTCTTAAAGGTTTATATCATAAAAAAACTCAATTTATTGAGGCCAAATTAGGCTATAATCCATCTTGGGGATGGAGAAGCCTAATAGAAGGTAAAAATATCATTGCAAAAGATTTACATTGGAAAATTGGAGATGGAAAACAAATTAATATATGGGAACAAAGCTGGATCCCAGGAGTTAAAAGTATAAAAAGACCAATAAATTGCCCTTTGAAAACAGTCTCTGAATTATGTTATGAAAACTCAAATATCTGGAACCCTGAAATTATTACTAGATGGTTTAGTAATAATATGAAACAAAAAATACTACTTATCAATACTCCTATAACAAAATGTGATGATAATATTTATTGGGAATTATCTAAAAGTGGGGAAGTAACCTCAAAAGAGGTATATGCACACCTAAAAGAAATTGAAAGGAAAAAAGAAACTGAGAAAAAAGGGGCACAACCTGGAGGCTCCTATTCAACCCCAAATTTTATTTGGAAGGATGTTTGGAGTCTCAAGGTACCTCCAAAAATTCGAAATTTTATATGGAAACTAATGAAAAGGAAAATACCTACTGAGATGTTCAAATATAAAAGAAATTGTGCAAAGGACCCTCTTTGCAAAATTTGTGGGACTAAGGAAGAAACTATAGAGCATATAATGTTTAACTGCTCATGGGCTAAAGCTCTATGGCTAATCTCCCCATTACAAATGTTAACTGAAACAAATTATACAATGAGAATGGAACAATGGTTTATAGATATAAAAATATTACATAAAAAAAAGGATATAAGAGGTAGAAACCTCTATGAAGTGGGCATTTTCTTACTGTGGCAAATATGGAAAACAAGAAACAAATGTATATATGAAGGAATAGTCCCTGACCCTATACAAACCCTGAAACAAGGGTTAAATGCCTATGATGAATACTCTCTTTGCACAACACAAAGTTCTGAGGCTAAACAATATGAACAATATGAACAACATGAAAATAAGCAAAGCTTAATACTTGAACCACATATAATACAAAACCGGGAACAACAGGTAAACAAAAAAGAGGAACAAAGCAACAGTACAGGTAAATGTAAAAGTGATTTATGGAATACTAACATGAATGATAATACTATGATAGTATACTCTGATGCTTCATTTAAAGAAGATTTTAAGGCTTCTTCAGCTTGTTTAATACATGATAGAACAGGAAAACTAATACATGGTCATACCCAAACATTTCTGTGTAACAGCCCTATTGAAGCTGAGCTTATTGGAGTAAGGAATGGCCTTAATTCAGCTGTAAACTTCCACCGAGGAGAGATAAGAGTGTTAAGTGACAACAAAGAAGTGGTGGAAATGCTCAATAACTCTAAAGCTACTCCAAATGCAAGGCTCAATAATTATCTTCTAGATGTTAAACGTTTTTCATGTAATAGAGTAGTATCTTTCTTTTTTATTCGTAGATTAGAAAATATGAGCGCGGATTGGGTCGCGAGGCAACAGCTTTCTGGTTTCTTGCCTTGGGATTGGGTGTCTAACCCTCCTCACCAACTCGCAAAGTTTTTGTTTAACACTCAACCCTCTAGAGGGATTGGGTGAGCACTGCTGGTCTGTAATGAATATTTTTATTTAATTTAAGTATTTTGATAAAAAAAAAAAAAAAAAAAAACTTTAATATTCACAGAGTGGGCCCAATAGGACTACGTTTTTTGCAAAAAAGGCAGTAATACAATCCAAGAGTGGGCCCAAAAACAAAAATGTACGCGCGGCCGATCTCGGATTAGACTTGCATTTACTCTAATTTTGGCTTTACTTGTCTCACCTTTTTTTCTTTTTTCTTTTTTCTTTTTTTCTCCCATACGAGTATCATAAAACCAGAAAAAAAGGGAAATTCCATTTCTATTAATTTATTTGTTTATTTTTCAGCTTCAATTATTGAAAAAGTGTCCCTCTATTTCACTCTCTCAATCTCTCCCTAGGGCTTCAAATTGCGACGTTTTCCTGTTTTATTCATCTGGCATTGTTCAAAAAGTACAAAATTGAGCTACATTATTCCATTTTCCAATATTTAGTCTCGTCGACCCAATGCTATAGGTGATTATGTTGTTTCATATGCATTTTGGAATCGGAATGCGAATTTAATTTTCTTAGTGAACTGAATTTCGTTGTATTCAGCCTTTTGTTATTTCATTAATTATTTGCAAGTTTGTTAAAATATTGTGTATTTAATGGCAAATTGAACATATTTTGGGGGGTTTGGATATCATAGAAGCTGTAAATTGCAAGTGCATGAGGTATTGTTGTATCTCCTGATAGTTATGCAATATTTAAGTGATATGTAAAATTGGTGCTTTGTATTTGTGCTTACTGTATTTGCTGCGTCATGATGTGTTGTACTTTTGGTCGAGCAAAGTCTGAACTTGCCTTTAAAATCTTGTCTCAAAGCCACATAAATATGTTAAAAATTTAATATGTATTAAGGTGGTTCTCACAGTACTGGCGGGTTTGTGTGTTCATGATGTTAGCTATAATAGACAATTTCCACATTGATAAGCTTGCGATGTTTCACGAGTCAATAAAGACCCGACTTTTTCAATAATTTCACGGGGAAACCTATATTTCCCTATATATCTTTTGGCTATATCACTCTTACGTGAAAGAATCTATCATCTTATCATATTGATACTATCAATTGTGGTTTATTGGTTTGCACTAATTAAAATAAATCTGTTTTCAGCATAGATTTAGTGAAAAGTATTTCGAATTCTAAATGTAATATAATTACTGACTGTGAATAGTTGCACAGATTATTACTGCTTTGATGATAGTCTCGCATGTAAAAAATGGCAGCCTTGGTAAGGCTTTTAAGAGCTGGAAATGTCCCGCAATTAATTGCAGGTAACTAAGTGACCATGGCATCAAATTTTGTAGTGTACGAGTTTAAATGATATTTATTATGATTTCGCTTTTGGAAAAAGTAGATAGATAATAATTGGCACAACTTGCTAAGTCAATGTATAAAGATGATTTTTGCTAATGCCAAGTTAATAAATGTTATAGTGAGCCAATATGAGATAATGAAGACACGTTTGTTTCAATTTTTTTATAGAGAATGTTGGGCGCCAAAAGTTAGGTCTTGAATACATTCATGAAGAATTATTAAAGGCAGATGAGGCAAATCTAATCGATGAAAAAGGTATGTAATGTTCTGCTTATTAACTGAGATATATGCACTAATAGTAAACTCTGATCTGATGTTATTTTTGCAGATATGCATGTTTTTGGTTTGCGACCATTAACAGATCCTCTGGAGTTAGTAAGATTAACTGAACTTGAAAATTTAACGTTCTTTGCAATGATTATTTAACAGTTTGAAATTTGTTTTTAAGGTTGTTTGTAATGCTTGTAAGAAGCCAATCATGGCCAGCAGTTATGTTGCTCATGCAGGTAGTATATGCATTAAGTCCATACAACTTTAGTCTTGTTTTATACTGAATCTTGAGTCATATGTTTACCTTGCACAGAGCTTTGTAAAATGTTTAATTGTAGAGAAGAAGTTGGTTTGGAGGTTAAAAACAAAAAATGCAACAAAAAACCTCCACGCAAGGAAAGAAAGAAGTCACTTACTGCTTGTTCTAGTATCCTTCCTTTTTTGGCTTATCATAATTTGTAACTTGTATTAAATTGTAAATTAATTACGTTGAGTATGTTTAACCTTCACTTACTTAGATAAAGTAAAATCGATTGCAAAGCCGGAAATCAAATCTCCACCTGCTGTTAATATTGCTTCACCAGCTTTACATTTGAAGGACCAAACTGCAACTATTCCATTTGCAGAAGCAAAACGTATCATACTTTCTTTCTTCTCTGTTTCGACACTGTCTTATAAACTTTGCTTAGCGAAAATAAAGCAGTGTGTGTTTTTTAATAGAATAATAACTTGCTTACCTTCAGGATATTCGTTAGGCAGAGATGAAAATGTGGTGATAAATGATGCTCCAAGAAATATACGTTCAGCAAAACGTTCTAAAATGTGAGCATTTAAAACTTCAATTATGGGGAATATTAGACTTAGCTGGTCCTTTTGATTTCATGTAGGATAATAAGGGCTGTAAATGGTGTTTCTGAAACAGCAAATGGGGAAACTATCAAGGAGACTATTCTTTGTAAGGGCAGATTTAGTTTTTTCCTCTTCCTTTATTAAAAACTTATATAATCTGTGTCATGTGTTCAGACAAAGAGAATGGAAGTGGAAGCAAAAAGGGTTGTAACGAGCAAAGAAAAGGTTTCTTTCTTACATATGGGAAAATGTTTATATTAATTAAAGCTTATAGTGAGTTAATATTGGTGTAGTAGTGTAGGAAATGGTTAGTTAATAATTTTGTAAAACAGTTATTAACTCTCATATATTAATGACTTGATAGCCTGGAAATGGTGGAGGTCTCAAACGGACAAGGCTGGACAAGTGAGCCGGACCAGAGGGGGGAGGGGAAAATTGTATCATAGAAACAAAGAGTCAAATGTTGATGTAAATTTAATGTTTGTAATAATAATTTATTATCTGCTACAAAAAATGCAGATGTCCCAGTTCCCCTTGCAACTAAGATATATTATTCTCAAAGAAACAATCGCCTTCGATCATCTCTCACCTATCTTTATTATGCTAACTCATCATCTCATCCGACACAAGAATACAAGGTTAGTTTGTTTTCCATCTATATATTGACTATATACATCTTCTCCTTACAAATTATGTATAATTGCAGATGGGTCAAGATACTTATTACTCAATGCAACAACAAGCTGATCAAATCCTTGCACAATGCTCACAATTAATCTCGGATCCATGTCCTGTCAATAATCTTACTAAACCTCAAACTTCAACTGGAAGTTATATTTCTGATTCTAATTATTTTGCAACCAACTCAGGTAACTAATATTTTGTTCTTTACTTTCATTTACATGATTTTTTTTTTTACTTGTGGAAATTTATATGGTTGTGTAGGTGAAACCCAAGAGCAACCTGAAGGAAGCATGCCATTGCCATTTGTATAGAGGATTCCAAGGGAATATATTTTTTGGTAGGTTAATTTGATAGCGCGCCTCCTTAGTATAGAATCGGAAGGTGTTGGTTCTAACTTAACCTCATTTTATGGGTAGTTTAACTTTTGGAAAATAGATTCCTTATCAAAATATCTTCTCTTTTAGTGCAAGGTAAAAAAACATATCGTGCCTTAGAGGAGAATAGTTTTCACTTTACCTACTCTTACTATTTTATTATATTAGGTTGTACATATATACTGCTAAGTCTTTTTATTTAATTATTTCCTTGACTTGACTAATGAAATGAAAAAGAAAGTTGGTTCATGAACCAGCCTTAAACATTTAGTCGATTTGCTAAAATCATTGGACATATTAGAAGAAAACAATGAAGTTACTTGACGTCGATGATAAACCAAATGTTATTATTTGACCAGAGCGTAGATTCAATTATTAATATGAATAATGTTATTCGCCGTTCATATTTCTGTTTGATATTAGGGCAAGCAAATAGCGGTGCCGTATCTGTATAAAATAAAGAGCCATAAAATTTGTCTAAAACAAAAATACTTAACAACCTTTAAAAATTAAGAATTAAGCATTTATCATTTGTTTGAATAACATATATGTATATATATATATATATATATATATATATTTTATTATATCTATCTTAATTAATAACTCAACAGTTATTACTTCTAATTTACATAAATGTATTGAATATACTATATGCTTTTATGATTGATGTGAGATCCGTCTTCTTTAAGTCTTGTCCCATATCTTTATTATTGATAGGCCATCCATATGGACCCTTTTCAAGCAAGAAAAATAAGTACCATTTTTAATCTTTCAAAATTATTTGAATCAATTTAATCACTGAAGATGCTGGAGTGAACGGGAAGCTTCCTTGTTATATTTTTGGTTCAAAGAAAAATATGAGGCCTACGAGAAGCAACTTATCTCTTATTATTTTTTTTAAAAAGTATTTTGAGAAAGCGGTCTCCTATAGTAATATCCTAATACAAACTTCTTTTTTTGGGACTTGAACCTCGATGAAAATATCATAAATTATGATGACATTAGTTCAAATCTTGGGATTACTGAACATGTTATTTGGGCGAAACCTATTGAACTTGATACTTATATCAATGATACTCTCTATGAGTTACATTAAGAGGATAAACTTAATTGGTAAATACCAAAGGTGCAAGGTTTAGTGATGAACTCACTTGCATCTCATCATACAAGGAATCAGTGTTGTCAACCTTTAGATCCGAATTGATAGGTGGTAACTCTTGATTCCTGATTGATTGATATACATTTTACGACAATTTCTTGTATATTTCTGAAGACATAAAGCCATGAACATAGAGGACTTTCAAAATTAAGCGTTCCACCTTAGAAAGTGGAAATTATAAATTTAAGCCTCAAATTTCTAAATGGCATGTGTAGATATTTTTATAAATTCTTAGTTACAATTCAGAGTTGGCCAATTTATATATATATATATATATATATATATATATATATATATATTCTATTTAATTTAATTAACTTTATTTATTTTTATTTTTGTATTTCAGATTCGTTATCGTTATGGGTACGCGTCCAACAACGAATTTTAAGTGGATACAGACCCACGACCTTTTTTATAACGAGTTTAAAATTAGTTGTCGTGTAATTTGCATTATGGGTCCCGTCTCGAAACAACAAACGTGTGTATTATAGAGTAATTACAGTCAAGGTCCAAATCGAAAGAACAGTATTATAGGTTAAGTCCAACCAAGATACAATGGGCTTGAACCATCTCTTCACCACTCGATAGCATAGGAACAAAACCAGTCGCAAACATAAGGTGTTGTATCCATCAACACAAGAAGCCGACTTCCATTTAATCTATTCCCTATTGCATTGGAACACAATTGGTGTCGTCAAGGGGGGTTGTACCCAGTGTGTTTGGTCAAGGGGATGTACCTAGTGCGTTTGGTCAATGGGTTGTACCCACGACATATGGTCAAGGGGCTGTACCCAGGGCATGTACATAACTAGATGGGGCTGTACCCATCTCTTAAACTTCACCATCGGCTTAATGCAAAAAAAACAATTAAACGTAAACGTTTTAAAACAATGAAACAGAAACAACAAAAACAAATTCTAATCAAAACAACAAACAAGATCTGGGTGGAGGAGATCTGGTGAAGGGGGCTGGTTTTGTCACCGAAAAGTGAAGAGTTTTCTTTTTAAATTTATCCTAATGCGAGTGTAACGAGATACCTTTTTAGTTTTGGTTTTGTAATCCGACGAGTGTGAGGAGAACTTGTCCACCGGGTCTGTACAAATGGGCTATTCACAGTTGGTGGGTACAGACCCAACGGGCTCGCCAGAACAACAAACGAAATCTCTTGGCACTCGTTGCAATGGAACAAAAAAAAACGAAATCTCTTCTAACTCACCACTGGAAGGGAGATCATCTTGGTACTGAGACCTGAGATGGGAAGGAATTTCTCGTGCATAGAGATCGGATTGGTACGAGGGTGAGGCCTATCTCACTTTTTCTTTTCTTTTATTTAGTTTCTTTTCAGCATTTTTTTGTTGTTGTTTAAATCAAACTAAGTATCTTTTTAACGCTCTATTTATCCTTTAAATTAATTACTTTTTTATTGTTTTAATTTTTGTAGTCATTTTTATTGTAAGAAAGTAAAGTTAATTTTGTTATAAACTAAGATAATATAAACTAAAAGAAATAGAAAATTATAGAAAGAATACCTAAATTAGATAGAGAAATATGGAAAGAATAATATCATTTCTTCTTTCAACATATGTGTAAAATACAATGGGGATGAAGGTCATATATTTATAGGAGATATATGACCTTCATCTCATACAATAAATGTCTTTCATAAAGATGTGGATTGGAGAGGTCTAGAAACTAACATGACATCCACTTAATAATATATTATTTACAATACTCCCCCTTGGATGTCCACTCCTTATGAAATATGCTTCATTAAAACCTTGCCAAGAAAATCCCAGTAGGATAAAAACTCGGTCGAAGGAAAAAGAGTACATATGCATAGACCATCTTCAAATACTGCCTCGTTGAAACCTTGCAAAGAAAAACTCAGTGGGATAAAACTTGGTCGAAAGAAAAAGAGTACGGTGTCTTGTTCATGCTCCCCCTGATACTGGCAAGGGATCTCTGAGCTATCACATTTCGATATTGTGGACCAATTTTCTAAATATTGTGGTTAGCAATGATTTCGTAAATAAATTTGCAAAATTTACATGATTGAATCTGTCAAATGTCAATATCCCCATTCTTCAGTAGCTCGTGTGTGTAGAATTTTTTTGGTGAAATATGTTTTGTTCTATCTCCTTTGATGTATCCATTTTGAATTTATGTGATACAGGCAGCGTTATCCTCATACAATATCGTCGGTATATTTCTTATTGAGGATAACTCACAAGTTTCTCGGATATGTTGAACTTGGGATCTTAACCATATACATTATCGACTTGCTTCACGGAGTGCCAATATTTCAGAGTGATAGATGAAGTGGCAACTAAAGTTTGTTTCACGGATCTCCATGATATCACAGCGCCACCACAAGTAAATACGTAACCACTTTGAGATCTGCCTTTATGGGGACCTGAAAGATAATCAGCATAGCCAACTATTTGTCGTTCTGAATCTTTTGAGTAAAACAAACCCATATCCGTTGTTCCACGAAGATAACACAAGACATGCTTAATTCCATTCCAATGTCTTTTTGTTGGTTCTGAGTTATACCTTGCCAATAGATTAACTTGGAATGCTATGTCGGGTCTTGTACAATTTCCAAGGTACATTAATTCCACACCTATTTTTTTATATATGGGTGTCCGAGCCAGCTTTCTCTCACCACGACTATTCCCATAGGAAATATACACGCCTCCTCATGCATATTCTCACTTAATCAGAACTAATGTTCAGGGAGGGGATTCAAACCTTGTACCTCTTGCTTTACCCCCTTTAAGGACTATAGAAATATCAAGACTCTATAATTGTTGGGAATGATGTATCTGGGTGGGGATATCGTGTGTAGTTTATTTATGTTTTAATTTGAGTTCTTCGATGATCTATAAAAATTAATGATGGTGGAGAACGAGCGAGATGGGGTTGGTGATGATGGTAGAGAACGAGCACAATGGGGTGAATAATGTTGTAGGTAACGTTGTAGATTTTTTCTTTTGATTACAAAGGAGGTCCAGGGACCATTGGGCAATAACCCAAAATATAACAAACTAGTCTAAAACATCATTAATCAAGCCGGAGTTGTAAACAACTCGCGTGTCTTCCACTCTATTCGATCACTTGCTAAGATACTCCAAATCCCATTTGGTGGGTCTTCAAGCAATGTATACTCCTCATTCCCATTCAAACTTGCCCGAGCTAACCAATCTGCGTAAAAGTTAGCTTCTCTATAAATGCACTTTAACATGAAACCCGAATTACGTGCCAAAATCGAACGAATATATTGTATCCAAAGCGCGCCGGATCCTCTCCCACATCCACTCTCTGTATTGCGTCAATAGCCTCCCAAGAGTCCATCTCCACCACCACTTCCCTAACTCCCATCTCCTCCACTAACCAAAGGCCCTCACAAAGTGCGACTAACTCAACAATTACTGGAACTTCTTGTCAAATCTTCATACTAAAACCCCTTACCACTCACCATTAGTATCACAAATGACTCCTCCCCTCCTCCTACTCTACGCCCTCTATTACAACTCCCATATGTGTTCAATTTCAGTCCCGCTTTCGATTTTTTTAACCCACTAGCAATACGGATGACTTGCGACTACAAACCATCCCCGGTAGATTATTTTTTACCTTAAAAAATTATGAATACTGGAAATAGTGGTAATGGTTAGCATGACAGTGATGGACTTGTGTGTATTAAAAGACAGATTTGAGTTAGATGGAGAGAAGATTGCAAAATTAATAATTTTTTAATTTTTTTTTTAGAGTTGTTTTGTAATTTATACGTTAATTACTTTATATGGAGGTATTTGAAAAAAAATAAAAAATTGTGAAGGGTTAATTCTGATTTTTTTAAAAAAAATTATGGATTAAAATGATTATAAGTAAATAAAAATAATTTAATAAAAATAATTTAATGATAATTTACCAGATTTTTTAGACGGAACCCATAAATAGGGTGCAAGCAAAATTAAGGGATATAGATAGATAATTAGAATTTATAAAAAAGATTAAGAGTTAAATTGACAATTATGATATAATATAGTAGAAAAATGTTTGATAGAATAAATCCCTTCTCAGCTTGTTAAACTCGAATTTCTTACTTAATATAATCTTTGTCCAGGTTGATGTGTCCCGCTAACAGAATTAGGTCATTGTATCACGTTCATGAATTACTTAAGTGACTAATCTTGAAGAGGTTATCTCCATGTTAGGATCGTTTCATTACTTGTTTTGGTGAATATTGCATTGGTTGTTATCCAATATTAATAGTACGCAAAAGACATCACTTTTAGATAATGAAGCTTGTAAAACCCTGTTAACCAAGACCTTTTAGAGAAACAAGAAAAAGACAGCTAGCCTATTATTCTCCAAGCTTCCCTTTTACTTATTTTACTTCTCCAAGCTTCCCCAGAAACGTGAATGAGACAGCATGCAAAATTGCAACTTGCAATGCATAAACTCGTGGTCATCCGTTATCCATTTTCAGGTAATGGGTCGGGCCGTTATATCCCGAAATTTGTTTGTCCATAATTTATTTACATGGCCGGCAATCAATGTTCAAAGAATCATTTTGAATCTCATGACTCGATTGGTGGCCTAGTCTTGATGGATATGACTCAGCAACAGATCATCCACTCCAAGTTGAGGTTTGTCACGTTTTAAAGCATTAAATTATATTTTTAAACTTTTTCTATTAAATAATTGATTATCAAATATTATTAATTATTTAACTAAGCAAATAATCGATCGTATTATTACACTGTAGTATATTTTTACATGTTCCTTAATATTAGTATAAACAAATGCAAATCATGAATTGTATTGATTGGAAAAAAAGCTCATTAAGTATATTTTCTGTGCTACATTAAACCTTTATATGGTTGTCTTATTTTTCATCAAATTAATAATGTATGATCAAAATAAATTAGACAGTACTGTCCATGAAAAAGGTGCAGTATGTGCTTCACCAACATCGCATATCCACATGTTTTAAGGGGAAATGGACCCCTCGATGAGTGGCTTGCCACAGTTACACTCCAATAATTGTTAAAATAAATCTTTTCTTTTTTGTTTATGTACTAGCATTAAATTAAGCGACAATGACATGTTTCTTCAGCGTAGTTGTGTACACCAAATTGATAACTAGAGTATGAGTCACATGTATTTCCTACTAGTATTTTGAAATTGGAATAATTAAACCTTATCATGAAAAGAAATGTGCATGATTATCTTTTTTGACGTCCTTTTTTTTTAGTAAAACAAATCAAATGTACTAAATAGGAAAATAGACCAAGACTAAGTCAAGAAAGAGATAGATGGAGGAAATTACTTTTTGCAGCCAGATTTTTCCAACCTTTATATTTAACCCCCTAACTAGAAAAAAATCCTAAAAACATCCAACATCTAACTAGTTGGTTAGATTGTTGTCTTTTTTACCCTTCGCTCGTGATGGGTACGGCCCCCGTAGAAGGTACATTTTACACTAAGCACCTACCATACGCCCCAACCCCATCTCGATTACTAACTCGATGGGTACGGACCCTAAACCACAAAAACACCCCCAGGTAAGGACTTATTGCACAAATACATTACACAAGTCAACATGGGGCTGTAACCACATTGTATTCACCAATTCCATTCACATAAACACAAATTCAATCACCAAATGTTTTATCAAATTCATTTACAGACCTAGCATTCATATCAGAACCAAACAAGACTAGCATTACTAAATCAAAACCAAACAAGAATGAACAAAACTACTATTCGGGCTAAACATATTCAGAATTACATGAATCAGTAAACAAAAACCCAAAACTAGAATGAAATATACAGAATTTCATGAATCACTATTCAAACTTCAATCTCTGTTACAGCATCTTGCTTCTTCTCTTCACTAATTATGTCGACATTTTTGAGCTTGGATTTGATGCCAATTCTCTCGGCAAGAATAGGTTCGTGTAATACATTCAAATTTCAAAATTAAACAAAACCCATGACGAGAATTCATACCCGGTCTGGACCCAGCAAGGAATCGCGCCTCAACGGCCTGGACCCATCACGAGAAATGTCTGGACCTGTGGTGGTATTTTGCTTGGGCTGGACCCATCGGGCTTCAGCACGGCTCCGTTTAGATGACTGGGCCTCAACGGTTTAGACCCATCAAGCAGTCACGGTGTAGAGGGACGGTGGTGGGATGGCGGAGAGTGTTCTGCCGAGAGGGAAGGAGAGGTGTTGGTGGAATGGTGTTGATGGTGGGGTTCGATGGAGGTGAAGGATGGGGGTTGATTGGAGTCTGAATCAACCCATCTCGGCCGGACCCACGGTGGAAAGGTGTTGATGGTGGTGATTTGGTCTGGACCCATTAAAGGATTGGGGTTCATGTTCTGTACCCATTAAGGAATTGGCCTTCAATGGGCTGGACCTTCAATCTGAAACACGGTTCTTTGCCCACTGCTCACCACCGAAACCACCGGAAAGCACCTCTTGGGCTTCAATGGGCTGGACACATCCGCTGCACCCATAATGTTTTTGCTGCTGCACACGGTTCTTGATGATGATGATGCTGGTGGTGGGATTGATGATGGTGGTGGTTCGGTTACTGGATTGATGTCGATGGTGGTGGGATTGATGTCGATGGTCGTGGGATTGATGTCGATGGCGGTGGTTGGTTCGATGGCGGTGGATTGAGCAGATGGGGGGCGGATTCGATGGTGGTGGGTTCATGGGTGGGTCTGATTGTTGGGGGGGCTGGTGGGTTGTTTGGTTGGGGTTGGGTGGATCTGATTGTAGGGGGTGGTGGAATCGGTGGTGGTGGAATCGGTGGTGGTGGTGCCGGTGCCGGTTGCTCAATATCAAGAGAAGAGAAAGGGGAGCTCGACGGGAGGGGGAGGGGGAGGTGGGTTGGGTTGATGAGAGAGAAAAGGAGGATTGGGGGATTATATAATGGGTTTGCAGGGGTTTTTTGGGCTTTTTATCCAATTTAGTTGGATTTAAATGGGCTTAGTTGGGTTGTAACCATGTTGGATGTTGTTTGTAATGTTGGTATGTGGGTTGGCCTTAAAACATTAATGACCCGATAGATTACTGTAATAAAATTTGACCCTCTATAATACTTCCATCCTTCTCAATAATTTTTTAATCCAAAAAATAACCACATTTAACTTGAATCGGTCAACAAAATTACAACAATAAATACGTGGTCAAAATTTCCAAATATAATTAGGTTTTTTTTTTTTTTACAAAAATGACTTAATTAGAATAAAATAAAAATTACAATAAGTTCAGATGATTTCTATCCAATACCCGAGGGTACAAGATCATTATAAAAGAAAAAGGTAAGGGTCCACCCAATTACTAGGCAAAGCATTAGAGATCTTCACTTTAGCAACTCAATCCGCAGTTTGATTTAGTTCCGGAGAGATTAATTGAAAACTAAGGTGTCGTTTGATTTTTTTTAAGTGATAAGTACTGAATGTTGAATAATAGCTGAATATAACTTATTCAATTAAGAGGCATGATCTAAATGACCCCGACTTAATATTAAATCTTAATGAAACAGAGCAATTAAGAGTTATTCAAATCTGAATTGGTCAGGAAAAACAAACAGTCTTATTGATTCAGTGTCTTAATGAACCAGATTAAGATCTTATTAAGTACAAACAAACACCCTTTAACTATTGTTGAGCGCACCAATGTTTGAATATCTTCAACAATATGGGAGTGATGACGATTTTCAAACTTTGTGCCATTCTTGAGACTCTTAATTTGATTAGAACAATCATTCCAAGATAAAATGTTTAGTTGGTTGAGCATTAGCTTCTTGAATCGCATTTCTAATACCAATTGATTCTGCTTCTTCAGGGGAGTTTGCTGAAAAAATCCATGCTTTTGCTTTCAAAATCTGCCTCTTGTAATCACTGAAAATACAACTAGCTGATGCTTGATTAGTGCGTTTAATATAAGATGCATCTACATTAATATAAGTTAAGTTATTTATAGACCTTTTGTTATAAGAATAATTGCATTCGGTTTGGGCTTTTGGTAAACTGTATTAGCTTCAGAGTTGAATTTTGTGAAATTTCTAAACTCATCATAAGCTTTGTATGAATTTTTTGCATTTAATAAGGGGCTAATATCACAATTTTCAAATACTTTCTTGTTTCTAGCTTTCCAAATAAACCAAAGGATCCAGATTGCCATCTCAACTAAAGGTCTATCTCTTTCATCATTTTGATAATTTGCTTCTATGAGGTTTTGAAGCCATTTTTCTAGTGTAAGAGTATAATCATTAGAGAATATTAGACCAATAGGAGTTGCAAACCATGTGGCTCTAAAGCCATGACAGTAAAAGAAGAGATGCTCAGTATTTTTCACGGAGTTATCACAAAGCTTACATTTATCATTCAAAGCACATTTTCTTTGAAATTTGTTCAGATCAGTAGGTATAGCATTGTTAATAACTCTCCAAGTAAATTTTTTCGGTTTTGGAGAAGGACTTAGATTCCAAATTTTCTCCCAAAAATTATCTTTAAGAGAGAAGGAGGAAGATGGATTATTCTGATTTGCGATTTTCAAAGATTGTGTTGTTCCAGAGGATAGTTTATTATAAACCTCCTTAGCTGTAATATTTTCTTTTTCTGTATAATTCCAAACAAGTTTATCAGAGACATTTGTAATACTAATATTAATAGCAGATATTTTTTTCATCAGTTCAGGGCCAAGGGTATGTAAAAGGAGGTCCATATTCCAATAATGATTATCAGTGATGAATTTTGAAACAGTAGAATGAGAAGAGTTGGTGGTATTGATTAATTTGTCAGATTGAGGTACCCAATCAACATTCCAAACTATGAGTTAAAAATCATTTTAACAACACCCATGTGTAATTATGGTTTAAAAATCATTGAGTCTCAAACTAACCGACTAATAGGGACTTTAAATATGTAAAAACAAGATTAGGGAGTACATCTAAACTATAATCACGGTTAAAAATAAGATGGACCCAAAATGCAACAATATAAGAGCAAAATAAGGTATTAGTCTAGAATTTATGTAATCATTACTCATGGTATTTTAAATAAATTAGTATTTTTTGCTTTATACTCAAGCTTTGTTGAAATTGTTCTACCTAGTGGAATATTCTGCAAGTAGTAAAAAAATCTCGTATATGATGCGAATGACGTGTGACGACTCACCAACTCAAATAAAAAAAGTACTTGAAGCCATCAAGTTCGATAAGAATGGCCAAGATTAAAATAGTGTCCTTCGTATTGGTAAATCTTGACGACTTACCTTTACATCAACGTGTCATTTCCAGTACATGCAAAGTAAGTTTATTTAAATCTTACCTCTATATTCAGATACATATTAATAAAAACATAATACGAAGCTAGTGTCCTACATATATTCTCCCATCAAATTGATCTGATTGTAATTTGCACCCATTATTGAATCTTATAGCTAGTAGTACTCACAAATGTGGAAACCCCATATTAGTAGAATTAGATTTCATAACGTACATAAGTTACCCCCAATATTTAGTGATCAACCACTAGCATCATGTAGCGGTATTGACTAATAAAAATAGTGAAATTGTTTATGTCTTGTAATAATCTCATTTTGACTGTGATTTTTTAAGGAATCAACGATCTTGCAAAATACATCAACATGTATAATAAGATTTCCCACCTTAACTAGTACATCTTCAACTAGTCCCTAAAGACAAGCTAACCTTAAACCCTAAATTGGAAAATCATCGAAGTTGACTTAGAATCACCTACATCCAGTTTATCAAACAACGCTTTGAAATTAGGTTGATTCAAGCCCCCAAATCTTAAAGACCACCTATTTAAAAATTTCACCAAGGGTGATTGGGTCATTGAAGCTCCCAGAATCCTTTAGCTTGGATGGGTGTAATTTTTTGTACCATCGTACTACAATCTTGTGTCACTGATACCATTCATATTCCTAAACCTTGGTATTTTCGTCAATATTTCCCTTGATAAAAGGAAGGTAATTGGAAATCCCTTTGATAGTGTTGAGTATATGTATGTTGAATTTTAGACGACTTAATTTGTTAATAAGTTTTTTATACCGATAGCTTCATCATATGGTGTACATAATGAACGGTAAGGTGGTGGCTCAATGAGAATTTTAAATCGTTTTTCATTCATCCTTGGTGCATTGTTTGGTTTTACGACCATTTATTTTGTTGATATATTTTTTAGTTCCTCGACGACGAGTTATTTTGATCTTGACTCAACCAGCTGAAGTAGCTTTATCTCATGTCTTGGCTCAATTTCAAATCTACCCAGTTGGTCCACTTGGAGACTATTTGTTGAGGCTTTAGGATTAGGGGTGGATCCAGGATTTCGAGTCAGAGAGGGCTATTATTGTTATGATAAAAATCACACCCAATAGACTTTTTATATATCTAACCAAATTATTGGAAAATACCCAAAAAAAAATTACGCACAACGCAAAACAAATTATATTCATGATGATATAATTGTCTATTTGTTTCAAAAAAAAAAATTTCAATCATAAACAAACTCATACTTAATATTCACGGCACTTGTAACTAAAACACAAAAAATAATAAAATAATAATCAGCTATGTATTATATCATATGATGTAAATTTGAAAATTTAGTTTTACTTGGAATAAAAATGAATTAGGATATAACTTCACTACACAATTTTCACAAAAAAATAAACAGTGCATCTTTTGTAAGACTATAAAATACATAAAATAAATTCGCTGCTATGGACGGTATATTACTGAATTTCTAATAGAACCTGCTCATACAATAAATATCATTAGTTTATGACCCTCATTATTAACTATTATAAATAAATAAAATCACCTAAAAGTTGAGTTTATGGCCCAACTTCCACAAGGAAAACGAGGTTCACTTTGGAAAGACAAAACAAGCTCATTTATCAGAGATCATTACAAAACAAACTAGTCATCATAAAATGTCAATAATTATTAATGCAAAACTTATATTTGTTCTTCCTTAGTAGTTCTTCTAGCACACAGATTGAACTTTTGGGGATCTCAGACGGTCTATGGTTGCTTGACCTACTTCATATGGGGAAAAAAATAGTTGCTTCCTCAATCTTCCATATCAAAAGTGACCCATTGACCCACAAATCACAATAATAGCATTGCAAGTAAATATATTCCTCCATTACTCCATACGAAACAAATTTTCTACTATAATGAATACTAACAAAAATTTCAATTAATTTATTGAAAAGATCATAAAATATTCAATAAAAATTCTACTTTACTGAATATTCTATATAATAAATCATAAAATCATAAAATTAGATTCATAGCAATTTACAAACGGTATTAGAGTACTATATAATAATAAAAAAAATCATGAAAAAAGTTAAAACTAACCAGAAATTGAGCCATAAATGGTATTGCGCTCCAATTTTGTCAGTAAATTTTAGTATTTGATAAAATTAATCAATAAACTTTAAGATAGGGAGGGATAATTTTGTGTTATAATTTTTTTAGTTATGCTTTTACCTGTTTTAAAAAAGAGAGGCTAAAATGAAATATTATCTGGTAGGCTGTGGTGGGCTACATCCCACCCCAGCCCATCCCCACATCCGCCCCTGTATAGGATTGTTCAGAATACATGGAAGCTTCTCTAATGGATGCAAACAAAGAACTCTAGATGTTGATTCATTACTCTCCAAAGCATCGCCAATGTCTCACCTTGTTCTTCCACCAATGCGTATGTAGCATTTGTTATCTTTTCCACACCCATCAGAAATGAGTAAAGGACATTATCACTAAAATTTGTTCCGCTTGTGGTGGGGTGGAAGTGATTTTTGCTCCAAAATTTCAATATATGCCTCTTGAACATGAGGCAAGCTCGTACAACAAGGTGGGCAGATTGAGTAGTCGTCCCACTGTTGATGATATTGACCACCTAATTGGCTCCCATTTTCAATAAATTTATTTTGATTTTGCATTGATACAACCAAATCTTAATTAATTTCCTCAAGTATACCTAACCATGACTTCATAGTTTCAAGTTATCTCTCAAGAGCATCCTTTCAAGCTAAAATCTCTGAATAATCGTGTCCTCCATTTGCTTCAGCTCCTGGGTGATTGGAATTTTGATGATTTCCACATTAACCCATACCTCATTAATCTATCCAAAATCTCTTATGCCTTTGGTATCATTAACATCAAAAAAAATTCTCTTACATAAAATTCTAGGTCTTGTTATTCTATATGAAGACCATGGCTTGGACAATTTCTTCATAGGTATTGGTATCCCCTACACGGCTCCCCTAAATATTCATTCGGTATTTCCTTGAAATCTCAAATGTTCAATCATGTTTTCAACCTCTTGCTAGGTGGGTATAATGGATCAAATAAGTCTTCATCCAATTGGCCATACATAATCATATAATATGGTCTTTACTTATCGAGAAAATCACTTATCTTCCCCTTTAGAAATACCAAAAGCATAATCAAATATAATTTCTCCTTTATGAC
Source organism: Nemophila menziesii (assembly GCA_029959085.1). NCBI lineage: Eukaryota > Viridiplantae > Streptophyta > Magnoliopsida > Boraginales > Hydrophyllaceae > Nemophila > Nemophila menziesii. The sequence goes on along the minus strand of JARWIR010000119.1, from coordinate 606,913 downwards.
CCCTTCAATGACAAATGTATCACATAATTTGATAAACTTCTGCATAACATGTCGAGGGTAGTCATTATCTCCACAATACTAACCATATCAAGAAAATAGTTTGAGCATTCCTTTATCCAATTTGAAATTGTGTCTTTCATCACCGCTTTAGATGTCAGATTAAAGGAAAGTGGAATGTAATCTCTAATAATGTATGCTTCTTTTGACTTTGAAATAGAAATAGTCGAAGCAAATGCATACACAAAAGAGTCATATATCCTAGCTTCAAACTTGTAAAGGATAAGATCTCATCGACTCATAATTTCCCCTTTCCAAAGTAAAGCTAAGAACGTGATCTCAAATTAGAGAGAGTATTTATTTTCTAAGAATAAAATGGGTTGGGTAAGTTATAAGATATTTTGATATGTGTTATAAATGGGTCCAAAACAACAGGTCTTCATACACAAGGAAAACAATACAAGTCAAAATCATAGATGTAGAAATTTAAGAAGGTGAACCTCATCTTCATCGAAAGAAATAAGATTATCGCGGAACTAAATGGTACCCGATTCCAAAATCCGTAACCAGATGCTTCGTTTTTTGTCCATAATTGTACGCTTGATTTCGTATCCAAGTATGATGTGGACAAGCAAAATTTTTTACATTGCCTTCTAGTTCCAATTATGGATTGATGCAGTGTGGATGCAAATGAATTGACTTGTGCTCTTTGTCAAGTTTTTCCACTAAAGCTCGACTTTCCTATGCTTGTTTAGAGGTTCGGACCTCCTTCCATTTTCTTTCTCGTGATCCTTTAGAGCACCTTACATAGATATATTCCATAATTGCACAATAAATCACACAATAGGCCAAAACATAAATAATGCTCTAAAGACTTGGAACCACACAAAATTCCACAAATAAAGGCATAAAATGTGCGATTTAATCTAGAAACCATATACAAATGATACATTAAAACATGTGAAATACCTTGCCACAAAAATACATCTAATATACACACCCTTTCGAGGCATTCCATCAAGGCTTACCTCAGTTCTAGTTGGCACCACAGTCGAGGCCTTCGTATTGGGGGGAAAACCTAAAGACAATACTTGATCGTCAACTTATATACCATATCCCTAAAAAGTAGTGCATATATAGAATTTGCGAACCATCTAAAATATTTTTCTTTGGCCTACCCTTTCCTCACTTCATTGTACATATAAACCTTGAGCCATCATCCTTAGAATAAGAGACCCAAACCTCTTTCCCTACGAGAAGATGGAGTTTTTCCCATAGCTAACAAGCTAGTGGAATGGCTTTAGAATATTTATAATTGAGTAATTGGTGAATTGTATATATAGAATGAGTCTCGAAAAACTAAGTAGTGTCATCATAACATGACTAATAAAAATAGGGTATTCAGATTTTCCATGAAGAAACGCAACAAGTATAGACTATCAGAAATAGTATGCCCATTTACTCATCCACAAAGCATAGCACGTCGTTCACATTGTTGATGATGATAATTATTACCTCAAGTGTCAACTTGTCAAATCTCGAGACTAATTGTTTTCCTTGGAATCACGCATGTAATCTGACATCATCAAGCCAGTGAAACATGTTTAGCAGAAGCTCAAAAGATCGTGGTTTTCATTAAAATATAGCGGGAGAAATAAGGAAAAAATCAAAGTGATTTTTTTTGACAATCCTCTCGGGTGACCTATTGATTTGCAAAATTTAAAGGGTAAATAGTAGGGTTAAAACACCTGAGGACTCGAATTTAGGGTCTAACTGACATAAAGTGCCATTGAAATGGAAGAATAAGATGAAGTATCACCTCGAGCATAACCCCTTTCATTTGTATTTAAACATACAGGATACTAATAAGGAGCTCTAGGGGAACCGATAAGGGTGTATATTCAATCTTCTTCTAAGACATGGCATGCTAAAACAGAGTTGAGTAGCTAATGGGACTTGGATGGCTATTTATACCCACATTTATCATAAAAAAGAGGTTTATATTTACTAGACCACATACACTAACTTGACTATTAGTCTGTCATCGGGGGAACAACTCCCTTTGTCCCTAATCGTTGTTTAGTTGCAGGAAACATGGCCGACACAGCAACACAAGGGGAAGAGGCAAGCACATATGTTGTATAATATTTTTAATTTAAGCATATTAAGTGGGTGCGATTAATCTTAGTAGTATCGGGATCTACTTAGTACTCTGATGCGTTAATATAACTGGAAGACGGTTTAGATAGAATTTTCAATCAACTATGAACTTTTTGTTGGCATATAGCCTCCCTTAATAGGTTGTTTTAATGTGACAAATCCTCTTGTGTTTAGTGTGCTAACTACTATTGTTTTATACTTTCTATCTTGCACTCTAATTCATCAAAAAGCTCATTCTTTATCTTTTAGATCAAAGCTTTATTGTTTTATCTTAAGAAACTATTTCTCATACAAATGATATTAACCTTACCCTTGTGTACATTGAGAATTAGCTTTAGTGATCAACTACAAAGTTTATGAGAATGATGTTCTCTACAACTCTCGTGAAGAAGGTTTTCGAATCCGAGCATCATAGTAAAAGATATACTCACTAGAAGGTGTTTTAAACCTTTGGTGCGGTACACCGGAAGAAAGATGCGGTACACCGCAGAGTCACGGACCAGAGGCGCGGTGCACAGGCTAGTCCGACCAGTAAGCTAAGAAATGTGCGGTACACCGGACTGAGGCGCGGTACACCGGACTGAGGCACGGACCAGGGACACGGTGCATAGGATAGTCCGACCAGTAAGCTTGAAGTTAAGACGAACGTCTTCGCGGTGCACCGGACCATACCCGCGGTACACCGCAAAGAAGGTTTTCCTGCAGCAAAATAAAGACAAAAGCAATAGATCCGTTGGAGATATTAATATATCCGTTGGAGACAAATCATATGACCGTTGGGAGCATTTTGCAGCTATATATTGAAGATCTTTCAAGGCTACAACTACACCTTCAACCCATATACACTAAGGGGCTTAATTGTTATCATCCAAGAAGGTGTCAAGAGCTTCATAGTTCATATCCACTCAATTAAGGAGTTAATCCAAGGAGCTATCAAAGTTAATCATCCAAGCTTGATCAAGAGCTTAAACCAATAAGCTTCAAAGTTATTATCAACTCAAGAGAAGTCTTAAGCTTATAGTTATATCATCTCTTTAGGAGTTTAGTTACAAAGCTTTTATAAGCACCCTTAAACACTTTTCCTTTCCTCTTAGTTCTTGTAATAGATTAAGAGAGTAGTGTGAGCATAGGTTGTATGCTTGGTTCCTTGTGTTGGTGATAACACAAGTGTATTTCCTTCGTGGTTTCGAAGAGATTGTCCTTCGTGTTATCGAAGAGGTTGTAAGGGTTATTGTGTTCTCGACCCGGTTAAGAGAGACACGGGAGCTTAGTGAAAAGCTTGAAATCCTAAGGAGGCTTCCTTAGGTAGTGGATGTAGGGAAACCGAACCACTATAAATCGTGTGTATCTTTCTATCCCTACTCTATTTACTTTCCGCACTTTATATGTTTGATAATATGCTAGTATGAATATTGTGATATTGATTATCTAGTTTATCTAACATATTGCCATCTAGAGTAGTTAGAGATTAGAAACTCGTTTTACTTGTATCAATTATATATCGAACCTCTTAGCTTATCCATTGCATGATCCCTTAAGAGTTTGATATATTAGTTGACTTAGGAGTTTCTTTCTTAAAGTTATAATTGTCCAAAAGATTTTTAATTAGGCATTAATCTTATTAGTAATCCTATTCACCCCCCTCTAGGACTTTCAATTGGTATCAGAGCCTAACTCTACGTGAATAGCTTAACCGTTAGTAGAGTAAACGATTTGGAATTTAATCTTTTGGAAGTGTTGTTTTCTACACAACCTCCATTCTCTTTGTAGGTGATCGTTACTTTGCTTGGAGGAAACTAATGGAAGAATTAATATACGAAAGAACGCTCAAATCTCGAAAAAGGAAAATCCGGTGATTTCTTTTCTTTATCTCGTATATATACTTTGCGTTCCTCCTTATGGCTTGTGCTTATAATTATGAATTTGTTGTGATTTGATTAGTTGTGTTTATCATGTTTTATCTTGGGATATTATCTTGTGATTCTTATCATTGTTTTAAATGTTATTAGTGTTATTGCATCTAATTCTCATGAATGATGTTTTTGCACTTTAGCTCTTAGAATTTTGGTAATTGCTTTTTAGTCCCCAAAATTTTCAAAATTGCACTTTGACCCCTCATAGTTATTATATTCTCCAAAGTGTCATAGTTTGGACTTCATAATCTTTCACTTGTAAAATTTGCCATTTTAGTTCATATCTTTGAAAAATTGCATTTTTAGTCCCTACTATGTGAAATTGCTTTTTAGTCCCTAAACGATTATAAATTGCACTTTTTATTCTTACAAGTTTTTATATCTTTTTAAAAGTGACTATTGATTGATAAAAGGGAAAAAGATCAAAGATATTAGTTTACACTTTCAAATCTTAATTTATCTTTGATCACAAATTTGCATTTTCATATGGGTGAGTTTTTAAAGAAATTGTTTTTCAAAAATATTTTTCCGATAATCGTTTGCATTTTCCATAGCATTTCAAAAATGTTTTATGCATAGTATTATGGGAATTCTATCCATTATTGGTCATTAACTCATTTGCATGAATTTGCTTTGCTTACTATCTTTATGATGTGCTTCATTATGTGCTTATATGGTTTATTCCCTATTGTGCTAATATCTTGTATAACTTGACCTTTTCATGCTTAAAATTGCTTAGTTTTTACATTGGGTCTCTTTGTACTTTTTAGAAAATATAGGGGTATTTAGGAAATAAACTGCTTTATGTGTTTTCGGGATTTCCTTGTTGAATCTTTTCAAAACAAAAGCGTTTTTAGTTGTTTTAAAATATTTCTAAACTATTGGGGAGTTTTCGTATTAATTTCGGGTGTTTATGCATTTTGCTTATTTTCTAAATCTCTCTTCTTACCCTTTTAGTCAAGCAGTTGTGCGGTGCACCGCAACAATGGTCCGGTACACCGCAATTCGGGGTTTATTGTTCTATCTTACTTTATGGTCCTTATTGGTTGAAAATATTGCATTGTGATCCCTATAGGTTGAAAAATATTGATTTTAGATCCCTATAGTTTGAACAAGTTGCATTTAGCTTTCTTATGCTTGAAAATTAGACCTAGGTCCCTATTGTCTTGAGAAAGTTATACTTAGGTCCTTGAAGGTTTTCAATTTAAGAAATCTATGGGTAAAATTTTAAACTTTGAAAAGTATGGGGGTCAAAATGCATTTTTCAAATGTTTCTTCTTATTGGGTGTTTTTAATCTTCTTATTATCCTACTTGGTTATATTTGGATAATTGGTTTAGGATGCGGTGTGTCTAACTTGGATTATTGGTTATGTTTGTTATATGTTAGATGCTTAATCTTTATGTTTCGGATATTATTTTAATGTGTTAATAGTGCTAACATTTTCCTTGATGATATAGGTACTATTGCATCATTCATCCTTGATCTTATTCTATATTGTTTTATAGTCCCTTTAGTTTGTTCAATTAGTCTTAGTTCTTCAAATGGTTGAAAATTGCATTTAGGTCCTTTGAAGTTTTTCAAAATTGCGTTTAGTCCCTAAACTTTTGGAAAATACATCTTGACCCTTTTGCTTTTCAAAAATGACAATTTACCCCATGATTTCTTAAAATTGATTCAAATATTCTTATTGGTAAAAAGGGTAGAAATTATTGGTCAAACTTTTCAAAATTGAAACAAACATTCTATGAATTTCGTGAGGGGGAGTTTTTAGTAAATTATCTTTAAAAACTAAAATGCTTGATAAATCGTTTGCACTAATCGTTTATCTTATAATTGCACTAATCGTTTGCGTTGTTAGAAAGCTTATAAGATGAAAACCTATCGATCAAGAAGTTGGTAAAATGTCTCCATCCCTTATCTTTTCATGTTGATCTTTGTGCATCTCAAATTAAAATGTTTTAATTGCTCTTAAACCCTTGATCTCTCTATATTGTTTTTTAAAATCTATTCACTTGAGTTTTTGCTCTTCTATGATTATTTGTTTGATCTTATTATCCCGTCTTTTTGATGAAGACAAAGGGGGAGAAATATGTGCACTAAAACTTTCAAAATTGCACTTTTAAATACTCACAAATGCATTTCACATCTTATATTCATCTTTACTTAAATGCTTATTGTGAGGGGGAGCTATATTTGATAAGAGCTTATACTTTCATATCATTCCTAAGGTGTTTTAGTGAAGGATTTGTCATCATCAAAAAGGGGGAGATTGTTGGCATATAGCCTCCCTTAATAGGTTGTTTTAATGTGACAAATCCTCTTGTGTTTAGTGTGCTAACTACTATTGTTTTATACTTTCTATCTTGCACTATAATTCATCAAAAAGCTCATTCTTTATCTTTTAGATCAAAGCTTTATTGTTTTATCTTAAGAAACTATTTCTCATACAAATGATATTAACCTTACCCTTGTGTACATTGAGAATTAGCTTTAGTGATCAACTACAAAGTTTATGAGAATGATGTTCTCTACAACTCTCGTGAAGAAGGTTTTCGAATCCGAGCATCATAGTAAAAGATATACTCACTAGAAGGTGTTTTAAACCTTTGGTGCGGTACACCGGAAGAAAGATGCGGTACACCGCAGAGTCACGGACCAGAGGCGCGGTGCACAGGCTAGTCCGACCAGTAAGCTAAGAAATGTGCGGTACACCGGACTGAGGCGCGGTACACCGGACTGAGGCACGGACCAGGGACACGGTGCATAGGATAGTCCGACCAGTAAGCTTGAAGTTAAGACGAACGTCTTCGCGGTGCACCGGACCATACCCGCGGTACACCG